>JAMPIV010011751.1:0-327657 GCA_024509875.1 Oreohelix idahoensis | reverse complement strand
GTTTGATAAAATTATATTAAGATTGATCCTAATTTACAAAAAAAAACAGGGCCCTCCCATCCACTCCCCCCCCCCCCCCCCCCCACCAGTACCCATATACACCAACACAATTAACCGGAATCCAAAACCCACCCCACCCATCCAAAAATTACTTCACAAAGCACAAAGCCCAATCCCGTCCGTCTTGGCCATAGCTCATCCAAACAATCACTTCTCACCGACCGCCTAATTGTTCCATTCAATAAACCGTATGACAACGACTACCCCGAGACTACTAAACTATCGTTGTGACCCAATCCCCTAAGCTCCTAGACATAAATCCTAGGCCGTACCAACTACGTCCCGGCAGCACAATTCATGTTTTTAGCTAGTAACACATTTAACGAGTTCTAAAAACATACTACGATGAACGTACTGAAAATAATCTAAGAACAAATAATTAATATAATTTAAGATTTACGAGTGCTTTGTAAACTGTGCAAAGCATTCATCTGTCCCAAACAACAAGTGTAGTGTTGTGTCCAGAAATGGTTAGAGGATGGAATTCTGACACAACTGACTAATACTTTGATTGCAGAACTGTGAGTTTCAGTTGGCACCAATGCGGTGTCAAATGAGTTGTTGAATATTACAAGAGTGGACCCGTGCAGTAACATTTTGTCAGAGCAGCCTATTATAGCCCCCAAGCACGGAGAGGTGGGGCCACCAGACTTCTGATATTGCCCCCAAGCACGGAGAGGTGGGGCCACAGACTTCTGATATTGCCCCCAAGCACGGAGAGGTGGGGCCACCAGATCTCAGCACCAGAGCTACACCTTCAAGCTACGTGAGCGTCTGGTCTGCTGAGAATTCACCAACTCAACTTATTTGCTAACACACCCATAAAATTTCCATCAAATAACTGGACAATGTGTAATCGCCATAGACAGGGAGTGATGAGGCCACCCCAACAGCACATCCATTAAATGTTCTCCCAAATAGATTACAACTATAAACAGTAATAATATTAACTAGTCTAGTAACATATATATGTACACACCTTGCATTTATTATGTAATATTCATGCATTTCTTTCATAATTGCAAAACCTTTCATATGTTCTGGCCAAAATAAAACCTTGGTTCAGAACAAATAAATTTAAAGAAAATTACTATCCAAATTTTACACACTTGAGTTAGTTCAGTGTATTATAACATTTTATTAATATTATTAGACTTAGTAAATATCTGTGTGTGTGTATGTAAACTACCACAACACATTACATATCATTACCCTAGACATTTAACGTAGCCACATTCATTAGATAAAAAAAGATAGGTGTGAGGTCGTAGTGGTAGCAAGAAGGGCCTTCTGACAATTCACAGCTACATTTTATCTCAGGAGCCTTCACAGCTGACCTCATGCATCACACTTAGTAATATCACCCTCATACAATACCATCAATCCATTACAATATGGCCTCCTCAAAGATACTCTTCACATCAGCGCTGTATTAATATGATAATGAATCCTACTAGCAATTTCTCACAAGACTGCACACCTGGCTGTTTGCAATATTCTCGCCTTCACTCATCTCAGCGCGATTATATAATAACATAAGTTAATGGATCCTTACCTCTCAAAATACACACAATACTGCACACTCGGCAGTTTGCAATAATCTCACAATCAACATGTCTTCACATATCAAAAATTATCCTCTCTAAGGAAATAATGGCCTACACAAATAATGGCCTCTTATCTTCAGCACTGTACAGGCATACTATCGAAAAACACACAGTGGGGCCGACTCCTTCGGTCGATGCCCAAAGACCCTCTCAAACAGCCTGCCCCGGGGATCACACATCTCCCGCCTAAAAAACCCAATCACGAGACTCGGCTGTTTAGAACACCGCTCTCAATAATCCATGCAGCCTAGCTGCGAGCTATTCACATGGCTCAAAACAGTACAGAATCAATAAATCTCAACATTTGAGATTAAACAGCGTTCACACGCTTTTCTGTACTCTGTCACTCAAAAATAGAAGGAGATATTTCTATTATAAAGTTAAACAAGCCTCAGCTTAATCGAGCGTACAATATAACATAAAAAACATATTCAGGATTACTGCCCTTTTCATAGGATCAACTCGCTACAGATGGACTACATTTTCTACATTGGAAGATCTGGAATATGCAGATGACATTGCACTGCTAGCACATTCACATCAACACATCCAGGAAAAAACGGATAGACTTAATAAGTATAGCCAGCAGGTGGGCTTGAACATCAACCTAAAGAAGACAGAGGTCATGACGCTCAATGTGAGCAACCCTGAGCCCATATCAGTAAGGAATCAGCAACTGGAACAGACAGATGCCTTCACATACCTAGGATGCATAGTAACACCAGACGGCGGAGCAAGCAAAGACATCAACAACAGAATGAACAAAGCAAGAACAGCCTTTTTTAGTCTAAACAACATCTGGAAGCCCTCTCAGTACAGCACACGCACAAAATTAGGATTATATCAGAGCTGTGTGCTTTCTGTGCTTCTCTATGGTGCGGAGAGCTGGAGAGTTACAGAGAAGGAAATGTCAAAATTGTCCTCTTTTCATACAACATGCCTAAGAAAAATTCTCCGAATCTTTTGGCCGAATATCATCACCAACCAAGATCTGCTTACTCGGAGCAAGCAAGAGGACATGCACACCATCATAGCTGGCAGACGCTGGAGCTGGGTTGGCCATGTCCTCAGAAGAGACCCCGATGCCATCACAAGAACAGCTATGCTATGGACCCCTGAAGGAAAACGAAAGAGAGGCCGACCAAACACAACTTGGTGGAGGACTGTGGAGGCTGAGATGCAAAGAATGAACCAGAGTTGGGGCACTGTACGAAGGATGGCCGCCGACCGAGCAAAGTGGAATCAATTTGTTGTTGCCCTACAAGACGCCACCAGGCGTAATGGCCACTGACTGCTTTGACGGTCGGCGGCTAAGGATCAAAGAAGAAGAAGAATCAGCAGAATTAACTTTTGCAGTAGAAGATGAGCTGACGAAAACAAGAAATGACAGAGGACTGAAAACTCATCAGCAGATATGGACTTATTCTGGTTGTCTCTCCGACACCGATTATCACAAAGAAGACGAATGAAGCACTCCTTCCTTTCCCTACGGCGTATCTGTGTGAGACTGGCCTTTCTGCTAAGAACACGATGAAGTGCAAGAACAGGTCGAGGCTTCAAACATTGGAGGAATTCAGGATATGCTTGTCAACCATCCAACCTTGGACAAAAGACATCATGAGGCATCACATAGCACAGGTTTCCCACTGATATTTTAGGAACGCCTTTTTTTCTACTCATGTTTATATAAAAAAATGTATTACCCTATTTATAGTTATTATAAAAAGAAAACATGAATGTAGCATTAAAATTTTTCGTCAAAGAGCAGACATTTTATTCAAAATCTGATTTTTCATTATTTCATTGAGAAAAATAGAACGTGTGTGACAGAGATAGAGAGACGTGGAAGGGGACACTTTTTTTTTAGGCCAATGGAATATTTCATATGATATTTTTATAAACGACATTTTTTTCAAAGTTATTTCATTTCAGTAAATGGAATACTCGTAATAACAAATTTTTTTTTTTTCTTTTTTTTTTTTCTTAACCAGCGGCCTTTGGGCTTTCAGCCCTTCGGCCCAATGACATGTCATTGCGAGGCTGGGGAACCTGAGGACTTTCCTTTCAACCCGGTCAGGAGCTTCGCTCCTTCCCATCCACAGAGGGTTTCGTAATAACAAATATGAACATACATTTTAAAAATAAATCTTTTGAAATCCAAATCAATACTATGTTTTAAAATAGCACAATGATTAGAATTTTAGCTATTGAACTATTGAACACAATCTTAATACTTGTTTTTTTTTTTTAATGATAAAATCTCTCCTTAAAAAAAAAAAAAAAAAAACAACAACACTGATCCTGTGCCTTGACAATTTTAGCACCTTATTCAATGCGCCGTGAGTACTATAGAACAAGGTTGAAAATCGCCCCTCTAGAGGATGTTCCGTTCTAACAACATGTGTACCTTCACGTATTGGCACAGACGGAAACAAAAAGGCGGATACAGAAGCTAAGAAAGGTAGATCTATTAAAAACCAAATAAATGTGGGGATGTGTAAAACAGAGATCAAAAGCTTAAATAAAAAGAATAATAACTGAAGAATGGGTCACCCGTGTGTTACCGGGGCCCGAAAGGGGAGCAAAGAATAGTAACACTGCACCCTACCACGCATGTCGTAAAAAGCGACTAAGGAGGGTATGGGCATGGGGCTGTTTACCCCATCCCGTAAAAACTTCGCACAGTGGGCTGATCACCTGCTTGCCAACCAATCTGATTACGGAAACAATGATAGATTGTTTGGTCTGTTTTTGTTCCACAAAGACGCCACTAGGCGTGGTGGAAACAGCGATAGATTGATCAATTTGTTGTTGCCCTAAGACGCCACTAGGCGTACTGGCCACATACTGCTTTGCCGGTTGATGGCTAAGGATGGAAGAAGAAGAAGAAGAAGAAGAATGGGCAGTGACATGGGATGGAAATCTGAAGTGCAGACATGCATATAAATTGTTCAGTGTTCCAACAAGAAAGTGTCAGGTATCCAGGGAACTAAAAATTCCTAGTACTGTACAAAATGTCTTGAGGAAAATAATATAGAGCATTTCCTACTAAAATGTACTTCTTCTTCGTTGACTCTCAGATGTCAACTTGAATAAGTTCAAAGAAAGCAGTGGTCAGCCTGAGGCTGTTGATATCTCCGTAGATTTTCTCCAGGAATGGTACTGATGATGGCCATATGCGTTTTCTCTGTTCCTCATATGTTGGGCACCTTTGAAGCAGATGTTCGGCAGTCATTTTATCGGTGCCACAGTCACACTCATCAGTAGTTCCTATCTTTAATTTGTTGAGTAGATGGTATCTCAATTTGTTATGACCTGTGCGAAGTCTGAAGATTATCACTTGTTCACTTCTGCTGAGCTGGTAATATGGATCATTTTTTTTTGATGGCCTGGATGCTCTACTTCCTACTTGTGCCTGTATCTGCGCTTGATAAAACTCTTGGCCTCCTCATAAGTTATATTTGTGTCAAGTTGAGGAAGCTTTCACCCTTCCATTGCCAATCTGTCAGCCTCTTCATTACCAGGGATGTTGCAGTGAGAAGGGATCAACTGTATCACGACTCTTTTGTATTGCTGACATAGTCTGTTAAGTGTTACTCTTAGGTCATCCAGTTCAGCATTACTTTGACTTCTCAGCGTTTTAATTACTGACAGCGCATCTGAGAAGATAGCTACTGGTCTCTCTGAGCTTTCTTCTGTCATTAGAATTTCTGATGCAGTTTTTAAGGCCTCTACCTCTGCTCTGAAGTTACTTGAAAATTTCCCTGTTGCGACTGCTAGTATGTCATGTACGCTATGGTTAGCATTGTGGTGGCGCGCTGTGGTGGCGCGTGACTTTTATATAAGGAAAATGTGGTGGCGCTTTGTGGTGGTGCGTGACTTTTTTTTTATATAAGGAAAATGTGGTGGCGCTTTGTGGTGGCGCGTGACTTTTTATATAGAGATATATTTAGATTAACAACGGGCTGATCACCCGTTTGCCAGTCACTTCGATTACGGAAACAACAGCAAATGGATTGATTTGCCGTTGCCCTAAAGACGCCATTAGGCGTGATGGGAAACAATGGCAAAGAAAACCTATCTGCTGTTGCCCTAAGACGCCACTAGGCGTAATGGCCACTGACTGCTTTGGCGGTCGGTGGCTAAGGATGGAAGAAGAGAAGATATTTAGATAATATATTTAGATAACAGGAAGACTTTTAGACAATAGGAAGACGATGTTACAACAAGAAGACGATGTTACAACAATATATTTAGACAACAAGAAGACGATATATTTAGACATATATTTAGATAATAGGAAGACGATGTTACAACAAGAAGACTTTTAGACAATAGGAAGACGATATTGAGACAATAGGAAGATATATTTAGATAATAGGAAGACGAACAGTTATACGAACAGTTAGACGATATATTACAACAGTTATATATAGGTAACAAAAATGAATTTTAGTTAATATAGTTTATTTGTCAAATAATATCGAGCTAAAGCACAAGTCTCAGCCGTTTGGTAGGTTTCTTCTTCGTCTTCGGTGGTAGATTGATGACATCGGCCAGGTGGGTGTCTGTGATGGTTGTACAAGGGTTAGGAAACCAACTCAGTTCTGGGGCTATTGGACAACTAGAGTTCATGTATTCGTCAAATGTGTTACTGGCGGAGTTAGTAGGTTTCTTCTGTTTCTTCGGTGGTAGATTGGTGACATCGGCCAGGTGGTTGTCTGTGGTGGTTGTACAAAGGTTAGGAAACCAACTCGGTTCTGGTGATACTGGACAACTAGAGTTCATGTATTCGTCAAATGTGTTACTGGCGGAGTTAGTAGGTTTCTTCTGTTTCTTCGGTGGTAGATTGGTGACATCGGCCAGGTGGTTGTCTGTGGTGGTTGTACAAGGGTTAGGAAACCAACTCGGTTCTGCGGAAATCGGTTGGTAACAGCTGGACTTGATGTAGTCGTCAAACATGTTAGTGGTACAAGTAGTTGGATAGGTATCCGTGCTGGGTGACTGTAATCGGTCAAATTCGGCGAGGATTTCACTCTGTAACGTCACCAAATGTTCAAACTCGGATCGAGTTAACGTAATGCCGGTTTTGGTAGGAAACTTGAGGTAGGATTCACCAAAATATTTTCGCACGTGCAGTAAAGGTTGGCCTCGGTAAACACATACAGACGCGGCCTTCAGATCACTAGCCAAAGGATTAAGCATTTCATCACAGCTCTTGATGTAGACCCAGTTGGTGGGAGCAGTCATCTTGAACGAGGTGTAAGTATCTGTCGTTATCACACCACTGCGTTAGTAAAGTATGCGTGTCTGGGTCTTCCAAGTGTCTGTTTATATGCAGGAATACCAGTTCAATCTGGTTTTTTTGAGGCGTGTGCTAGCCAGGGCGTGATTAGTTGAAATATTAATCGATCGTTGTCGCTGTGACTAGATTTGAGTTGGCCAGGGCGTGATTAGTCGAACAACCAATCGATAGTTGACGCGGTTGCGTGCGGACAAGTGGATGACTCATGGACGTATTGTCGTGAGGGAAAAAACGACAGAAAAAAATACACACACGTGTCTATTGATCTCTTCCTTTGTCTATGAAGGAAAAAGCCATCTGGTGGTTCGCTAGCCAGGGTTACCTGTCGTTTGATGTAAAAGTAAGACAGGGCGTTGCGGTGTTTTTCGTATGTGTAGATGGAGGACTTGTGTGCTCGGAATCCAATATTTTTCCCGCCCTGTGCTTGTTGTGTGTTGAGTACTTCTAAGAATGTGTTTTTGTCGATTTTGTTGTGGTGTTTGCTGAGTCCTTTTGTGGTGGTCTTGTCATAATCACCAAAACAGTGATAAGTCTTGCTGCACAGCGAAATCATCCCGCTGCCTTCGTATTCTAATTTAAAAAGTCCCAGTGTGCGTTTGTCGAATAATTTTTGTTCGCGGCATTTCTGACAAACGGCGCCCGTTTTACCCTCGGTAGCGACGAAAACGGGTCTATGTTCGGGGCATACTTCGGCGGGGAACCACTGGTGGTAGGTACTATAAAATTCGCGTCGCATAGCGGGCTTAACAACGTCCGCTAAGTGATACACGAAAAAACCTATCTGCACGGGCAGATCCCAACTAATTGTCTGTTTAAGTCTTTCTACTTCAAAAATGTCGTCCGTCACTAACGTCATTTTCCTAAATCAGGGGGAGTTTATTAGGTCAGACGTATCCTCTCCCATCGTGTACGAGACATCTACATGCTTCGCCTTATTGGTCAATGTCTTACCATAGGCGGCGTTACCCAACAGTTTCATGGTCTCACTGGTTATGGCGTAGGCAGGATCTGTATCACCTTGTCGACGTGCGTTCGAAACAGTGTCCCCAAACTGTTTAAAACACGTCACAGGTGCATATTCAATCACCTGGTAAATACAGATGACTTCTAATCCTTTGGTCAGGTACCATCGAAGCAAAGGTGTTGCCAACAGAATTTTTTTGCCCACATAACTCCCGATCAACGTCCGTCTGGGGGTAGTCAGGAGCTTGTGTTTCTCGGCGTATTCCAGCATGAAAGACCCAATATCTTCTCTCGTGACGTCAACGTTCTTAAAAATGGGCGTCATTTCCGAGAAATGTTCTTTTAGGGAGTCGGGGACATGAATGTCACACTCGACTAGGCCAAACAAGGTCTCGTCTAACACAGAGTCGAGAATCTGTTTTTCTGTTAATGGGTACCGGCATTTGGTGTACGAGGGTTTCACGGTCGGGAAGGTGGCGCGCAGAAAGCGACTGATTGATGGCTCGGTTTTCTTCAACTCCCGCCACTCGCATTCCCACATTTCTACCAATTCGACGTCGCACTCGTTCTTCAAATAATCAGCAATTTCCAGCGTCTTTGCGTACAATTCAGTCAAAGGTTTTTTGTTGACTGGGTTAACGTCACGACCGGCGGTTAGTGGGCAGTCAGGGTGGCCGTGGAACTGGTAGGCGGTACGAGAGTATTTGTCCCAACCGTCTACCCTAATGTACATATAACCCAACGACATCTCACGGCCGTTAAACTGGGTTTTCAAAACCACTTTATTTTGGTGCGAGACCAAACTCAACCACTCGCGGCACTGCACGGTATATTTATGGAGTTTGTGGTGCTTGAAACCATCCTCCCTGTATCGTCTAACGGGAAAGTCAGTGGGCATTTTCTGCATTAGCGCCCACAAATAAAGGGCGTTGGCATCAAAATCTTTAATGCATTGTGCCATTTTGCCACCTCTAATGCACGTTTTGCCTTGTTCGTGGAGCCTATGAAATATAATGGAAGGTCCCCCGGCTATGTTTTGGCGCAACGTGTGGTGCAAATCTGCCTCCCGCTCGCAGCATAACGAGAAAGAGACGTTAGATGGGAGGGTTTTGAAGAGGTATTTTAACGTGACACCAGTCACGGAAATCGCGTCTTTGAACATATCTACGCCTAGGTCCTAGTAAAAACTAACTTGTTGTTCTAACGCTATTAGGAAAGGGACCACGTCTTTGTTATTGTACCATGTGAGAAAGTCACGCAACGTGGTCATGTGGTTATCGGCCCACACCTTCTGGCATTCGGCGTACTCGTCGACGGAAATATTAGTGTTCTTAAGGGTGGAAAAAAATGCCGCGTGGGGTGGTAATGCCGTTTCGTCTAATTTTGCTAAATCTGTTATGTACTCGTAACAAAAATATCCTTTAGTTTCTTTAACGTTATACGCCGCGAGATACTTGCTATAGCTAAAACCGGGGGCTAAGTAATTGATTATATCTAAAAACTTTAATTCGAGAGTGGCAATACACATAAAATTATTATTTCGCTTGACTAAAAATTTGAACTCTTCACCCATGAAATATTGGATGAGGTACGGTTTGATCACGTTGACGTCATACTTGCCAGAATTGAAACCTAGCACGGGTAGTTCCTGCAAATAATTATCGATTCTATCAAGCAGCCCCTCTGAATTACCGACCTTCTCTAAAGCCTCGAGTTGTGTGTATACGTCGTCAAAATACGCACGCAAAATCTCGTAAGAGGCCTCGGAAATTTTGATCAGATAATCAGCCATCCTATTGACCAAGTCTTGTGGATCACCTGTTGTGATAAAACACACGGGTTCCTCAAAACCGGGGACGTTAGAAGCCACCGAGCAAGACAGGGGGACGTGTCTAGCTGTGTATGTAGTGGCATTACCACTGGGCACTACCGTGTTATCGAAATAACATTCGTAATCGAACGTGGCCCGGTAGGGATACACTAATTTTGTATCGACATCTATACCCAGCTCATTGAGAGCTTCCCAAATGGTCTCTGGTGGATTATACACACCACCTTTAAAAATTTCCTTTTTCTTAGAGCCGGCACAGGTCTTTTCATGGCGCTCCATAAACCTAAAAAACTTCCACAATTTACCGCATTTTGGACACGAAAAAGAATGACTGACCCTATCAATATCATCTATATACATGAAATGGTTTTTAAACATTAAAAGATGCAACGTATCCGGAAAACTATCACTACCTCTAAGTTTGGGTGTCAGGTTTTCCGCGTCGTCAAATTCGAAAACGTCAATATTTATATTAAAACATTTTTCTAAGGCTGGAATATCAATTAAACTAACCTCGGGGAAATCGATGAGGGACGTTAGTCCCTGGTGTGTTTGCCACTGTTCTACGAGTGTGTGTGATAATGTCGCTGTCGTGTAATTGTGAGACAAAAGATTTGAAATCTGTAATGTTGTTGACTAAGTGAGGCTGTTCTAAGACACACGTATTGTTATGCAACGCATAAAAGAAACGTAATTCGTTTGTTTCTCTGTGTCTCAAAACGACGTGAAAACTGTAGTTTATCTTGAATCTTTTTGTCTGTTGTGCAAATACAGGGAGCAAAAGACTTGCCCAGTCTATTCTTTGGTTATTGTGAAAGAAAGTGAACGTGGACAGGAATTTATGTTTGTTGGAGTGTGTTTTGATGGCTTGCCAGTTGTCAATATATTTCTGTCTTATGTCAGCCGGTAGGTCAACTAAACTGTCTTCCTCAGAGGACAAGCGAGGTTTCTTTATATGGGGTTGGTGGGTACTGGGCATTGTTCTTTTCTTGGTCTGGCCTGCGTTTTGTGAAGAGGACGATGGGATGGGTGTTGAAGTGGGTCCTGATGCTGGCATTCTCGAGGTTGATGATGATGATGATGAGTCTGTTGTGGCACCGGCTGTTAGTGTCTGTTGGTGCGTTGCTGGCATTCTCGAGGTTGATGATGATGATGATGGTGAGTCTGTTGTGGCACCGGCTGTTAGTGTCTGTTGGTGCGCTGCTGGCATTCTCGAGGTTGATGATGATGATGTGTCTAACGTGGCACCTGGTGTGGGGAATGAGGCTGGTGTTGGGACAGAGGTGTGATGCTGTAGTGTGTGAACCCGCAACCTATCACCACGATAAAAGGTTTTCCCACAGATCTCACAAGAAAACAGACTCAGTGAGTGCACGGTTTTTATGTGCCGTGATAATGCATCACGTCTGGTGAAAGTTTTGTTACACCAGGTACACATGAGGCTGTGCCCCACTGATGTGTTTGGTACCACTGTGGTGGTCCCCGGTGTAGTGGTTTGTACCAATAATGTCTCTCATCTTGGTGCCCCTGGCCGATGTTCGAGAGCTATATGGTGTTGTAATGCCTCAGGACTGGTAAATTTTTGAGGACAGACACGACAGGCGTATCGGGGCTCCGCGTGGACCGAGGAGATATGCCGAGTAAGGTCACGATTCCTCGTAAAAGATCTAGTGCAAATCGAACAGATATATCCTTGAACTGACTCCATCTGTGAATAGAACAGGATCAAAAAGAAGTTATTCACACATAAAATTAAATACATGTAACGAGAGAGAGAGAGAGAGAGAGAGAGAGAGAGAGAGAGAGAGAGAGAGAGAGAGAGAGAGAGAGAAAGAGAAAGAGAAAGAGAAAGAGAGAGAGAAAGAGAGAAAGAGAGAGAGAAAGAGAGAGAGAAAAAGAGAGAGAGAGAGAGAGAAAGAGAGAGAAAGAAAGAGAGAGAGAGAAAGAGAGAGAGAAAGAGAGAGAGAGAGAGAGAGAGAGAGAGAGAGAGAGAAAGAGAGAAAGGGAAAAAATAAACTATTATGTTCTCTAATTTTCACTGGCTGGTTAGGTAGTTTGTAGTGACTCGGGTCCTTATTTATTTTTCAAAGCACTTGCTTACAATAGGCGAGAAACGCGGATAAGTTTTAAACTAAGACAATTTTTTTCAGAACTTAGACTGTGCCTAGCACATAACAAATAAACCGATTTAACCTCTTAACAAACAAATATTATTAACATACCTATTAGTCTAGACACATAATAACTTTGAAAAAAGCTTAACATTTAACAACACTACCTAGCGAAAAGACAAACACACAACCATATTTTAAAAATAGAGATATTTAACACCCTAACACAGAGTACGCTTAACGAATACACAAGAATACAAGCAAACAACTAAAACTTTTTTTTTATAATTTTTATTAAATAGAGACATGAGATGTAGATATTTATCACCCTAACACAGAGTACCGAAAAACAACCAAAACAGATATTTTTAAAGTTATTTAGGGTATATAGCCTAGTGAAAACAGCTATATAAAAATATATAACATTTATGTGTAAAATATATATTTTAACTTCCTAGTATTATTATAGGGAAAAAAAACAGACGAATGACACACATACATATTTAGAACTTTGCGTAAGTTATTTTTCCAGTCTCTGACTGTTAAGAAAACACGCCTATCGAAAAAACAACAAAGACGCAACCATATATTTTTCCACAGAATACGCTTAAACAGTCACAGTCATATATCTTTTAAATACAGAAAACGATAGAAATATTTAACACAAAATACGAATAAAACAGAATAACATACTTTTCGTTGTCTGGTGGTCTGGTTTTCAGAAGGATGTTTCTTGGTCTCAACGTCTAATTTTTCAAAACGAGTGATCAGAACTGAACGAGGGCTGGTTACAGAATGAGACATATCTGTTGTTGTTGTTTTGATGAAATGATGGGTGGAGATCGGGCACTCAGCCTCTGATCATTGTTGCCTCTTCTCGTTCCATCTTGGTCTACCCTGTTCAACCTGAAAGTTGGTTATAATTGGGGTATTTAGTGTCATTTTATTTACTAATTTTGTATTCAATTTAAATAACTGTTGTCTTTTGCAGGTGCTGATTTTTATTTATATTAGTATTTGTCAATTTTATTTTCTCTTTTGTATTGTTTCTAGATAACTATTGTCCTTTACACTTGGTTTTAATTTGTATTAGTATTTGTTCTTTTTGAGTTGTTGTCCCTTTTTTTTAATACCTTGTCTTTCCTTGTCCTATGAGTAGTTATTTTTTTTGTTTTGTTTGTTAATGCTTTGTTAGTTCTTGCTGCTTAATTTCTATTTAGTTGGACGATTTTTCTGAAGTTCTAACCTTATATTTTTTCCTTTGTTTTATGTATATATCTTTTAAGTATTGATTGGGCATCTCTTGGGGCATCTATACTTAAAACCTTATCACCTGTTAAGTCTATATTGTGATTTCTATAGTAAGTTTTTAATTCAAGCCTTTGTTGTTTATACTTTTTACAGTGGATCAGGTAGTGGTCTATGTCATTCTCTTCCTGACATTCTTGGCAGTGTGGTTCTTCTACCATGAAGTATGCTGCACCGAGTCGGAGACGCCACAGTTTTTTGTTCGATGGTATCTTTAATTCTTCTCTGACCTGGCATGTCCTCGTTGGTTCTTTCAGCAGTTTGAACGCGTGTCTGCCTTTTCTACTTTCCTTCCATGTTGTCTTCCATTCCTCGTTTATAGTTTCCTTCACTTGGCTCTTGATCTCTGACCTTCCCAGTCCTGCTTTTATATTGTTTTTACTTGTTCTTCCCTTCTTGGCATTCTGGTCTGCCAACTCGTTGCCAGCTATACCTATGTGTGCTGGAACCCACACTAGCCTCACATTACATCCTCTGTTCTCTAGTGATGTATTAATTGCTAGAATTTCTTCCTTTATGTCTGGCCGGCTACATTTACCTGGGTGTTCTAGTGCTTGTAGTGATGATAGTGAGTCTGTAAATATCGTAACAGCTTCTGGTGGGTTATCTTCTATTATTTCTAGACTTTTAAGAATTGCTACCATCTCTGCAGTAAAAATCGATGCCCCTTCCGTTACACTGTAGCTCTTTTTTATTCCCCATTGTGGTATTATAACTCCGGCACCTAGTTGCCCACTATCACCCTTGGATCCATCAGTGTAGACGGCCAGACTTTGTTTAGTTAGTTGCTCTATGAACTTTCTACTTATCATTTTGGCTTCCTTATCTTCTATGTTTTGTTTGATCTTTTCAGTAAGTGAGTAGTCTATGATTGGTGTTTTTAGTTCCCAGGGTGGTATTTTGCTTCTGTATTTATTTCTATTTTCAATTGTGTTTGATAGTTCTTTGAACTGCATTAGGTCTTCTATAGTTCTCCATCCTGTTGGATATCTATCTTTATTTAAGGGGACGTCCCATACACTTGGTTGGTTTTTGACAAATGCTTTATGTGCTGGGTGGGTCACTTCTTGTGCTACTTTACTCCAATAATTTAATCTCAGTTCTTTCCGTCTTAGACCAAGGGGAGGTATGCCGAGAGCTACTTCTAGAGCTTCTACTGGTGTCGATATAAATGCACCTGTAATAGTTCTCATGGCTGCATTTTGAATCCTGTCCAGTTTTGCTTTGTTAGAAGCTGCAGCTGAGTCATAGACTATGCTGGCATAATCCAGTTTCCCCCTGATGAAGGCCTTGTAGAACATAAGCATTATTTTATTGCTGGCCCCCCATCCATTACCTTTTACAATCCTTAGTATATTTAGGGGTCCCCTACAGCTTTCTACCAAATTGTCTATATGTTTATTATAATTTAGTTGTTTATCTAAAGTTATGCCCAGAAATCTAGTTGTTGAGGAGGTACATATTTTCTGTCCTTTAATGGTTATATTGATTTTGTTATTTTTTTTTTAAATTTCCTTTGCTGAAAATCATACCTACTGTTTTGTTTACATTAATTTGGAAGCCCCAACTTTTCATTGTTGGCTATATCAACAGACTTGTCAATAAAAGAAGTCCCCGCGTCTGAATACACAAAGAATCGCTTGTGTATTCATAAGCGCGATAGGTTTTCGCGGTGATTTGGTTCGAACGATAGAACGTCGGTAGTACGTTTTTGAAAAGAATCTAATTTACCATTTTTTCACTCGTTGTTTAATTGGTCATGAAAAAAAAGCCATTAGGGACATCTGTGTTTGCCTAATTACTCGCCTGTTCGGAAAATACGATTAAACAAAGCCAATTTCATTCATATAAGATCGAATGACAGATGGGCGTGCGTGTGCACGTAATAACTTCAGAGATCTCGCACGTACGGCATTGTGACCAAATAGCGGAATCGATATGCAATTTCATTACGGGAATGTTTAATTAAGCGCACCTGTTGCTAAAAAGTCATATTCCGACCATGGAATACTTATTTTTTACATTTGATCCGTTAAACAACGTACCACAGCTGCATCGCAAACGTGTCCAAATCAAATATTCAGAACTCACAGCTTTGTTACAAGGGTCGAAACCCGTTATCGACAATGTCATCAAAGACACGAACTGTAATGACGCACAGCAGATGTGAATAATTTGGTCCCCGTTGAAGACAAGTTCGAGCAACCTTTCGAACAAAATAGAACTGTCCGTCCCAGTATTTGTCTGTATGTAAAAAAATATATATTGTCTGTGTGAAAGTATATAACTTAACACTTTATTAGAACACTCTTTAAAAACAAAATTTAAAAAAAACACATGTTATGTATGGGTTGACGAAGAATAAAAACCGGTTATATTTGTTGTCAATATTAACCTTGTTTACACCAATAGGTGTGTGAGTAACGAGTGGTTTGAAACATTGTGTTTTTTTTTTAAAAACATGTTGCAGTGATTCTCACATTGTTGAAAACACAAGGATTCTCACAATGTTGAAAACACAAGGATTCTCACATTGTTAAAAACACAGTGATTCTCGCGATTGTTAGCATGATTCTCACGTTGTTGAAAACACAGGGGTTCCCACGTTGTGTAGGGGCTTTGATATAAAATAACTGTCTGTAAGTGTAAGTTATCATTGTTAGAAAGGGGTCACAGTTTTGATAGAGGGGCGGGAGTCTGTGTGTGTGTGAGTGTGTGTGTGTGTGTGTGTGTGTGTGTGACGGGTACCTCGTTTGTGATGTAAAAGAAAAAATAGAACAGGGAATTTGACGTTGTTGGGTGAGTACAACTAAACGTCTAGCTTATTGTGATGTTTATTGAGACCATTACTACATTTCTCCCACCCAGCGTTTGTGTATAGGTATAGATGAGAATTACAAATAATTGGTGTTAGCTTTCTTTGGTTGATAGACTCTTTCACAGTGTAAAATCACTATTGGTTATCTGTAATGTTTTAAATAGTTTTGTTAAACCATTATTTCTATAATATCGTGTATTCGTAAGCAATAAAAGGAGATTTTTATGTATTTCGTGAAAGTTTAGGTATAGGTACACTATTCAAAAGTGAACTCATCAGAGCGTTGTTATCTATGTGGATGTGTTGTAGTCTTGTTACAAACATCAAGCTGATTTAGAAGTAGCTTTAACATTTTATTGGAAGAAGTTGTGTTTTTTACCGTTTACATGAATATAACAACCGATTTGTTCCAAAACCTTCAGGCAACTATGTTACTACTTGAGACGAAGGAGTTTTTTTTATAAACACTCTTGAGTGAATTCCCCTTTACCTACCTGCTATAGAATAAAGAGGAAAATATAAAAAGTAATACATGTTATAGAGGAAGATGACTAAGGAGTGGTGGGGATGATTTTGGTTTTTGTGTTGTATTGGCGTGTAGGTATTGAGAATATAAGACGATGAGAGGTGGCGTTTGTAATTGTCGGAAGCAACTATTCATGTGATGTAAAATATGACAGGGAATTACCCGTTGTTGGGTGATTGTAACTACATATTGAGACGGGCGCTGGGTCACGTGGTAGTTTTCTTTAGTATTTATATTATATAATGAGTAATAAATCTACTCACCCATCTAGTGGTATGTAAGTGACTCGCATACAGCCGTATTCGCCAACATAAACAAAAATAATGTCAAACGCTGAACAAGGCCAAATAGACAGTTTTATTGAACACACCCGTAGAGATACAAATCACAGGCAGACTAGCTTATGGCATCAACTAGATACGTCCTTATTGTTACACTCTGTAACTGAATCAATGTCGAGGCCAGTTTCAGCCATTTTAAGAAAACACAACACGCACGTGGTTGTACCCTCCCTTGTTTTGGAACCAGATCGATGGCCCGCACAAAACATCGCGCGTAAATTTCTGTTCACGTCACTAGGGCAAAACACAATCGATCAATAGTAGAAACTTATAAAAGAAACATTCCTTCGTTCATGTGTTCGAATCCCCGCTACTTAAGGTTTCACTTTTTTTCATACGGGCAACACCTCGTGATAGGTTTTATATTGTCTCGCAATCGGTTCAAATATGCGGCGATCACAGAAATGTAGTACATTAAATAAATGCAACTAAGTATTTGTTCCACTTATCAAACGGGTATCAACGTTTTGTCCTGCAAGTTTCAAACTTTAATAAATTCTTTTCTTCCACTCAACAAAGATGACCCCCAAAATTTTCTCCCAGGTCTGCTCAAAGGTTCCAACCTGTTGGTAAATAGATAAACTGGCAAATACTTCTTTAAATATTTCTCCCCGTGGTAAACAAATTTCTTCCCCTTGTCAAAAAATGTATCCCCCTTGTCAAACAAATTTCGCCCCCTTGGTAATCAAATTTCTTCCTCTTGTCAAAAAAATTTCGCCCCTTGGCAATTAAATTTCTCCCCCCTTGTCAAAAAATACTTCCCCTTGTCAAAAAAAAATACTGCCCCTTGTCAAAAAAATTTCGCCCTCTTGGTAATCAAATTTCTTCCTCTTGTCAAAAAAATCCCCCCCCTTGGCAATTAAATTTCTCCCCCTTGTCAAAAATACTTCCCCTTGTCAAAAAATACTGCCCCTTGTCAAAAAAATTTTCGCCCTCTTGGTAATCAAATTTCTTCCTCTTGTCAAAAAAAAAAAAAATTCGCCCCTTCGCAATTAAATTTCTCCCCCTTGTCAAAAAACACTTCCCCTTGGCAAAAATATCAGGTTGGACAAACCCAAATAGACAGTTTCTTGAACACAACCGTAGAGATATATGTCACAGGCAGATCACACATGTGGTTTTTACCACTCGTTGTTAAACTCGATTGATGGTCTGCGCTCGCGAGGAAAACATTATGACATGTAAGCGATGAATGAAGCCAGGTCTTTAACACTTCACTCCCACCTCTACTAGCTGGTCCTAGTATAGTCAGGGTACGTGAGAGCCTTCTTCGGGACGAATCTAGCTATGGGACTGGTTGGTAAAGATGCTGGCAACGATCTCGAGTATAGACATTTTAAGAACGGTTACGCCGTATACGCCTTTGACCTCACCCCCAGTCTACTGGACGGTGACCAGTTTGAGATGGCCAAGTCGGGCCCTGTCTCAGTAGAACTTAAATTCTCCGAGGTCACACCCGAACCATTACAGGTTCTTGTCTACGCCGAGCAAGACTCGATCTTGGAGATCTCGAAATCGCGCCAAGTTTTGACAGACTACAACACTTAAACGATGAATACAGACGAGATACGGACCATCCTCCTGTCGGATATATGTGTTAAACGAACTGGGCTCGTTAAAGTTTTAGCTCGTGACCAATTACCTCTACGGATCGATCAGACCAAGACGGTTGCTTTCGTCATCAACACTGACCCTAGCTATCGCCCGGGTGACCACTGGGTCTCTCTATATTATAATGGACTTGGCACTTTTGAATATTTTGATTCTTTTGGACTACCACCTACACACCCGGACCTGATTAATTTTATAGTCAGAAACTCTACCCGTCCTGTTAACTACAATGCCAGACATTTACAAGATGTAGTCACCAACGTTTGTAGGCTCTACGCCATTTAACGATCGATTAATATTTCAACTAATCACGCCCTGGCTAGCACACGCTTCAAAAAACTAGATTGAACTGGTATTCCTGCATATAAACAGACACTTGGAAGACCCAGACACGCATACTTTACTAACGCAGTGGTGTGATAACGACAGATACTTACACCTCGTTCAAGATGCCTGCTCCCACCAACTGGGTCTACATCAAGAGCTGTGATGAAATGCTTAAACCTTTGGCTAGTGGTCTGAAGGCCGCGTCTGTATGTGTTTACCGAGGCCAACCTTTACTGCACGTGCGAAAATATTTTGGTGAATCCTACCTCAAGTTTCCCACCAAAACCGGCATTACGTTAACTCGATCCGAGTTTGAACATTTGGTGACGTAACAGAGTGAAATCCTCGCCGAATTTGACCGATTACAGTCACCACGCACGGATACCTATCCAACTACTTGTACCACTAACACGTTTGAAGACTACATCAAGTCCAGCTGTTACCAACCGATTTCCGCAGAACCGAGTTGGCTTCCTAACCCTTGTACAACCACCACAGACAACCACCTGGCCGATGTCACCAATCTACCACTGAAGACGCAGAAACCTACTAACTCCGCCAGTAACACGTTTGACGAATACATGAACTCTAGTTGTCCAGTATCACCAGAACCGAGTTGGTTTCCTAACCCTTGTACAACCACCACAGACAACCACCTGGCCGATGTCACCAATCTACCACCGAAGAAACAGAAGAAACCTACTAACTCCGCCAGTAACCCATTTGACGAATACATGAACTCTAGTTGTCCAATAGCCCCAGAACTGAGTTGGTTTCCTAACCCTTGTACAACCACCACAGACACCCACCTGGCCGATGTCATCAATCTACCACCGAAGACGAAGAAGAAACCTACCAAACGGCTGAGATTTGTGCTTTAGCTCGATATTATTTGACAAATAAACTATATTAACTAAAATTCATTTTTGTTACCTATATATAACTGTTGTAAAATGTCGTCTAACTGTTCGTATAACTAACTGTTCGTCTTCCTTTTATCAAAATATATCTTTCTATTGTATCAATATCGTCTTCCTATTGTCTAAATGTCTTCTTGTTGTATGTCTTCCTATTATCTAAATATATGTCTAAATATATCGTCTTCTTGTTGTCTTCTTGTTGTGACATCGTCTTCTTCTTGTAACATCGTCTTCCTATTGTCTAAAAGTCTTCCTGTTATCTAAATATATTATCAAAATATATCTCTATATAACAAGTCACGCGCCACCACAAAGCACCACCACATTTTCCTTATATAAAAAGTCACACGCCACCACATTTTCCTTATATAAAAGTCACGCGCCACCACAGCGCGCCACCACATTTTCCTTATATAAAAGTCACGCGCGGGGGGGGGGGGGGGGGGTGGGCGGAATGTCTTGTGTCATCAGCTCAAGGTCTTTCCATGTCTTCTTCATTCCTTTCATGTTTCTTCAGTTCTGTCCTACGTGTGGTGGTATGGCGGGAACGAACGAACTTTATTTTCGAATGGTAAAGAATTGGGCGCACAGGCCCGTCTAACATTCTGCCCTTCCACTCTCATTAATCTTGCATACTATATCCTTTCATTCCCACATGATGCTTTAAGCATTAATTTAAAGGCATGCAACATTATAAAGTTACCATAACAGCATTCATTTACAGTATGCAATCATAATAAAAAAAATGAGTAGGTTTTTTTTTTTGAAACAAACAAGCTAGTAAATGGGGGAAAAAAGTAATAATAAAATAATAAAAAAATAAATTCTGTATACCGACACTCACTCATGCGGTCAATCCGTCTACAATTAATCTGTATTTTTGAATGTGTCATCAATCATGAAAGTGAGACTCGGGAGGAGGTCTCGTCATGCTTGTTGACGATGGTAGATGATTGATGGATTTGATGTCATCCCCGGGGTTTCCCACCCTTCTTCCCCTTATTACCAACATGGCAGTTGGGACAGATTTTTGTTGTTTATTTATTTTATTTTGTTGTTGTTAGAAAGTTGAGGGCACACACACATTCACACACTTTTACAATTCTTATTTACTCTATTTAGACTGAGTGGAATGGGTAGATGAAACCATATTTTATTATCGGAAATCAGAATTATTACCTTGCATTAATTACACTATGTATCATCATAGTAACAAAGAGCCAGGGATCCAGACCCCCAGGACGACCGAGAGTCCGCTGGGAGGACAACAGTAGACAATCTTTGAAGGACCGAGGACTGGAATGGAACCAGGCCAGGAAGAAGACAGCTGATAGAATAGACTGGCACTCTCTCTTCCAAACCTCTACACCTCATGTTAGAAGAGAAACGACTAAGTAAGTAAGTATCATCATAGTTATAACCCAATAACCCATCATTGGTTGAACAGGATATTTGTTTTTTTAAAATAAATCCTTATGGAGCCATCACTATATATATATATATATATATATATATATATATATATATATATATATATATTAATATATATATATATATATATATATATATATATATATATATATATATATATATATATATTGTATGTTTATTTTAAAGTGCTTAAAAACTTGACTTCAAATTACTTGTTTATTTCGGTGCTTGTACTGGACGGACAGGTAGCTCCAGAACTAGCACACACATTTGGAGAAAGTTTGCCAGAATGAGCTCTCGAGATTTTAAATCTCCATATTTGGCATATCAATGTAGGCTTGGTCACTGATAAATATGCTGATTTTTTAATTCTCTCCAGCCCCCCCCCCCCCCCCCCCCCCCCCCCCCCCCCCCCCCCCCCCCCCCCCCCCCCCCCCCCCCCCCCCCCCCCCCCCCCCCCCCCCCCCCCCCCCCCCCCCCCCCCCCCCCCCCCCCCCCCCCCCCCCCCCCCCCCCGCCCCCCCCCGCCCCCCCCCCCCCCCCCCCCCCCCCCCCCCCCCCCCCCCCTCCCCCCCCCCACCCCCCCCCCCCTCCCCCCCCCCCCCCCCCTCCCCCCCCCGCCCCCCCCCCCCCCCGCCGCCCCCCCGCACCCCCCCCCCCCCCCTTCTTCCATTTTTGGATTAGCGGTAAGCATTTATATTAGTAACTTATAGTGATTTTCTTAGCAGCGCAGAATCACACGCATAGCTCATATCATAATACAAGAACTTGGGACACAAACAAATGTGAATATAATTTATAACATGTCGCCAAGAGGAAACCAAAAACCTGGTCATTCAGGTCACCTGTCAGACATAGTGCCCTAGGCACTAGTCAGACGGTAAACAACACACAACGACAGACCCATTAAGAAGGGGCGTTTACGGCACGTGATGCGGAAACAGGAATCATTTGTAGCAAAAAAGTATAAACAAGATTAACGTAATCCATTTTAACAAAAAATATGTGGTTGTGGTGGACACGGAGACACACAAATTTTCGTACTCTATCCTAAATAAAGAACCAGATTAAACAAACCCAAGTTGGTATGTCAACGTGTGTGATCGGAGACTCGCTTGATTCTTGTTGCAGTAAAATGGCCATAAAAGAGACCCCGACATAAATCTGTTACCAGCAAACGTCTGCCAACAAACGTCTGCCACGTCTTCCTGTTCTATGACATCAGCTCAAGGTCTTTCCATGCCTTCTTCATTCCTTTCATGTTTCTTCAGTTCTCTCCTACATGTGGTCTCCCCCAACCCCTTTTAGCCTGGGTATTCCAGAACAAGGATGGTGTGGATCTACTGTCCTGGTCTTGCAGGGGTACAGGGCAACGAAAGAGCTGATAGACTAGCTTCAAGAGCACACATAGTAGGTGCACAGGATATGGATAAGGGAGAGATACTGAGAGCAGTTAATGATTGCCTATTAGAGAATGACATTGCAATCGATGAATCATCAAGGCTAAGATTGCTAGAATTGGGCATCAAACGTAAGAATAGCAGGGATGGATGTAGGGGAGGATGTATCCTGCATGTATACAACCAGCATGCAGCAGGAACATTTAGCATTCATAATCTTCAGCATTTACTGAGGCAGACTGAACACCTATGATGTCAATTCTGAACAACAAAACCACTCGCTTTCTATTACAGAAGATTTTGTTTGGCATAAATTTATAAAAACAACTTGGTGGAGAACTGTGGAGGCCGAGATGCAAAGAATGAACCGGAGCTGGGGCACTGTGCGAAGGATATCCGCCGACCTAACAAAGTGGAAGCAGTTTGTTGCTGCCCTACAAAACGTCACCAGGCGTGATGGCCACTGACTTCTTTGACAGTTGGCGGCTAAGGATCAAAGAAGAAGAAGAAATGTATGCAGAACTCTACAATATGATAACTTTTAAAAAAAATGTTAAGAAACGCATATGCAAATTAAACAAAGGTAAAGGTAGTCCCATTGCAGGTGCTGCCATAAGGGAGTGAAGTGTTAGAGACCACTATACTAGGTCCAGCTTTATTTATGAGGTAGGGGTGACAAGTTCCTGTCCTCACTGCCTTTGCTTTCTCTAACTGAACAGCAGAGTCAGGTACCCATTTACAGCTGTGTAGACTGGAACGTGACGCTACAGCTTAGCCAATCGGACACAGCATATACATTTTTACAAATTCTCTTATGTTTAGGTGGTGCAATCTACTGCTTCTACTGCAACTCAATTGAAAAGGCAAATTGTGGTGATGATTTTAGGATTACCAGCAGTGATGCTAACAGTCGGTCCTGGTGTGATGGTAGCTGTGTTAAACGACGAGGAGAGAGAGTGTGTAAGTTAATTTATACTTGTAGACTTTACATATGTAGACAGCAATTTTGCAGACATATGTAGACATTACATTTGCAGACATATGTAGACATCACATTTGCAGACATATGTAGTGTAGACATATATGTAGGCATCACATTTGTAGACATATATGCCAACATCATATTTGCAGACATTTAAGTAAACACATATGTAGACAACAAGTGGGCCTGAAAGTACACAGGGAAAAGACAAAGATTATGAGAATAAATATAAGAAATGATAACAAGGTTGAACTTGAACACCCATAAAGATGTAGAATCTTACACATATCTTGGCAGTAAAATAGACAAAGTTGGAGGGACAGACAGTGATATCAAAATAAGAATACAAAAAGCAAGAGGCACTTTCATTGCATTGGGAAACATATGGAGAACAAGAGAAATCAAGTCCAACACGAAAATAAGAATCTTCAACTCAAATGTCAAGTCAGTCCTATTGTATGGCTCTGAGACATGGAGAGCAACAAAAACAACAACCAAAAAACTACATACTTTTATAAACGGGTGCTTGCGTAGAATAGAAGGACTGAAATGGTATGACAAAGTCACAAATGTGGAATTGATGACAAGAACCAGACAAGTGCCAGTGGAACAAGAGTTGAGAAGAAGACGCTGGTGATGGATAGGACACAAATTGAGGAAACCTGTTGATAGCATTACAAGGCAGTCCTGGTTCTGGAATCCACAGGGAAAGAGAACGAACGAACAAACTTTATTTTCAAAGGGTTAAGAACTGGGCACGCAGGCCCGTCTTACATTCTGCCCTTCTTCTCTCTGTCATCTGTATCCTTTCAATCGCACATGCATTTTGAGCATTATTTAAGCATACAACATTATCAAGGTGAAATAATAACATACATTTGTAACATCCAGTCATTATCAAATTTAAGTATGTTATTAAAAAAAAAGAGAGAAACAAAAAATTAATTTAAAAAAAAACATACAAACAAACAAAATCTAAACCATTCATACAGTAAATTAGACATAATTTGAAACTTTTCTTTGAAAATTTTAAGAGAGGCAGAGGTAGACTAAAAAAACACATGGAGAAGAGAACTGGATAGCAGACATATCACATTTTCAGGTATATATGAAGACATCAGATCTGCAGACACATGTAGATGTCACATTAGCAGACACATACGTAGGCAATATATTTGCATACTTCACATTTATACGCATTGTGTGCAGATTAATATTTGTACACTTTATATAACACTGGCTAACAAAAAAAAAATTTTTTTTTCTTTCTCTAACATGTCTATGTTTTTCTGGTCAATTTTAATGCGCTGTTTTTAAATCTGCAAACCGTTTTTCTCTATCAGGTCGAGATCTCTAGAAATACGCAATTGAAGTTTTTTAACAACGCATACAGTATTACAACATCATTCGTACAAGAAGTATAACACTTATGTAGGCTTGAATTTCTTTGCAGTCGACTTTCGTCGGTGAATGGCATGTGTTACATCGCGATGAAGCATCCAACAATAATCGGCAAGCATGGTCACACTCAACCGTCCTTGATAACGTGACTCCATTACGGCGATATCTTGATGGAATCGTTCTCCATGTTCATCGCTGACTTCGCCAAGGTTGTCAGGGAAAAAGTCAAGATGCGAATCGAGCAAATGGATTTTGAGGGACACGTTACAGCCCATAATTCTGTATGCATCTATGCACTGCTAAACAATATGCACATAGTCGACAGATTTGTGATTTCCCAGAAAGTTATCGGCGATCGATTTGAATGCCATCCATGCGCGAAGTTCACTACCATGTAACAAGTTCTCGAATTGTTTGTCTGCAATAACTTTCCTAATCTGAGGTCCTACAAAGATACCTTCCTTTATCTTTGCATCGCTCACTTGCGGAAACTTTTCTCGAAGATAAGTGAAAGCTTTGCTCGTTTTGTCTAACGCTTTTACGAAATTCTTCATGAGCCCCAACTTTATATGTAACGATGGTAAAATGATGCTGTCTTTGTTAACTAATGGCTCGTGTATTACATTTTTATGCCCGAGCTGCATACGATCCTTGATAGGCCACACCTTTCTTGCATAATGTTCCTGTCTGTTGCGGCTGTCCCATTCACATAGGAAGCAACAAAATTTAGTATACCCAGTCAGCATGCCCGTGAGAATTGCAATGACCTTTAGGTCTCCACAAATCCGCCATTGGTAGTCATTGTACTTTATTTTTGCCAAAAGTATAGCCATATTGTCATAAGTTTCTTTCATATGAACAGAGTAGGCGACTGGAATTGATGAAAATAAATTTCCGTTATGCAATAACACGGCTTTTAGACTAGTCTTGGAAGAGTCGATGAAAAGTCGCCATTCGTTGACTATGTGCTCATGACCGAGGTGCACAATTAGACCATTTACATCTTTGCAATAGCAAATGTCATCATCCATCTCAAAGTATTGAACAAGTTCTCTGTGTCTATGATGAAATTTAGATATCGGAGTATTGGGCGCTAAAAGATTCCATTCTTTGAGTCGCGAACCGAGTAATTCCGCTTGTTCTTTGGTAAGAGCGAGATCACGTATTAGATCTGAAAGTTCTGAATGGTTAATTAAGTGAACACCATCATTCACCGGTATATAATCCGAGTCAGAATTAGTTTCTAAAGCAGGTAAACTATCACTTTCTGATGGTTCATTCACGTGCAACGGATATTGTTCTGGTGGAACTGGGATCGGACACGTGATTGGATCATGAGGCACTGGTTTCGAAACCGATTCAATATTTGGATAAACCACAGACTTTCTAGTTTTAAAAGTGAAACCATGGATATTTGTCAAGCAGAAGTAACAATCAGTAGCGTGATTTGTCGGTTCAAGCCATATTACTGGCACTCCAAAAGGCATCGAATTATGCTTCGGCGATTTTCGTAACCAACCTGCCAATGTATTTGCACAAGTCGAACAAACTGCATTTGGCTTCCAAGATTTATTTGCATCATCAACTTTCGAATCGAAATAAAGTTCATATGCTTTCTTTAGTAATGCCTAATGGTGTAAAGTTTTTCTGGTGAACACGATCGGTAAAATATCCGCACACGTAACAGAACAGATCAGCCGAATTTCTACAACTTCTAGAAGCCATATTTCGCTCAGAATTATTTCAAAATACAGTAACTATTTGAAAAATAGCGTAACATATGTCATGCATCTTTTAGCAGTATAAAAAGTAGAATTATTTTGCATTTTATTAATTTTTAATAAGTTATATAGTAAAAATGAAACGGAGCAAATAACGGTTTCCCAAAAATATATTTATTCACAAATATCTTAAGAACCCGATGTGATAGAGATAAACGGATTTCAAATTTGAAATCAGCGCAAGAAACTGACCTAAGAACACTTATTCGTATATAAGAAAGAAAAATGTTGTTTGTCAGTGTAATTAGATTAAGGTTCAGTAGAGTTTGTCTTTGTAAACTTCATAATTCATGTAAGAGAACCCATGCACGATCAGACTAAATCTTTGAGGTTTTATTTGTAGAAAATATTGTCTGTAAATGCACATTGAATCTGGACAAAACATCAAATCGGCATGACTTTCTTGTGTCACTGTAGTCAGGCCACACATAGAACATGATAAATGCAGTAGAAAAACACAATCATCTCTCTGGACAGACATTTTGCTTCTTTACCTCATGGCACCTTAGTTTAAAGTGAAGTTGTAGCTCTTTCAGTCATGCCTGATTATGGGAATGCACCCCTTAGGTGATAACATTTAGCTGCTTTTGTTCCAGATATTCCTTTTGGCATGTTCTTCTCTCTTCTGCTTCTTACTTACTTACTTAGTCGTTCCCCTTCTACCGTGAGGTGTAGAGGTTTGGAAGAGAGAGCGCCAGACTATCCTATCAGCTGTCTTCCTCCTGGCCTGGTTCCATTCTAGTCCTCGGTCCTTCAAAGATTGTCTAATGTTGTCCTCCCAGCGGACTCTGGGTCGTCCTGGGGGTCTGGATCCCTGGCTCTTTGTTTCCCATGCTTGTCGTGGTAGCCGATCTTCTCCCATTCTGCAGACATGGCCAAACCATCTTAGTTGGGACTGTTCTACTTGGGTCTGCAGGGGATGGCATTTTAGGCCTTGACGCATCGTCTGGTTGCGGACCATGTCTCTTCTTGTTACTTCAACCACCTTCCTCAGATACCTGATTTCTGAGGTTTGGATCTGGCTTTTATAGGTTGTAGTCATTGCCCATGACTCGCATCCATATGTCAAGACTGAGAAATAGGTGGAGCGGTATACAGCCATCTTCGTTTTCTTACCAACCTCTCTCTTGCTGAGGAATCCTCGATTTATGGCCTGAAAAAGTCTCCCAGCTGCTGCTTTTCGAGTGGCCAACTCTTCTTTGATGCCTCCCTTTCGGTCTATAATAGCTCAGGGATATTTAAAGTGGTCGACCTGCTCCAGGACCTGTTCTCCCAGCTTAATCTGATGTCTTCTTTCTTCTCGTGATGTCACCATGGATTTTGTTTTAGAGCTACTTATGACCGTCCCTCTCTTCTCCAGCTCTTCCTTCCAGACTTGCAGGTTGGATTGGAGATGTGCCTCTGATTTAGCAATCAGGGCAACATCATCAGCAAATGCCAGCTCTGAAATACATACCTGTCTCATCTTCCAGTACCCCACTGAATACTTTCTTGTTCTCTGCTTACATGACTTGATAACATCGTCCATGAGGAGTATGAAAAGATAAGTTGACAGGATATCACCTTGTCTTACACCAGTGGTGGTCCTGAACTCTTCTGACTTATGGTTTGCTGTCCTCACATAACTCCTGCAAGACTTGTGAGAGCTTTTTTTCCACCAAATCTGAGGTGGCGCCGTAGAGAGCATCACCACTTGCTGTGATCTGCAGCTTCATCCTCTCAGGATGCTGGATTAATGTCCAGTGCCTTCATGTCTCTCTTGCACACTTTTGTGATCCTCAGCTGCGGTCACCCGGCTGTTCTTTTGCCATCTGCCAGTTGTACTTATAAAATATCTTTAGGGATGCGACCATATTCCATGCGGCGGACATGGCCAAGCCAGCTTAGTCTGCACTGTCTAAGCAGTGTGTACATGCTTTGAAGGCCAGCACCTCGACATTTGTCACTTTATCCTTCCATGAAATGTCAAGAATGTGGCGTAGACACCGTAGATGGAAGGTATTGAGTCCTCTTTCTTGCTTAGCATAGGTTATTTAAAGTGTACACAGTTAGTTTAAAACATTTCTTAATGGATAAATACATAAGAATAATAAACATTATTTTTGATGGCAGCCAAAATCATCATGCCCTATGTACTTCCCTGAGGTCTCATACGAGGTGACAAATATGAGGTTATGCAATGAGGCTGACAACCTCATCATGTAAAACAAATTTGAACAGAAACCACACTGTTGTAAGAGCATGTCAGAGCTTAGTGCAGGCTTCTTGCAAGGGGACTAGCTTCAATGGTGGATCCATGCTCCATAAGGAGCACAAAGGATGATCATAATGATCTCTCTTATAAAGTTGGCAGTCTGCCTTCAGCTTCTGTTGTCACTGTACAGTGTCTCACTGAATGGAGGTTGTGAAGGCCATGCTTTCACTCTGTTTCTTGCATGGAGCCAACATTCTTGGAGGACATGTTCTACCTTTAGCTCATCTTCCCCACATAGACACATACCTTCTTTCTTCTTCTTCCTCATTTGTCCTGAAAAGGACATTGGCTGTGTTGTGTCCATTTACAGCGAAGCTGCGATATTTGCGCCTTTCGGTCAACACATCCGACTTCCGCACTGCAATTTTTGGTCTCTCAGCCAGACTGTAGTGATGCAGCCTGTTTCCAGGACCACCACTTGGAGGTGGAGTAGGGCCTTGGTCAGCTCTGGTTCGCTGACCCTGATGCAAGCAGTCAAGCTATGAGTCGCTGCTCATCTCTCTTGCTGCGTCTTCGGTCCCAGACACATATGTACCTGTCAAACATTAAATTTGTTAAACATTGGTATCTGAGTCTGGAGTGGTCGGTTCTCTGTCTTAATATTATCATTTGATTGTTTGTAGGTTAGGAGTTATATGCTTCTGTTATATGAGTCTCTCAAATGTGAAGCCAGTCTTGCTGTATGGCTCAGAGACATGGAATGTCTCAAAGAGTATCACCTCCAAGCTATAGAGCTAAATAAAAGATGCGGGCGACAGCCAATACAAACATAAATTTAGGTAAGAAAGTGGGGATGGTTAGGACATACACTCAGAAGAGAAAAATCAAGCACATCCAGAATTGCCCTTGACTGGAACCCACAGGGGAAAAGAAGAGTGGGGACGCCAAAGAGAACTTGGAGAAGAACTGTTGAAGAGGAGGCTCAGGAAATTGGAATAACTTGGGCACAGCTGAAAAAGACAGCCCAGAATAGAAATCGATGGAGAGCAACTGTTTCTGCCCTATGTTCCACAGGGAACGAAAAGGAATAATGATGATATCTGAGTCTGGGACATGCAATCATAGCTGGCAGATGCTGGAGTTGGGTTGGCCATGTCCTCAGAAGATACCCCAATGCCATCTCAAGTTCAGCTATGCTATGGACCCCTGAAGGAAAGCAGACCAAAAACAACTTCGCGGAGAACTGTGAAGGCTGAGATGCAGAGAATGAAAAGAGCTGGGGCACTGCTTGAAAGATGGCCGGCGACCATGCAAAGTGGAAGCAGTTTGTTGCTGTCCTACAAGACGCCACTTTGACAGTTGGCAGCTAAGGATCAAAGAGGAAGATGATATCTGACTCTGGGTGTTTTCTGTGTCATGTTTTCTTTAAGCTGTTTTAATGATTGCTTTTGCCAATTAATATTTTTTCTTATATCTTCATTGTGATGTTTGCTTCCAGCTTTAGACAGTCTGTCTGCCTTCACATTTCCATATATCTTGTAGTGGACAGAAGTCCCCTGTACTTTAGCTTTGTTGAATTTACAGCTGGTATTTAGTTCTGATAGGCTGTATAATTTTTAATGTTTTATTAGGACAGTTATGACAGACAAATAATCTGTGAGGAATACCATCTTGGCTTCAGCATTGTCTATGGTTTCCATGATGGTTATTGCAGCTGTGTTTTAGTGCTTCTACCACAGCTTTGGAGTTGCAGAATTTGCTAGTGGTCGCTCAGATACGGTTTTTCTGTCAAGTTTTTAGTTTCATGTACATGCCCACCTCTCCTTTTTTGTTGTTGTTGGTAGTTTGGTTGATAATACATCTTTGTATATATGGGTCAGCTCTGTTATTGCGTACATCTGTTTGCGTAAATATGTTATATTCCATAGCTGTTAGCTTTCTGCATCAGCTTTGCTGCTTTTTTTTTTTCATCACCTCTGGTATGTTGTTAGTCAGTTTTGTAAAAGTGTTCTATTCCATGATGGGAATACACTGCTTATCTTTAAGGGATGAACCTTTGCCTATGCACAGCTGATACAGTAGGTGAGAGTTTTTGTGTGAAGATGCTTCTCCATTATCTACCCCTGCTATATTCTTTCTCTCTGTTAATCACTGGGTTATTTGTGAGTCTTTAAAGTTTTTCTGCCTCTTGTAATACTCTGTATTTGTTTCTGTAATTTATGGGTTGTAGTTTTATTAAGCATGGGGCACATCTCATGGAAAGAGAAGAAAATAAATAAAGAGGTTCAATAAAACCTGGAAATGAAAAGAGAATTAATGAAGATGATCAAAGTTACACTACTAAAATATTTTGGCCGTGTAAAAAGGCATAACACGTTACAGAAGACAACGATGGAAGGAAGAGTTAAAGGCTAACGTGCAAGAGGAAGACAGTGCTATAAGTGAGAAGATAACATCAAGAGGTGGACAGGAAAGAGTCTATCAGAGTGTACCATCAAGACAAGAGACAGAAAACGCTGTAAATCCATTGCAGCCAACCTTTGAGCTGAAGATGGCACCTGATGATGATGAGTTTTATTCATTTCATTTATTGGGGTTGATTTCTATACTCCTATAACAATTCTCTCAGCCTAGTATTGACTTCTGGCTGTTTTGTCAGAGCTGGGTTTAAAAGCAGTTGCCCAGGATGGGATTCCATTTTGAAATGCTGGCCTAACATTTCCTGTGTACAGCCGCTTCAGTATCTGAAGATCTGCTCCCCAAGCAGTTCCTCCCAGTTTTTTTTTTTCATCAGAGCATTTGCTGTCTAGATTTTTTGTCGGTACTTAGCAGTTTAATGTTTCCGAATTGTCACCTGCCCAATGTAATTCCAAGATATTTGCAACTTATTTCTTGTGGCAGCTCATATCCATTTAATTTTAGCTTGACTTTTTTGTACTTTATGTATTCATCGTATGATCTTTCACTCATGGTCGCAGCTTGCTCTCACGGGTTGTATTTATTTTTATTTTATTTTTCATGTTTCCCACTTGGCTGTTACTTTCTTTCCATTCCCTGATGAAGGCCATTTGACAGTAATGTAGGGCAATTGTCTTTTGTCCTGGTAAGATGCATTACCCATGTTTCTTTAAAAAAAAACATCCTCACCTCATTGTTTGAGTGTGACAATTGCATATGTTGTTTTCTTTGACTTACTTTTAATAGTCACTCTTGTTTACAAATGAGCTGCAGAAATCTGTTTGATATGCTACAGAATGATCCACCTAAATGGTAAATCTTTGTTTCCTTTATCAGAGCTCCCTTCTTTTCCACTTTAAGTGGAAATAGCTAGGCAAGTGTATCTTTTGCCTTGTCTTAAGTGATCATAAGTTAGAGAACCGATGTGTTACGCAAAAAAAGTATGTACGAGTATCTTAAGAGAGGAATGTTCATTATGCATTGCTATATTTGATTATATTACTGTTACACTGCGATCCTCAGTGTGGGAACGTAGAGGTATTAGCGTCAAGACCAAACTGAAGATGTACCGTGCCATCGTCCTCCCCACCCTCCTCTACACAAGTGAGAGTTGGACCGTTTATGCTAGACATGCTCGAAAATTAAATCACTTTCATACAACCTGCCTGCGTCATGTGCTAAACATTCGATGGCAAGATAAGATCCCAGATACTGAGGTTCTATCAAGAGCAAATATGCCAAGTGTCTATATACTGATTCAGAAAGCGCAGTTACGATGGACCGGACATCTGGTTCGCATGCCGAATGAACGCCTGCAAAGAGGCTGCTGTATGGCGAGTTGAGAGAGGGAAAGCGTACAAGAGGACAACCAAAGAAGCACTTCAAAGACAGCTTGAGGGAGTCACTGAAGAGCTGCCAAATTAATACAACCATCTGGGAGCAACTGGCACAGGATCACACAGCCTGGAGAGGTGCTGTCAAAACGGGTGTTGCAGTCAGCAAGGCCAACCGTGCGAGGGTAGCCCAGAAAAAACACGCAGCTCGAAAGTCAAGCGTAGATGTGCAGCCTGTATTGTCTTCGGGCCTTGTATGTCGGTCATGCAACAGAACTTTTCTTGCCTGCATTGGCTTGATCAGCCATATGCGCACCCACTTAACACCACAGAACAAACTGTATTATGAGAGATGTAATTGGTCCTCATCGAATACGATGGACAAATCATCATCATCATCACTTTTACACTACAGTTGCAAACCTTTAAATAGTGTATAGATTTCTTCAAGTACCACCTTTTCTCCATGTGTTCTTTGGGCTCTCTCTACCTCACATGCCCTGGGGCTTCCAGAACAAGGACTGCCTAGTAATGCTATCAAGTAAGATAGATGCAGCAATGAACATAAATGAATGTATAAAACATGTCTCCACAGATTCCTGTCTCCAGTTCAGTTTATCATTTCTGTTGTTGACCTCTTTCCATGCCATGCTGTCAGACTATCCACGGGACCCAAAGACGCAGCAATAGAAAACGCAGTCAGCGACCCATAGCTTGACTGCTTGTGTCAGTGAACCAGAGCTGACCAAGACCCTACTCCGCCTCCAAGTGGTGGTCCTGGAAACAGGCTGCATCACTGCAGTCTGGCTGAGAGAGTAGGGATCAAAGAGGGAAGGCTAACCCGGTCCCAAAAAAATGCTGTGCGGAAGTTGGATGTGTCGGCCGAAAGGCGCAAATATCGCAGCTTCGATGTAAAAGGGCACAATGCAACCAACGTCCTTTTCAGGATGAACAAGGAAGGAAGAAGAAGACTATCCACAACCTTCTCTGTCTGTCGTTCTCTCTTTCCTGTGTCATGAGATATTCCATCTTCCTTCTCATTACATGCCCGAAGAAAATGAATTGCTTTCTTCTAATGTGAGTAATAAAGGTAAAGGATCCTGTTACACGCCCGTTGAGGCATATTGGGAATATGGTGTTAGGCCCATATTTTCTTGACCATCGGCACACTAGGGGTGATGGGGTCAGCATCATGCCGGCCGCCTTAACCTTCCCAGAGTTGTTCTGGTACCCAATTCATGAGGCTGGGTCAACCCCGGAGCCGTTTGCGGTTTAAAAAATCCCACCTCAACTGGGGATTGAACCATGGACCACCGAGCTAGGAAGCCACTGCGCTACTGTGGCTCCCAATGTGAGTAATAAGCTTCCTTCTAATGTAATAAGGTTCCTTTGCACCCTGGCATCTTTCATGATATCCATACTACTCTTCTTAGCTATCCAAGGTATTCTTATAATAATCTTTTTAGTTATCCATGGTAGTCTTACGTAGAAGCACATCTCTGTTGATTTTCCTACTTATTTACTCATTTTCCATGATGCAGTTCCATTGTCAGGATTGGTTCAATATAACACTGAACAACTCTCTTTCTTACTTCCATTGACAAGGATTTGTTGCATAAAATACACCATAGAATGCAAGAAGAAGTGATCCTGTATAGACAGTAGCGTAACATTTTAATTTCTGTTTCAATAAATGTGAAAATAATGTATAATATGAGATTTTTTTTTTCTTTCTGCTAGCTGGATCTGTGCGACGAATAGAGATCATTCGTTCTTGCGTTGTTCGACAACAAGAAGGATGTTACAATGAGGATTTTAATTCCTTGAGAATGTACACATGCTCCTGTAATACTGAGTTTTGCAACTCATCTTCCAAATTGTCTTACTCACAAAGTATGGTTGTATTAGGGAGTTTATCTGTTGTATTACTATTCTATTTAGCTTTCAACATTTGAAGTTATGTGAATGTAGTACTATTCTCTTTAGCTTTGAACAATTGAAGTTATGTGATTGTAGTACTATTCTGTTTAGCATTGAACAATTGAAGTTATGTGATTGTAGTACTATTCTGTTTAGCATTGAACATTTGAAGTTATGTGATTGTAGTACTATTCTGTTTAGCTTTGAACATTTGAAGTTATGTGATTGTAGTACTATTCTGTTTAGCATTGAACAATTGAAGTTATGTGATTGTAGTACTATTCTGTTTAGCTTTGAACATTTGAGGTTATGTGAATGTAGTACTATTCTCTTTAGCTTTGAACAATTGAAGTTATGTATTACTATTCAGTTTAGCTTTGAACATTTGAAGTTATGTGATTGTAGTACTATTCTGTTTAGCATTGAACAATTGAAGTTATGTGATTGTAGTACTATTCTGTTTAGCTTTGAACATTTGAAGTTATGTGATTATAGTACTATTCTGTTTAGCATTGAACAATTGAAGTTATGTGATTGTAGTACTATTCTGTTTAGCTTTGAACATTTGAGGTTATGTGAATGTAGTACTATTCTCTTTAGCTTTGAACAATTGAAGTTATGTATTACTATTCTATTTAGCTTTGAACATTTAAAGTTATGTGATTGTAGTACTATTCTGTTTAGCATTGAACAATTGAAGTTATGTGATTGTAGTACTATTCTGTTTAGCTTTAACATTTGAGGTTATGTGAATGTAGTACTATTCTCTTTAGCTTTGAACAATTGAAGTTATGTATTACTATTCAGTTTAGCTTTGAACATTTGAAGTTATGTGATTGTAGTACTATTCTGTTTAGCTTTGAACATTTAAAGTTATGTGATTGTAGTACTATTCTGTTTAGCATTGAACAATTGAAGTTATGTGATTGTAGTACTATTCTATTTAGCTTTGAACATTTGAGGTTATGTGAATGTAGTACTATTCTCTTTAGCTTTGAACAATTGAAGTTATGTATTACTATTCTGTTTAGCATTGAACATTTGAAGTTATGTGATTGTAGTACTATTCTGTTTAGCTTTGAACATTTGAAGTTATGTATTACTATTCTATTTAGCTTTCAACATTTGAAGTTATGGGATTGTAGTACTATTCTGTTTAGCATTGAACAATTGAAGTTATGTGATTGTAGTACTATTCTGTTTAGCTTTGAACATTTGAGGTTATGTGAATGTAGTACTATTCTCTTTAGCTTTGAACAATTGAAGTTATGTATTACTATTCAGTTTAGCTTTGAACATTTGAAGTTATCTGATTGTAGTACTATTCTGTTTAGCTTTGAACATTTAAAGTTATCTGATTGTAGTACTATTCTGTTTAGCTTTGAACATTTAAAGTTATGTGATTGTAGTACTATTCTGTTTAGCTTTGAACATTTAAAGTTATGTGATTGTATTACTATTCTATTTAGCTTTGAACATTTGAAGTTATGTGATTGTAGTACTATTCTGTTTAGCATTGAACAATTGAAGTTATGTGATTGTAGTACTATTCTGTTTAGCATTGAACATTTAAAGTTATGTGATTGTAGTACTATTCTGTTTAGCATTGAACAATTGAAGTTATGTGATTGTAGTACTATTCTATTTAGCTTTGAACATTTGAGGTTATGTGAATGTAGTACTATTCTCTTTAGCTTTGAACAATTGAAGTTATGTATTACTATTCAGTTTAGCTTTGAACATTTGAAGTTATCTGATTGTAGTACTATTCTGTTTAGCTTTGAACATTTAAAGTTATGTGATTGTAGTACTATTCTGTTTAGCTTTGAACATTTGAAGTTATGTATTACTATTCAGTTTAGCTTTGAACATTTGAAGTTATGTGATTGTAGTACTATTCTGTTTAGCTTTGAACATTTAAAGTTATGTGATTGTAGTACTATTCTGTTTAGCATTGAACATTTGAAGTTATGTGATTGTAGTACTATTCTGTTTAGCATTGAACATTTGAAGTTATGTGATTGTAGTACTATTCTGTTTAGCATTGAACATTTAAAGTTATGTGATTGTAGTACTATTCTGTTTAGCTTTGAACATTTAAAGTTATGTGATTGTAGTACTATTCTGTTTAGCATTGAACATTTGAAGTTATGTGATTGTAGTACTATTCTGTTTAGCATTGAACATTTGAAGTTATGTGATTGTAGTACTATTCTGTTTAGCATTGAACATTTGAAGTTATGTGATTGTAGTACTATTCTGTTTAGCATTGAACATTTAAAGTTATGTGATTGTAGTACTATTCTGTTTAGCTTTGAACATTTAAAGTTATGTGATTGTAGTACTATTCTGTTTAGCATTGAACATTTGAAGTTATGTGATTGTAGTACTATTCTGTTTAGCATTGAACATTTGAAGTTATGTGATTGTAGTACTATTCTGTTTAGCATTGAACATTTAAAGTTATGTGATTGTAGTACTATTCTGTTTAGCATTGAACATTTGAAGTTATGTGATTGTAGTACTATTCTGTTTAGCATTGAACATTTGAAGTTATGTGATTGTAGTACTATTCTGTTTAGCATTGAACATTTAAAGTTATGTGATTGTAGTACTATTCTGTTTAGCATTGAACAATTGAAGTTATGTGATTGTAGTACTATTCTATTTAGCTTTGAACATTTGAGGTTATGTGAATGTAGTACTATTCTCTTTAGCTTTGAACAATTGAAGTTATGTATTACTATTCAGTTTAGCTTTGAACATTTGAAGTTATGTGATTGTAGTACTATTCTGTTTAGCATTGAACATTTGAAGTTATGTGATTGTAGTACTATTCTGTTTAGCTTTGAACATTTGAAGTTATGTATTACTATTCAGTTTAGCTTTGAACATTTGAAGTTATCTGATTGTAGTACTATTCTGTTTAGCTTTGAACATTTAAAGTTATGTGATTGTAGTACTATTCTGTTTAGCTTTGAACATTTGAAGTTATGTGATTGTTTTACTATTCTATTTAGCTTTGAACATTTGAAGTTATGTGATTGTAGTACTATTCTGTTTAGCATTGAACATTTGAAGTTATGTATTACTATTCTATTTAGCTTTGAACATTTGAGGTTATGTGATTGTAGTACTATTCTGTTTAGCATTGAACATTTGAAGTTATGTATTACTATTCTATTTAGCTTTGAACATTTGAAGTTATGTGATTGTAGTACTATTCTGTTTAGCATTGAACAATTGAAGTTATGTATTACTATTCTATTTAGCTTTGAACATTTAAAGTTATGTGATTGTAGTACTATTCTGTTTAGCATTGAACAATTGAAGTTATGTATTACTATTCTATTTAGCTTTGAACATTTAAAGTTATGTGATTGTAGTACTATTCTGTTTAGCATTGAACATTTGAAGTTATGTATTACTATTCTATTTAGCTTTGAACATTTGAGGTTATGTGATTGTAGTACTATTCTGTTTAGCATTGAACATTTGAAGTTATGTATTACTATTCTATTTAGCTTTGAACATTTGAGGTTATGTGATTGTAGTACTATTCTGTTTAGCATTGAACAATTGAAGTTATGTATTACTATTCTATTTAGCTTTGAACATTTAAAGTTATGTGATTGTAGTACTATTCTGTTTAGCATTGAACAATTGAAGTTATGTATTACTATTCTATTTAGCTTTGAACATTTGAAGTTATGTGATTGTAGTACTATTCTGTTTAGCATTGAACATTTGAAGTTATGTGATTGTAGTACTATTCTGTTTAGCATTGAACAATTGAAGTTATGTGATTGTAGTACTATTCTATTTAGCTTTGAACATTTGAGGTTATGTGAATGTAGTACTATTCTCTTTAGCTTTGAACAATTGAAGTTATGTATTACTATTCAGTTTAGCTTTGAACATTTGAAGTTATGTGATTGTAGTACTATTCTGTTTAGCATTGAACAATTGAAGTTATGTGATTGTAGTACTATTCTGTTTAGCATTGAACAATTGAAGTTATGTGATTGTAGTACTATTCTATTTAGCTTTGAACATTTGAGGTTATGTGAATGTAGTACTATTCTCTTTAGCTTTGAACAATTGAAGTTATGTATTACTATTCAGTTTAGCTTTGAACATTTGAAGTTATCTGATTGTAGTACTATTCTGTTTAGCTTTGAACATTTAAAGTTATGTGATTGTAGTACTATTCTGTTTAGCATTGAACATTTGAAGTTATGTGATTGTAGTACTATTCTGTTTAGCTTTGAACATTTGAAGTTATGTATTACTATTCTATTTAGCTTTGAACATTTGAAGTTATCTGATTGTAGTACTATTCTGTTTAGCTTTGAACATTTAAAGTTATGTGATTGTAGTACTATTCTGTTTAGCTTTGAACATTTAAAGTTATGTGATTGTAGTACTATTCTGTTTAGCATTGAACATTTGAAGTTATGTGATTGTAGTACTATTCTGTTTAGCATTGAACATTTGAAGTTATGTGATTGTAGTACTATTCTGTTTAGCTTTGAACATTTGAAGTTATGTGATTGTAGTACTATTCTGTTTAGCTTTGAACATTTGAAGTTATGTAGTACTATTCTATTTAGCTTTGAACATTTAAAGTTATGTGATTGTAGTACTATTCTGTTTAGCATTGAACATTTGAAGTTATGTGATTGTAGTACTATTCTGTTTAGCTTTGAACATTTGAAGTTATGTATTACTATTCTATTTAGCTTTGAACATTTGAAGTTATGGGATTGTAGTACTATTTTGTTTAGCATTGAACAATTGAAGTTATGTGATTGTAGTACTATTCTGTTTAGCTTTGAACATTTGAGGTTATGTGAATGTAGTACTATTCTCTTTAGCTTTGAACAATTGAAGTTATGTATTACTATTCAGTTTAGCTTTGAACATTTAAAGTTATGTGATTGTAGTACTATTCTGTTTAGCATTGAACATTTAAAGTTATGTGATTGTAGTACTATTCTGTTTAGCTTTGAACATTTGAGGTTATGTATTACTATTCAGTTTAGCTTTGAACATTTAAAGTTATGTGATTGTAGTACTATTCTGTTTAGCATTGAACAATTGAAGTTATGTGATTGTAGTACTATTCTGTTTAGCTTTGAACATTTGAGGTTATGTGAATGTAGTACTATTCTCTTTAGCTTTGAACAATTGAAGTTATGTATTACTATTCAGTTTAGCTTTGAACATTTGAAGTTATGTGATACTGGTCTCGTCAGCTCAAGGTTTAATATTAACAATGCGAAATGCATAAGAGAGAACGATGTATTTATTATATGGTTGTTTCTTTAGTATGTACTATTTGCTGCTGAGTATTTTAATCAACACCCTTCAGCTCCCAAAGAAGCATAGGCCTTCAACAAACTTATGCCAAGTCTTCCTGTCTCGTGAAGTCAGCTCAAGGTTGTTCAATGTCTTCTTCATCCCCTTCACGTCTGTCTCCAGTTTCCATCTCTATGACATCGTCACCTTAGTACTGCTTTATTCTATCTCCACTTTAGCTTGTTTTATGAAAAACGCGTTTAATGTTTTTGAGTTACTAGTTGAAAAGATAGACATATCACATTAAAATGAAATTTTTCATGAGGATCCAGACTGTTAATTGTAAGATATTGTGTAGGATGATAGAATAAACTATTTTATATCAGAATATGGGACCCAAAGATGCAGCAATAGAGAAAGCAGTCAGCGACCCATAGCTTGACTGCTTGCGTCAGCGAACCAGAGCTGACCAAGACCCTACTCCACCTCCACGTGGTGGTCCTGGAAACAGGCTGCATCACTGCAGTCTGGCTGAGAGAGTAGGGATTGAAGAGGGAAGGCAAACCCGGTCCCAAAAAATGCCATGCTGAAGTCGGATGTGTCGGCCGAAAGGCGCAGATATCGCAGCTCTGGTGTAAACAGACACAACGCAGCCAACGTCCTTTTCAGGACGAACGAGGGCTCATTACAGGAGCCATGAAAACTACACCAATAACAGAGATGCAGAAGGTTGCTGGATTACAGACATTGTCCCATAGAAGAGACACAAAAACCATGATCCAGATGGAAAAGTACAACAGTATGCCAATGCACCCAATGAAGGCAAGACTAGATGATCTGGCATTGGGACGTCTAAAGCGTAGCAGCTTTGTGCATCGGGGGAAAAGACTTATCCATGAAGACAACACCACTGAAGCCCACCCTATACCCTGTACCATGGGAGCAGGCCAGCAGTGCCCTCCAAATTAATACATCAGTCAGTGGTCTCACAAGTGGATGTGAGTATAATGATCTGCAAAAACGAACTGCTACATTGAGTATGATCCAAGAAAGCTATCCCGATCAATCATGGATACATGCCTATACAGATGGATCAGCAACTAATGCTGTTAGGAATGGAGGTGCCGGTATCTTTATCTCATATCCTGACAACCACTATGAGACTAGGCACATTCCCACTGGTAAATTCGGTTCCAACTATACAGCTGAGGTTCAAGCTCTAGAGCAAGCTGCAAATATGATTTATAACACCAACTCTGACTGCCACCAGGTAGTCATCCTCACAGATGCACTGTCTGTCCTGTAAGCTCTCAAGGGTGGTAAACTCCCGCATCTGAGAAATGAACTAAACAAGGTAGCTGCCAAAAAGAGAACCATACTTCAGTGGGTACCATCTCATTGTGGTGTACCTGGAAATGAAAAGGCAGATAAACTTGCAAAAAAGGGAGGAGAATGTGAACAAGAAGATAATGAAGTCACATACTTTGAGAAAAAGAGAGCTATCCAGACTATCAGAAGAGAACAGAACCAACCCAAAGACGACTATCACACTCTCGACCGGCAGGGACAGATAACTATTTTTCGACTCAGGACAGGGCATAACAAACTGAATAAACACATGCACAAGCTACGATTGTCTGCTTCACCACTGTGCACATGTGGATTAAACGAACAAACTGCTGAGCATGTTCTACAGGACTGTCCTCTGTATGACCAGTTAAGAAAGATATACTGGCCCAATGACTCAACACTAAACTCAAAGCTATATGGAGTTAAAGAGGAACTTCAAACAACAGTCGAATTCATCATGAGAACTCGTCTGACGGTGTAATCATCAAAGATGCGATCGCAAGAAGAAGAAGAAGGACGAACGAGGAAGAAGAATATCAAAATATGACCTCAGGTCAATTTTGGCCAAAAGTTGAGATAGAATAAAGCAGTACTGAAGTGACATTGTGGTCCTTGTTCTTCCTCTGCCTCTGTTACCCGGGGATTCCAGAACCAGCACTGCCTGGTAATGCTATCATCTTTTTTCCCGCAGCGTGTGCCCTATCCAATTCCATGTTTTTCATTGCATTTTTTGCTAGAAATTTGGAAATTGAATATTTTAATATCATTTGTTAAAGATTTTATTTATAGTTATTTTGTTCTTTAATGTTGGCATGAATATTTGCTCTGAAATTTGGAGATTTAATATTGTTGCATGATAATATGGTTACTGTAGGTAATCTGATGAAGTTCATTATGAGGTATGATTTTCTTAAGGATTTTCTAGAATGGTCAACGAATACTTGAAACAGGAACAGGTTGAATGAGTGCAGATAAATACCGTCAGCGACTCACAAAGTTTAATGACACTCCATAGAAACAAGCAACTGGACATTAATATAATAATTCATATTTAAACACAGTCCATCGGCCATCTCTACTGGGCATCAAAGATTTTGCAGTAACGAATAACTGCGCCATCTGCAAAGTCTGCGCATAAACTCTTTAAGAACATCATCGTCAGTGATTATATTATAAGCACAAGCATACTTCCCTGTAAGCAGGTATACACATCTCTGGCACTCAATATAATGGAATATCATATGAAACTGTAGACACCTCAGCGGACATAAAATACATAAGCCAGTGTGTTTTAAAATGTGTCGCTAGCGTCCGCTTAGAAATTAATATGTGATATTCTTGGATATGCCGATATTATATATATCTTTATTGGAACCCATGGACAATGTTACTTGGATAATAATGATTATGACTCAATGTACAGACTGCGACGGACTTTTACATTTTAAAAATGAATTATTATATTAATGTGAAGCTGCTTGTTTCTATGGAGTGTCATTAAACTATGTGAGACCCTGACGGTATTTATCTGCACTCATTCAACCTGTTACTGTGTCAAGTATTTATTGACCGTTCAAGAAAATCTTTAAGAAAATCATACCCCATAATGAACTTGATTAGATTACCTACAGTAATCATATTATCATGTAACAGTTTAGAAGGAGTATACTGGGCCAAAACACTTGTCGGACAGGGGGACTCCTTCTGATGATCAGATTGCCTCCTGTTGTATCGCTCTGTAAAGAGTTTCCTATCATTGTATATTTCGCATCTGGTCCCTGTGTATGCTGCATACTGCAGCTGGCTGGCCCCCTTACTGTCAGCATTCACAGGCACCTGTAGCAGTGATTTCTGTAACAATTAGTTTTATATCATGAGGTTGCCAGCCTCATATTAGTCACCTTGTACGTCTACCTGAGGGTCACTCCACCTCATAAAGATGACACCCAGTATAGTAAAAGAGCCAGCCTCACATTTTGTTTTAGTCCACAAAAGTATGTATGTTGTTTGTTTATATAGAGTGACGGATTTAAGAGAAAGAGAGATACACAGATTCTAAAGTAAAATCCTGTCAGTACAAAATATGTTAATTTCAACAAAAACAGTAAATTTTGATGTAAAACAACCATCTGATCTCTTACTTACTTAATTAGTCGTTCCTTTCCTTCACTGGGGTGTAGAGGTTTGCCAGAGAGAGCACCACACTGTCCTATCGGCTGCCTTCCTCCTGGCCTGGTTCCAATCTAGTCCTCATGTCCTTTAAAGATTAATTCATGTTGTCCTCTGGATCGTCCTGGAGGTCTGGATCCCTGGCTCTTGGTTTCCCATATGTGTCGTAGTAGCCAGTCTTCTCCCATTCTGCAGACATGACCAAACCATCGTAATTGAGACTGTTATATTCGGATCTACAGAGGCTGGGCTTTGAGGCCACAATATATCATCTGGTTGCGGACCCTGCCCCCCCCCCCCCCAAGGTAGTTCCTGCGAGTCTCCGGTGAGACAAAGAAAGAATAGGTCTACCCTCAGGCATGTCATACAAATTACTACAGAAACCACTACTGCAAGAGCATGTGGATGCTTGGTGCATTTGCTCTCGAGTTAGGGAAGGAAAAGGCAGCAAAAATGGGAGCTGGTCCTAATATAGTGAAGTCTGTAACACTTCATTCCCCCACAGCAGTGGGGACTACCACTTTAGAAACTACAAATATCTTCACAATCATCATCATTTTCTTTCTAACCTCCTTATGGAGCATGGAACCAGCACAGCATCTGGTCCCCTTATAGCAAGGGTCGGCAACCGGGTGATCCCGATCTACCAGTAGATGCCAGGGGGAGATTTGGTAGATCTTTCTATGATGGAGGAGTAAAAGAAAGAATTTTTAAGCTACGAAATTTTCTGACTAGCTCTGTCCCGCAGGCATCTAAAACTGCATGTATCTTCAGGATTAAAGGTACATTTTCCACGTTCCCAATGAGAACCCTGGGGGTAGCTTAATAAAACTAACTTTATTCTTGAATATATCATGATGTATTCTTTGAAGTGAAGTTAAATTCGGTAAAATATAATTTAGATTGTTTTTATCAAGGCTGATCATTAGAGAGCTGAGTGTTTCTAAAGTAGATCGCCATAGCACCTGAGTTGCTAACTGCTGCCTTATAGGAAGCTGATAGCACAGCATTCATATGCCATTGTAGTGATGGTGTTTTGTAGCAATTCATTTTACATATCATACTGATAATTGTAAATGTGGCACTGATACAATAACTGCTGTGCATATGCTTCAAAGATGCCCAACATATGAGGAACATAGAAATCACATATGAGGCCTTTTATACGAGAAGGGTGAGCCCGCCATGAGACTCATTTACAGTTCTTTGTAAATGACGCAATGGCTTTAGAAATAATTTAAATGACAATATCTTTTTAAATAACAAATAGCGGGACTCATCCTTGTACAGAAGGCCTCATATAGCTGACACCTGTACTATGTTTGACAAAATTCATGGAGATGCAAATAGCCTGAAGCTGGACCACTACTATCTTTGAAATCTGATGTCAGAGAGTTAATGAAGAAGAAGAATTTTACATGTTGAGGTTGCCAGTCCAAGCACTACCTCAGATAAGTCACTCCTTATAATAATAATAATAAATTCTTTAAGCGCCAAACACGGCGCATAAGGCAGAAACCAGTGCTCTCCAGGTTGTTCGTTGTGACGCCACTCCTCTTAGCTCTTGCACATTATTTAGGCCCAACGTTCTTCCTTCTCTTATTATTGTTCTTCTGAGTGTTTCTTTTGGTCTTCCTTTTTTCCGCTTACCCTCAGGAACCCAAGTGAGCGCCTGTAGTGGTATTCTGTTGTTTTGCATTCGTAGGACATGACCGATATATGACCATCGTCTTTTCCTTATATAGTCGGAGACATATTTCTGCCTAGAGTCTTCTCTTATTTGTCGATTAGTCTTGAATTCTTTCCAACTGATGTTCATGAGTTTTCTAAGACATTTGTTCTCGAATGTATTCAGCTTGTTCTCCAATGATTTTGTTATTTTCCAACTCTCACAGCCGTATGTTAACACTGAGATAACATTTGAATTTAAACAGACGAAGCTTGGTATGTATATTCAATGATCGTAATTTCCAAATGTTAGATAATCTATTGAAGGCGCTAGCTGCCAAAGCAATTCTAGTATGGATTTCTCTTGTTGTGTCACCATCCTGAGTCATTTTACTGCCTAAATAATTGAAACTTTCAACTTTCTGTAGTTTTTTCCCCGTTCAAGATGATATCAAAGGTCTCGTTAGAAAAGTTCATAGCTTTAGTTTTAGAGGCATTTATTTGGAGACCAATTTTAACCGAGAGATGACACAAATTATTTATTGCTTCTTGGGATTGTCTTGGTGTTGAACTTAAGAATACTACATCATCTGCGAAATCCAGGTCCCCCAGGAATTTTCCATTTGTCCATTTTATACCCAATTGTTCATTGTGGGTATAGTTTCTCATAACCCAATCAATAGCTATTCCAAAAAGTAGTGGTGACATAATACAGCCTTGTTTCACCCCTGTTTCTACTGTAAAACCATTCTGTATTCCCTTTATTTGTTCTAAACACAACATCTTGCATTGTCATATAGCGCTTTGATTATATTCACATATTTTGTTGGAAAACCATAGATTGTAAGTATCTTCCACAATGATGGGCGGTGTAGACTATCAAAGGCTTTTTGAAAATCGACGAAGGTGATAATAAGTGGCGATTGCCTTTCCACTGATTCTTCTATAATTGTTCTTAGTGTGAATATTTGATCAATACATGATCGTTTCGGCCTGAAACCCGCTTGTTCTTCTCTGATCTTTTCGTCAGCATGCAATTTAAGTCTTTCTAACATCATGCAACATAATAATTTTCCAGGTACTGATAATAGAGATATACCACGCCAGTTTATTACAGTCTGATAGATCACCTTTCTTCGGTAACTTTACAATAATACTGTCTTTCCATTGTTGTGGTGGTTGTTCTTCTCTCCATACTTCATTTATAATATCTAAAATTCTCAAGAGGTTGTTGTCATTAACTGCTTTAATCATTTCCCCTGAAATTTCGTCAACTCCAGCAGCTTTAAAATTTTTTAATCTTTTAACGGCTTGTTTGATCTCGTCCAGCGTGAATTCATCGCAAGTTATTGGCAAAGTGGTTGTGGATGTTTCATTATTAAAATCAGGTGTTACTGTTGGTGGTGGTCTGTTTAGCACCTCCATGAAGTGCTCAGCCCATCTCTTCATTTGTTCTTTTTCTGTTGGTATTGAATTCCCTAATTTACCTTTAACAGGTGTTTCCATAGCAGTAGGCTGGTGACATAGTTGTTTTGTAATTTGATAAAGGCACCTACTATTACCAGTTCTTGCAGCATTTTCAGCCCTAATGAGCAGTTGTCCTTTTATTTCTTGATCTCCTGAGAGAATCCCCAGGAGATGCACATACCATCATCACAATCCTCTTGTAAAAATGTCACTGTAAAAATAATAAACATTCCACATGTATCTGTAGATGCATTTTCACCTACTGGAAATGTTGAAAAAATTTTTGTCACTCTAATAATGTCACTGTAAAAATGATACACATTGCAAGTATATCTCTAAATGCGTTTTTAATCTACTGGAAATGTTGAACAAATTTTTGTCACTGTAAAAATGTCACTATAAAAATGATAAACATTCCATGTGTTTCTATAGATGCATTTTTAACCTACTGGAAATGTTGAACAGATTTTTGTCACTGTAAAAATGATAAACATTCCACATGTATTTCTAAATGCATTTTTAACCTACTGGAAATGTTGAACACAATTTTGTGAGTGAATTTTTGTACCAAATAGATGGAGCTGATTATTTGGAGCTTGCCTTGTTGCATGTGGGTGTGAGAGATTTACTGGGTTCTAAAAGATTTTCTTTGTTTTTTGTAATCTATTTAAATGTTACTCCTTATTTTTAAGTTATTATTTCTTCACTTCTATCCAACTAATTTATATGAAACAAACTGAAGAGAATTAAACGGAGACAGAAAAACACACAGATAAGAGAGAGGGAGATTGAAAAACACATGGATAAGAGAGAGGGAGATTAAAAAACACAGAGATAAGAGAGAGGGAGATTGAAAAACACATGGATAAGAGAGAGGGAGATTAAAAACACAGGGATAAGAGAGAGGGAGACAGAAAAACACATGGATAAGAGAACGTGAAAACACAGATAACATAGAGGGAGACAGAAAAACACATGGATAAGAGAAAGTGAAAACACAGATAACATAGAGGGAGACAGAAAAACACAGGGATAAGAGAAAGTGAAAACATAGAAGGAGACAGAAAAACACAGGGATAAGAGAAAGTGAAAACACACAGATAACAGAGAGGGAGACAGAAAAACACAGGGATAAGAGAAAGTGAAAACACACAGATAACAGAGAGGGAGACAGAAAAACACATGGATAAGAGAAAGTGAAAACACACAGATAACAGAGAGGGAAATAGAAAAACACATGGATAAGAGAAAGTGAAAACACAGATAACATAGAGGGAGACAGAAAAACACATGGATAAGAGAAAGTGAAAACACACAGATAACAGAGGGAGACAGAAAAACACATGGATAAGAGAACGTGAAAACACACAGATAACGGAGAGGGAGACAGAAAAACACATGGATAAGAGAAAGTGAAAACACAGATAACATAGAGGGAGACAGAAAAACACATGGATAAGAGAACGTGAAAACACACAGATAACGGAGAGGGAGACAGAAAAACACATGGATAAGAGAACGTGAAAACACACAGATAACAGAGAGGGAAATAGAAAAACACAGGGATAAGAGAAAGTGAAAACACACAGATAACAGAGAGGGAGACAGAAAAACACATGGATAACAGAGAGGGAGACAGAAAAACACATGGATAAGAGAACGTGAAAACACACAGATAACGGAGAGGGAGACAGAAAAACACATGGATAAGAGAAAGTGAAAACACAGATAACATAGAGGGAGACAGAAAAACACATGGATAAGAGAACGTGAAAACACACAGATAACGGAGAGGGAGACAGAAAAACACATGGATAAGAGAACGTGAAAACACACAGATAACGGAGAGGGAGACAGAAAAACACATGGATAAGAGAAAGTGAAAACACAGATAACATAGAGGGAGACAGAAAAACACATGGATAAGAGAACGTGAAAACACACAGATAACGGAGAGGGAGACAGAAAAACACATGGATAAGAGAACGTGAAAACACACAGATAACAGAGAGGGAAATAGAAAAACACATGGATAAGAGAAAGTGAAAACACAGATAACATAGAGGGAGACAGAAAAACACATGGATAAGAGAAAGTGAAAACACACAGATAACAGAGGGAGACAGAAAAACACATGGATAAGAGAACGTGAAAACACACAGATAACGGAGAGGGAGACAGAAAAACACATGGATAAGAGAAAGTGAAAACACAGATAACATAGAGGGAGACAGAAAAACACATGGATAAGAGAACGTGAAAACACACAGATAACGGAGAGGGAGACAGAAAAACACATGGATAAGAGAACGTGAAAACACACAGATAACAGAGAGAGAAATAGAAAAACCACAGGGATAAGAGAAAGTGAAAACACACAGATAACAGGGAGGGAAATAGAAAAACACAGGGATAAGAGAAAGTGAAAACACACAGATAACAGAGAGGGAGACAGAAAAACACATGGATAAGAGAAAGTGAAAACACAGATAACAGAGAGGGAGACAGAAAAACACATGGATAAGAGAACGTGAAAACACACAGATAACGGAGAGGGAGACAGAAAAACACATGGATAAGAGAAAGTGAAAACACAGATAACAGAGAGGGAAATAGAAAAACACAGGGATAAGAGAAAGTGAAAACACACAGATAACAGAGAGGGAAATAGAAAAACACAGGAATAAGAGAAAGTGAAAACACACAGATAACAGAGAGGGAGACAGAAAAACACATGGATAAGAGAACGTGAAAACACAGATAACAGAGAGGGAGACAGAAAAACACATGGATAAGAGAACGTGAAAACACACAGATAACAGAGAGGGAGACAGTAAAACACATGGATAAGAGAACGTGAAAACACACAGATAACATAGAGGGAGACAGAAAAACACATGGATAAGAGAACGTGAAAACACACAGATAACAGAGAGGGAAATAGAAAAACACATGGATAAGAGAAAGTGAAAACACACAGATAACGGAGAGGGAGACAGAAAAACACATGGATACGAGAGATGGAGACTGAGAAGAGAACTGGAACCACAGAAATGAAAGGGATAACGGCGACATGGAAAGATCCTGATCTGGCATCGCAGGTCAGGAAGACTTATGCTCCTTGAGGAACTGATAAGTAATGATAATGATGAAGCATGGGAGACAAAGATCAGAACATGGGAGACAGAGATCAGAACATGGAAGACAAAGATCAGAACATGGGAGACAAAGATCAGAACATGCAAGATGAGATGAATGAACAAGTTTCAGATGCCATCATAAAAGACAGAAGGAGAAACAAGTAGAGTGTACTTGAGCCAACTTGGCTGGATAAACACAATGCACCAGCTACATAAAAAAGATGCAAAATAATCAACAATAAATCATCCATGTTAATGGAGTTAACCATTTCTCCTTCATCATAGCACATAAAGAGGCCATTTTGTTCCATCATGATTAGTCAGCATTTATACCCATTGACATGTACTGAGGGAGACTGGGCACTTATGGGTTTGCCCAGAGTTCAATGATGTTGATTCTGAATAGCAATTATAACTTTTTTACTGAAAGTTTTAGTAGTTTATCATGCATTGCAAATATTTTTTTGCTTTAATGAATTTACTCTGCATTTTCATATCAGATTTCTACACCAGTATTTTGTCACAGTTCATTAAGTTCACATTTTCTAAGATCACAGATTAAGTTGAGCAGGTCATATACATTTTTAAACCAAATAAATACTTTTATATGAGATACTGTAATTTGTGTGTTTTATTATTTCACAACTGAATCACTGCTAATATTTTAGTCTGAATCAGTTTCTCGCTAAGAAGACAGCACAGAATTTTGACATAATAATGTATTTGCAAGCACTGTTGAAATTCACCCCTATTTTCCATGTGAAGATGTACATATGTGAAACGTAATCCATATTTTCCATGAGAATGTGTATACATGTGACATGTAATATTTATTTCCCATGCAAGGATGTACACTTGTGAAATGTAGTCTGTATTTTCCATATTTTTATTACAGAATTGAATTTTCATTTGGTTTCTCAATAGCCTTTGGCCACTTGTGGCTAATAAGGGGCCATCCATAAAAGACATCCACAGAATTCTGGAATTTTAAAATATACTAAGGTTGTTTGTTCCAGAGAACAGGAGCATAGAATTTAAACCTCTTTGTATTAGAGATTTTGAATCTAGAAGGATTGGAAGGCCTGGCAAAGGGACAAAATCTGAAGAACATTTATTTGGGTTTAGCTGGACAGTAAGAAGGTTTCGAAAAGAGTTTGTTACTCTTGATGGATTTGTATGTGAGTGAGAGCTGCCATGTGGTTTGTGAATTGTGTTAAAGTACTGTCCGCCCGTTCGTTTATTCCCGTGTATTAAAAGAGTTTGTCTGCATTTGATATATGTATACCATTATTATTCCCATATGTGTCTATATGAATGTTAGAACATTGGTATACAACAAAAGTGTCACGCGAATGTTTTATTCGTGGGTATGCCAAAAACTGCACTGTATCGTCCCTGTATTATTTATGCAGTGTTCTCTCACAAGGGATCACGAATTAGTAATGTCTCAGATATGCCCAACAGCTCAAATATAACCAGGTAAGAAGCCAATGCTGTTCCGGTAACATAACAACACATTTTATTGAAAACTCATGATCCATGAGACATGATGAACCGTCCTTAGTTAATGTCATTCTGCCTATTCGTAACCTCGTTTTATACTCATTGACGGTGATACATTGTTGCTTTCTCCGTCCCAATCCATCTATACATCTCTATGGATTGATTATATCCGTGCCCTTCACCCGTAATTTCTTTTCCAAACTCATATAATTTTAATAACATGAATTTCCCCAAAAGTCAGTACACATTAGCGACAGAGCAGGCAGGATCTTTAAGACTCCGATTTTTACGGTGTATAGACCTGCCAGTCTAAAAAATGTATAAGCATCACATTATACATTATTAATAGTACTCATCCTGGTATACATTCCCATTCATGGCACGAATCAATATAACCCTTTTCTACGGGTTTTCAAGCAAACCAGCACACACAAGGCTGTTCACGTCTTGTTTATTTCTTGGGTCCATTTTTGTTCTTCACGTCATTGTTTCAACACACAAAAACTCCTACGTCATCCTTTTTTACTGCGCGCATGAATAATGCACCTAAGTGTACTATTCACATATCTTCAAATATTTTCCCCAAACTCAACTCAGCGCTCTTTGATGCGCAACTCCAGAAATGTTGTAAAAAACCATACGCAACAATTACCCCCTACCACCGTTAAGAAAAAAGACACGCAGTTTCTTTTTTCTTCAAAATTGTACCACTTAAGGTAATTAAAAAAAAAAAATACCAACATAATACTATCCTAAGCCTCAGTAAGTCTAATTCAGCTAATGTCTCATAATATAATCAGTCAGTCGTCGATGAGATGAAACGGTGATAAACAAGTCATATAATCTACTGCCTTATGAATAAAATCCATGTAGGAAGTAATAATATTACTAAATTAAAACAAATTACGGGAAATCAACACCACCCTCTATTACCTCTAGTATCAATAATACTAGAACCAAAACTTATATAATATGGTTACATCTAATAGGATTACCTATCCATAGGAAAATGATTGCAATAATGTGTACCTCACCAATACAGAGTAATAAAAATTCAATGTCCCAATTATCACCACTACTGTTGACCATGGACTAACTGTCATTAAAAACTTGTGTACTGTCTTCCTGAGGGCACCTCGACAGTACGTCTGCAACCACATTGTCGGACCCTCGAATTGCTTGAATAGTATAATTATACGGCTGCATCAGAATCGAATAACGGGCTGCTCGGGCGCATTTATGGTTCTTCGTCTTTAAATACGCCAAAGCCTTCTGGTCTGACTGTATTACGAAAGTTACACCTAACAGATACTTCTCTAATTTGGTTACTGCCCATACCACTGCGAGAAGTTCTTTTTCCAACACCGAATAATTCATTTCCGCCTTGTTTAACTTTCTTGAAATGTACGTGATCGGATGCAGATGTCCATCAAATTGTTGAAGCAACACAGCACCAACGCCCTTGGATGAAGCGTCTGTTTGAAGAGTATAAAGATTATTAAGCCTGGGTAGTTTTAAAATCGGTGGGGATGAAAATAAATCCTTAATTTTAAGAAAAGCAGCATTGCATTCTGGAGTCCACCTAATTACATTAGGAGCCCCTTTCCTAAGTAGAGTGGACAGATCTGATGTAATTGAAGACAAGTTAGGAATAAATTTACCATAATATTGCACTAGTCCTAACACACTACGGACTTGTTTTTTTGTCCTAGGAATGGAAAGATTTAGAATCTTGGAAACATTCTGCTCCAAAGTTTGAAGATTCCCATGACCAATCCTATGACCTAGAAAAGTAATGTCAGAGAATCCAGTATACACCTTAGATGGTCTAGCAGATAACCCAGCAGATCTGAGCGTGGATAATAGAGAGTGTAAACCGTGAAAGTGTTCTTCCCAAGTGTTGCTAAACAAACAAATATCATCTATGTACGAGATTATATCTTGTCTATGCGAGAAGAGAATTCTCATCATTCTAGTGAACATAGCAGGTGCGTTCATCAGTCCAAAACACATAAAATTGAACTGGAACAACCCTCTGGGAGTAGCAAAAGCCGTAAAATGTTTACATCTTTCTTCCAACGGAACCTGCCAATAACCTTTTGACAGATCGAACTTACTGAAATATACTGCATCTGCTAATTTTGGTAAAAGATCATCCAATAATGGTAACGGTTCGGCGTCAAAAATTGTGACCTGATTTAATTTTCTAAAATCAATGCAGAGCCGAATGTTATTGTCTTTTTTTCTTATTACAACCATGGGAAAAGCAAAATTACTTTGAGAAGAACTGATTATACCTAATTGCAGCATGTCATCTATTTCTTTGTTTACTTTGTCTTGAAAGTGTAATGGTATCGGGTATGGACGCACTCTAATAGCCTTTTCATCATTTAAAATGATGTCATGTGTGATGACATTTGTTTTGCCTGGTATGTCTGTAAGTACATCATGAAACGAATGTAATAATTCGGATACATATGTTTTGTTCTCAAGTGTAAGATTCGGACAGATTGTCACGTCCTCCCAAGTTTCGGTAGATTGAACCGGTAGACTAGGAAACGTCATTGATACAGCTGGGAAAGAAGATTCTTCTTCCTGAATCACTGATAAAGACGCCCAGCTCATTGGATGTGAACCTACATTATCAACCGCGTGAAAGACTGCCTGAAGATGTTCAGGTCTAGAGTGAAACTCTTTCAACATGTTAATGTGAAAAATCTTTCTTTGTCCCTTAACATCAAGGACATAATCGACATCTGAAATACGTGACAGAATCTTGAATGGACCACACCAAGTTATCAGTAGTCGATTCTGTTTGCTCGGTAAAAGCACGAACGCTTCGTCGCCTGGTACAAGAAGACAAAGACGTCTTGAGTGATTCTGTAACATACAAGCTTTTTCTTTAGCTCTCTCCGATGCATCTGTTGCCAGCTGGCATGCATCCATGATTTTTTTCCTAAGATTTATAACATACTCGTAAGACGATTGAGTTTCTTGCGACAAGGAAGAATCAATCAACAAGTCTTTGATTAAAGACAATGGACCTCTGGGCTGAGCACCAAATACAAGTTGAAATGGACTGAAACCTGTATGCTCATTCGGTATTTCACGATATGCAAAAAGTACCGCTGGTAAAACTCGGTCCCTCTCTTTAGGAAAATCGATTGTAATCTTTCCTAACATCTGTTTTATTGATCGATTTAGACGCTCCACCATCCCGTTTGAGGCGGCGTGATATACGGAACTCAGTGATCTGTCTATATGAAACATTGCCATAACCTCACTCATTGCACCTGACACAAACTGAGAACCTCTGTCCGACAACAGTTTTCTCGGAAATCCGATTCTAGTAAAAATATGAAACAAAGCATCAGCTACATCCTGCGTAGTAATGTTCTTGAGTGGTATAGCCTCTGGCCACCACGTGCACAAATCTATACAAGTTAATACATATCTATGTCCTCTCGATGACATTATAGGAAGTGGGCCAATAATGTCTACCGCCATCTTCTCAAATGGACGCACCGGAATATCGGCTGCTTGAATTGGAGCCAAATGACGTGCCCCTCTAGACTTCACCTCCTGACAAGTAACACAAGAACGGCAAAACATCGCAATGTCTTTCGACATTCCTGGCCAGAAAAAAGATGCCAGAATTCTAGATCTAGTACGAGAGTATCCCATGTGACCTGCACAACGGGAATCGTGAGCATGACTCAAGATATAGGATCTCATTACCTTAGGCACCATGATCTGAGTAGTAATATGACAAGATTTACCATCTCTGAATCTTCGCACTAATATGTCATTTACGATAGTATACCATTGTTTGTGAGAAGTATGACCATTTGTATCATCACATTGTACTAAATTAAAAAATTTCTTTAATGAAACATCACTATTTTGTAAAGTAGAAAAAACTTCCTTGTTGATGTTACTGTGTAACCCATCATCATTAACTAGTGGTACTACATTATGTTGAGACTGCTCCTGTGCTCGAGTAACCACAACATTAGCCCTGTGTACGTGTTCTCGTTCCCAATCATTTATTTGCTCAAGAGTACACTCTTTAAAACCGTGAATGCGACCAAGAACTAAATCGCAAACTGGATTCGGCAACAAACATACTTTTATTTGTCCCGTAAAAAATGGCGTCGCGATATGAACCACCGCCGTTTGAAATTTCTCAATTCTACCGCCAAACGTAATGCACTTAACCCATGTGCCTGTACAACAAGAAGGATCAACCAAACATTGTCGCACGCCTACCGTCGTGCAACCTGAATCCTTTAATAAAGTTACTGGCATGCCATTAAGTAAGCCCTTGTGAAACTCTAAAGACCCGGTTCCTTCATGAGCTGACATAGCAGGTAACGCCGGCAACGGGTGTCCACATCTCAGTCTGGATACCACGTCAGGCTGAAATAGATTCTTGCATTCCAAACATGTTTCAGCATTATTAAAATCAAATGACGCACACGCATTTGCTTGATTAACAGTATTATTGTTATCTGCGACATTATTTTCCGACATTTGAACGGAATTACCATGGTAAGCAGATCGATTATAACTATTTGACCGAAATGCCCTGTCATTTTGTTGTCTATTGTTATACAAATGTCTATTATTATTCTGCGAGTAACGTGCTTTATTGTAACTGTAAAAGTTAGGAGTGTTTCGTTGCCAATTCATTCTGTCTCTGTTTCCCAAATCAACCTGTTGACCAGTTCCAAAATGATTGTTATTCCATCTTCTGCCAGCTGGTGAATCTTTTCTATTTCCACCTTCAAAATGAGAAAAATTTCTTTGATAATTATTATTTCGATCTGAACTGGCACTTCTATGACGAAACCTATCTCTGTCACCACTATTCGATCTAAATTTTCCTTGTCTGTTATTTACAGTAGCAACACCCGCTGACTGTAACGATTCATGTAATTTAGTGTTTCTGACATTCAAGTTCGGATGAGCAACTGAAAACTGGCGCCCTAGGGTCTCAACTTCCGATAACGATTTAGGATTCCGCTCCTGTAAAAATGCCAAAAACTTATCACTTACTGAGGATAATACCTTATCCCGTAATATTAAATCTGCCAGATCTTCAAAATTCCGTTGTACCTTTTCAAGTTCGATCCAACGATTAAAAGTTAAACGAATATCCGAAATGAATTGTGAGAACTCTTTTCCTGTTTCCGGCAACAACTCTTTAAAACGCCTTCTATAACCTTCAGCTGTAAGCTGATATTTTTTTAATAGCGTAGCTCTAGCTTCATCATAGTTTTGACTATCGCCTTCTAACGAAGCGATTGCACTTAACGCCTCTCCTGATAAAAAATTCATCAGTTTGCTACACCACATACTTTTATCAATTTTATATTCTGTGCATACCAATTGAAATCTTCACAAGAAGAACGTTATATCGTCGACCCCTGGTTTAAACATGGGCAAATGGATTTTAATGTCACCTTTTTGACCATCATTCTGAGTGTGTGATTGACTAGTAGCATTTCCATTTTGCAACTTCTGTCTTTCAATTTCTAACTGCAACATTCTCTCTTCATGGGCTCGTTTTTCTCCCTCAAGTGTAAATTCATATTGTCTCCTTTTCTCATTTTCTTCCATCTCCAAGTGTTTAATTCTCTCTTCGTCTTGCCTCCTTCTCTCTTCGCCTTGCCTCCTTTTTTCATTATCTTCCATTTCCAAAAGTTTAATTCTCTCTTCGTCTTGCCTCCTTTTTTCATTATCTTCCATTTCCAACGTTCCTGGTTGGCTAATTCTCTATCTTTTAATTCTAACTGACGTTTCTCTCTTTCCTGCGCCTCTTTATATTCTGTTTGAGCAAACTCTTGTAATTTGTCTCCTGACAAACCAAGAATTTTACCCTGTTTAATAAAGTATTCCGCCGTCGACATTTCAGAATCTGAATTAATATATTTACCTCATCAAATAAACTGTAGTATTCCAATTAGTATCCTATATTCGTCACCTTATCGATACTCATTATTGGAGATTAATCATCTTTTATTTAATAAAATATGCAGCTATAAATCAATCAACTAAGAAATTATACAAGATAATAGTACTACTGAAAACCTAATGATCCATGAAGAGAATCAATTACATAGAAATATACATGTTAGCAATGACAATCACCGAACCTCAACAATTAAAGAAGAGATCATATCGTAAAGAACCACGGAGTCAACACAAAAATCTACAACATTGCAGCAGCCTCAAAGAAACTTGCTGTAAGCCTTTCCGATTCATCGACCTGAAATCAACCTAGGAAAACACCCCAGGACACCTATGATGAAGAACAAGCATCTTACGAGTAAAATGACAAAGAAAGGTGCTCACTAATAATAACCAGGGTACTGACACCATAATAACAATGTCTACTTATCTGCGGGAATCCCAGTACTCCTCGTAACGTATTCTATCCAACACAGGCTATGAAATTCATACAGCTGAATTGAAGATGAGCAATTCTCCAAAACAAACAGTAATTTGCTCTGGTTGAAAGTATCTGTTACCGAATGACGTCACTCAATGTAACCTCCACAGGTACACAGCAGGACTTGAAAATGTAAATCGAAAACTGTAGCATCATTCCCCGGTACAACTATGATACTTCTCTGGAGACTTGAGTATGTACATCACACGAACGTTGACCTTCCAAGTCAACGTTACGACTTTGACATAATGACTGATTTATTGAGCATGCAACAAGTGTCATTGTTCCAATATACGTGGCAATCAATTGAGCTCAAAATATCTGAATTTTATAGAACGGGAAGGTACATTATATTGGCCACCATGTTAAAGTACTGTCCGCCCGTTCGTTTATTCCCGTGTATTAAAAGAGTTTGTCTGCATTTGATATATGTATACCATTATTATTCCCATATGTGTCTATATGAATGTTAGAACATTGGTATACAACAAAAGTGTCACGCGAATGTTTTATTCGTGGGTATGCCAAAAACTGCACTGTATCGTCCCTGTATTATTTATGCAGTGTTCTCTCACAAGGGATCACGAATTAGTAATGTCTCAGATATGCCCAACAGCTCAAATATAACCAGGTAAGAAGCCAATGCTGTTCCGGTAACATAACAACACATTTTATTGAAAACTCATGATCCATGAGACATGATGAACCGTCCTTAGTTAATGTCATTCTGCCTATTCGTAACCTCGTTTTATACTCATTGACGGTGATACATTGTTGCTTTCTCCGTCCCAATCCATCTATACATCTCTATGGATTGATTATATCCGTGCCCTTCACCCGTAATTTCTTTTCCAAACTCATATAATTTTAATAACATGAATTTCCCCAAAGTCAGTACACATTAGCGACAGAGCAGGCAGGATCTTTAAGACTCCGATTTTTACGGTGTATAGACCTGCCAGTCTAAAAAATGTATAAGCATCACATTATACATTATTAATAGTACTCATCCTGGTATACATTCCCATTCATGGCACGAATCAATATAACCCTTTTCTACGGGTTTTCAAGCAAACCAGCACACACAAGGCTGTTCACGTCTTGTTTATTTCTTGGGTCCATTTTTGTTCTTCACGTCATTGTTTCAACACACAAAAACTCCTACGTCATCCTTTTTTACTGCGCGCATGAATAATGCACCTAAGTGTACTATTCACATATTTTCAAATATTTTCCCCAAACTCAACTCAGCGCTCTTTGATGCGCAACTCCAGAAATGTTGTAAAAAACCATACGCAACAATTTGGACGTCCACTTTCATCCTAAATACCCCCCAATGTCCACTTTTCACATACCCCTCCCTCCCCCCTCTCAAGTGGACATCTTTTATGGATAGCCCCTAAGCCTTCAATCAATCTGTCTACATTTCCTTTGTCCATGTGTATTTTGGGTCTCTCTATATTTAAAGTTACCAGGTTGCAGGATTGAAACCTGGCAGTGTCACGCTCCAGTGTGCCCAGCTGTAAATGGGTAACTGATGCTGCTGTTGAGTTAGGGAAGGCAGAGGCAGTGAGGAAGGAAACTAGTCACCTCAACTCATAAAGCTGTACGTGGCATAGTAAAACCTCTAACACTTGTCTCCCCAAGGCAGTTTATGTTATGGGACTGCCTTTCAGTAGTACAGACCTTATATCCAATTCCAAATGACTGTTTCAGGATACAATTCTAGTGAGATCTCTGCTATGAGGTGCTGAAATTCTTCTTCTTCTTCTTCTTCCGTCCTTAGCCACCGACCGTCAAAGCAGTCAGTGGCCATTACGCCTAGTGGCGTCTTAGGGCAACAGCAGATAGGTTTTCTTTGCCATTGTTTCCCATCACGCCTATTGGCGTCTTTAGGGCAATGGCAAATCAATCCATTTGCTGTTGTTTCCGTAATCGAAGTGACTGGCAAACGGGTGATCAGCCCGTTGGTGAGGTGCTGAAATAACGAAGCTAATAAGTACAGCACTCTGATTATCGAGTTGCTGGAGGGAGGGGAAGTGGATTAGTAGTTATCTATGCCACTAGTACACATGGGAATGTGCATCCCAAGTACACAAAGACTGAGAGGCTGTGAGTGTGGTGGAAGAATCTGAAAAGATCAACGGCTCACAAAGTGAAACAGCAAGTGTGTGGCACATTTGAGATGCATGGGGATGCAGAAAAAGATAATGGCTGGCCACCGGATCACTCCTGGTGGCATCTTGTAGGGCAGCAACAAACTGTCTCCACTGTGCTCAGTCTGCAACTATCTTTCATTGTGGTGCCACAGATCTGGTTCATGCTTTGCATCTCTGCCTCCACAGTTCTCCACGAGGTGGATTTTGGCCGGCCTCGCTTTCGTTTTCATTCTGAGGTTCATAGCATGGCAGTTCTGGCGATGGCGTCAGGGTCTCTTCTGAGGATGTGGCCAATCCTATTCCAGTGTCTACCCGCTATGATGGTGTGCATATCTTCTTGGCAGCTCCAAGTTAGCAGTTCTTGGTTGGTGATGGTGTTCGGTCAGTTATAATTAATCGATAATTCATAGTAAGATTCACAAAACGACCAACCACATTTATTCAATGCAACAGAATGTACGGAACACTTTTTTGTTTTTGAAGTGCATTTCATAACAATAATAAAAGTGGTTCCCTAAAAATAGTTTGTTTTGTTTTATCTGTTTTATGACTAAGTCATAACTGAATATTAGTTGAGTGGAACGGTTATTATTTCTGCTCAGTAAAATTCATCTTTGAATAAAACATACTCTGATAACGTTAAATACTTAATGTAAAGATAACAAGACAGTTGGTCATCATTAGAACTGTATTTGAAACAACAGACTCGCTGAAATAGTTTTTTGAAGAAATACACTGATTTAATCAGTACATCACTTCAAATACAAAACACAATCTATATTCACAGTTCATTTTTTCTACTACTTTAATATCCTTGCTTTATGGAGTTATTTCATTATTTTACATCGTTTTAGTTATTGTATAAAATCGACTGGGTCATCAGTGCCAGTCATAACTTCAAGTGTACTATTTAAAAAAAAAAGAAAAACAAAAGGGGGATCTCCATGCAAAGTTTCAGCTCTCTACTGTGAGTGAAACATGGACATTTTTAGTGTAAAGATTTGAAACGCGACAAATATACAAACCTCAGGTCATATTAACTAAAAATTTAAAAAGAACGAATGAAAGAAACAGAGCTAACACTGGTAAATGAATCATGTATACCTTTAGCACACCATTATACCAAATGTATGACTAGCTGATAGAAGCAAAGAAAGCGTACATTACACTTCAGTATGCAATATATAATTATGAGTCATTTCAATAAATGTGCGTTTTTTCCATACACAACAATAATTTATAACATTATACAAAAAGATATAAATTTAGAACATTACTCTTTGTGTGTATAATATATATATATATAGTCCCATTACAGATACTGCTGAGGCGGCATGAAGTGTTAAAGACTTCACCTATACAAGGTTTTCAGCTTTATGAGGTGGGAGTGACCTATTCCCTTCCTGGCTACCATTGCTGTCCCAGCTATACCACTTTCAATAGAAACCTGACTACTAAGAATTCTCTGTCCTAATTCAGATATAAAAATACAATATCCAATTTCAGTACTAAGTATGCACTATCCCCCTTCAATCCTAAGAATGGATTATCCAACTTTAGTCCTTTTAATGCACTATCCAACTTCATTTCTATGATAGTACTATCCAACTTCAGTCCTAAGAATGCACTCTTCAACTTCAGTCCTAAGAAGGCACTATCCCATTTCATTTCTAAGATAACTATCCAACTTCAGTCCTAAGATGGCACTATTCAACTTCTGTTGTGAGAATGCAGTATCCAACTTTATTTCTAAGATTGTACTATCGAGCATCATTCTAAGAGTGCATTTTCCAACTTCATACATAAGAATGCACTATCCAACTTCATTTCTAAGATGGCACTATTCAACTTCAGTCCTAAGATGGTACTATCAAACCAGCCTTAAGAATGCATTATTGTTATGATTAAAATTCAAAACAGGTGTGTATTATATAGCGTTAGCTCAGCATGGCTCTGTGTTTGTTTATTGTTACACGGGTCACTGGAAAAGACGGGCGAGCTACGTTAAGCCGTCATGCTTGGCTGGGCCTCGTGAGACAGGTGACTGGTGGGAGAGAAGGAAGGAGAGGGATGGTGTGTTTTCATGGCGAGTGGACGTATTGTGTTTGAGCTCCTGAGATTTATATGATTTTGTGATTGATTCCTATATGATACCAATTTCTGTACTTCAAGATCTTTTGTGAGGGGTACTAGATATATGCATGTGAAAGGAAATATGTATTTCTTTGAATTGATTAAATAAATATGAGGAAAACTGTCGGGGACAGTGTACTATCTATTGACGCTACATACCGATACTGAGGACGATATACTCGTATATATTATGCCATACGCTATAATGGCTTCCAAGTTGATACCTATGGAGCTGTGTTTATGTTAATAAACGTTGTTTAACTGTCCACTCGGCCTTGGTGGTGATCTGGATATTTTTGGTGTATTGCTGTGTGCGTTGTTCAGCTGTATGTCCCTACACTAACTTGGCCAGAGTAACTCAAGAATTTACAGATGACATAATATACTGAAGCACATTAAATACGCACCACCTGTATAATCCAGGAACAGAGTGTGAAATGTAAATATAGTCTAAATGTTTAGAAGTTTACATATTTTGAATCTTTATTCATTTTCCTATGAATCCATGCTGGTCATTAATTTGTACATTTGATTGTTATGAAATTCATTGCATTCTGTGCAGGCAAGGGAGAAAACCAAAAATGCAACCAATAAAAAAATTCATTCACACTATCCTCAGTATCTGGTATGTCCACTGTGTGCTTGCAAAAAAGCTTGGCAGTGGCTCCGCATGGAACGCACAAGTCTCAAGGAAATTCTGGGGAATCAAGTCCCATTCACGTGTAAGAGCAGCTTCGAGCTGTTGCAGATTAGCTGGAGAACCTTGCCTGTAGACTCTGCGTCCAAGCTCGTCCCACAGATGTTCTATAGGGGACATGTCTGGTGATAGGGCACGCCAATCAATCGTCACAATGTTCTGCTGCTGTAGATATTGCTGCGTAATGCATGCGGTGTGCGCACGTGCGTTATCCTGCTGTAGAAGCTGCAAGTCTGGATAATTTGTGAACGCAGGAGCAACCAATGCATCCAGAACCTCATCTCAATATGTCACAGCATTAACATTTCCACGGAAGACGTGAAGAGGCAAGCGATGGTGAAAACTGAATCCTCCCCAAATGTGAATACTGCCACCTCCAAATCGGTTGTGCTGACGAACACAGCAATCTGCAAAGCGCTCTCCACACCGTCGCCAAATCCGCATACGTCCATCAGCAAAGGATATGTTGAATCTGCTCTTGTCTGTGAATAGGACAGCATTCTACTGCAGTCTAGTCCATCTGACATGTTGTTCTGCCCATTGCAGGCGCTGCTGACGATGTCTGTGAGTCAAGTTTGGCCCAACATAAGGTCGTCTTGCAGTAAGGCCTGTATCTCGAGTCGTCGTATGACTGTCATTCGAGAGACTTGCCCATGTCTACCCACTATTGCTCTTGCTGTTTGACTTGCCGGGAGAGAACCATACCTTAGGTGACTCAGCACAATATGACGATCTTGCGCAGGGGTAGTAACTCGTGGTTGCCCACTCCGAAGTCTATCCCGGGCACTGCCAGTGGTTCTTTAACATTCATTGAGACGTACAATAGTGCTGTGGTGGCAATTCATCCTTCTGGCAATGGCCCGCAAGCTCATTCCGGTCTCCAACATACCAATGGCTTGTTGGCGGTCGTTTTCAGATAGTCGTGGCATTTCAAGCACATGTACTGGGTGTTTTGTCTCAACAGCCTATTTATACAGAGTATACTGCCACAACGCGTACACATTTTCAGGGTCATAGCTGTTGGGAATCGTGTTGCATGTGTAACTTTTATTGTTTTCATGTAGTCTGTACACAAACCCGTGGGTTGAATCATGCACTTTCCATTCCAGCAGCCATTCGCTCTCCACCTCATGACAAACACGGGGAAAATCCATTCCCACACTTTTTTTTCCAGCTTCTCGGCATCAGTATATATAATAGTGGTGCGTTTTTAATGTGCTTCAGTATATAATAACAACACAACAATTATCCAACTTCATTTGTAAGATAGTACTATCCAACTTCAGTCCCAGGAATGCACTATCCAAATTCAGTCCTAAGATGGCACTATCAAACTTCAGTTGCAAGAATGCACTATACAACTACAAACATTAACCGTGATGATTGTACCCCTTGTTAAGGTGTTTGAGAACTCTGTTTTGATTCACCTATAACTTTTAATATAAGCATAAACACTAAATGTGCCTTTTCTCAAAATGTCGTTTTTTGGAGTTAGAACTAACAAGCTCTCACAGCACAGTATGATGTTGTTGGTGCCTTTGTCTTCTACAAATCCACCCTGTTCGTCATTATAACACCAATACACTTTGTAAATGCAAATTATGTGATTCTTTTTTGAGTTTTGAATTAAGAAGTGTGCATATGTTTGACCACTGGTATTCTATTTTTAACTGATGACGAGAAATATTCCGTTCAACCTCTGAAATGTTATAATTAGGATGTATAGTGTTTTCAAGTCCAAATAATATGCCAACATTGCTAGTATGCAAAAGTACCATCATATCTTCTGTCCAATCATTGTAAATAAGGCAAAGCCAAATTACTAAATTGTGTGTGTTTAACAAAAAAAAGACAGCCACACAAAAAATCAGAAATGGGGGTGTAAAGGCCTGGGGGAGAGGGGTGTTAGTTTGATATTTACTTGACTTTTATTTGTCATAAATAATATGTTTTATAAGTACACCACCAGACTTCCATTAGCTGTCATGGACCCACCAATCACTATATATTAACTCTTGTTCTTGTTAAATACTGTTTGACTAAACTGTGCAGTTCCCCAGGTGTGTTCTACAGTTGACTACCAATAAATGTGACCAGTGCCAAAAAGTTTTGAGAACTACTTTGTTTTAAAAAACAAAGTAGCAATGTTTTTATGATCATTCTGAAAGACATAGGCATTTTTTTTAGGGTGTTCTTCTGTCCTCGATGATCTACCCCTTATTACTTTTTTCCTAATTCAACTTACCTGCTCATATATCCACAGTATGTGGTATTCCTCTTTATTTCATCGAGTCGCAGTGGTGCTTCTACGGACAATTAGCAGATGGCAAGAGAACAGTTGGGCGACCACAGCTGAGGTTCAAAGATGTGTGCAAGAGAGATATGAGGGCACTGGACATGGATCCAGCAACATGGGAGAATGAAGCTGCCGATCGCACTAAGTGGCGATGCTATTTACGGCGCCACCTCAGATTGGGCGAAGAGAGGCTCACACAAGAAGCAGAGGTGAGGAGAAAACGTCAAAAGGAGCACCAGGAAAATAAGCAGCTGAGGGCTGTCACCTCAGGGGCGCATTCCCATAGTCAGTTATGACTGAAGGGGCTATTATGAATGTCAAGCTTTTTTTATTATACACAATTTTCAGTCCATCTTTTCCTGGATACACATCTTCTATACATCTGCTCAAGATTTCTTCTTGTAATATCCACATATCCCTATTTCTTCTTGTAATATCCCTATTTCTTCATGTAATATCCACACATCCATATTTCTTCTTGTAATATCCCTATTTCTTCATGTAATATCCACACATCCATATTTCTTCTTGTAATATCCACACATCCATATTTCTTCTTGTAATATCCCTATTTCTTCTTGTAATATCCACACATCCATATTTCTTCTTGTAATATCCCTAGTTCTTCATGTAATATCCACACATCCATATTTCTTCTTGTAATATCCACACATCCATATTTCTTCTTGTAATATCCCTATTTCTTCTTGTAATATCCACACATCCATATTTCTTCTTGTAATATCCACATATCCTGAAATTCTAAGTTTGCATCATCATCATCTTTCTACTTCTCAAGGAGCATAGGCCTTCAACAGACTTAAACCAAGTCTTCCTGTCCCGTGCCATCAGCTCACGATCTTTCCATAACTTCTTCATCCCCATGTCTATCTCCAGTTCTCTTCTTCATGTGTTCTTTTTGTCTTCCTCTACTTCCTCTTACTCTGGGGATTCTGGAACAAGGACGGTCAGGTAATGCTATCAACAGGTTTCCTTAATGTTTGTCCTATCCATCTACAGCATCTTCTTCTTCTCATCTCTTCTTCCATTGGCACTTGTCTGGCTCCTAGTTCCACACAGTTGATCTTGTCATGCCATTGCATTCTTCTGTTCTAAGCAGGCATCTATTTATGAAGTCTGTAATTTCTTTGTTATCATGTTTGCTGATCTTCATATTTCAGAATCATGCAGTAGGACTGACTTGACATTTGAGTCGAAGATTCATATTTTTGTGTTGGACTCTGATGTCTTTTAATTTTAAATATTTCCAACTGCACTGAAAGTTCCTCTCATTTTGTGTTCTTATTTTGATGTCACTGTTTGTACCTCCATCTCTGTCTATATTGCTGCAGAGATATAAGTATGGGTTTGTATCTTGTTGGGATGTTTCTCTACAGGCCCGGGCATTTATATGTAATTGCAGTGGTAGTTTCTGTATTTACATGATAATGTCTCCAGCCCATGCTCAGCTTTATATTAGTCACCCCACACCATAAGACCAGAGTGGGAGAAGATCAGCTATCACAACAAACATAGGAAACCAAGACCCAGAGTTCGCTGGGAGGACAACATCAGACAATCCCTGAAGTACCAAAGACTTGACTGGAACCAGGCCAATCGGAAGACAGCTGATGTGATAGCTTACTGCTCTCTCTCTCTGGCTAACCTCTACATCCCAAGGTAGAAGAGAAACGACTAAGTAAGTAAGTAAGCATGCCTCATACGACACACATGAGGGAGTAGTAATCCTATTCATGAACAGTAAAAGTATTAAACAATTTTTTTAACAATGTTAAAAATGACCAATGTGAAAACAAGTTGTGATAATAAAATGACACGAGTAGTAGGCTAGATAAGAGAACATATCTTTTTTTACTAACTCTGTCTAGACATAATGATCAAAATAATTTGACAATCTAATCAGCATATTGTATAAACAATTCAACTAGTGATAAACAATAAGCAGTTGTAAATACTGAATGGGTTGGTTATCCACAGTTTCCAAAAATAAAATAACATGTAACGTGTACAAGAGGCAGCAATGTGCTGAAAAGGCTGTATCTGACATTTAGCTGTAACGTTAACTGTCAGAGTTCATACAATTCGACATTTATATGTAATAAAATGGTATTAAATTCTCCTTATTTTGAATTTTGTTTCGTGTAAATTGAGTTGATAACAGTGAAGAAATAACAGTTGAAAAATATGAAGTGATTTCTCAATGTGTAAAAGAAAAATATTATTGTGACCTGTAGCAGAAACCCCGAATTAGCGATGTACATGTGACGTCATGTCTATTCACCCCAGTGAGAGAACGACAGTACAACAGATGAATTAACAGGGCTAAGACTACTGGAGTTTGGCAACAAACGTAAGACTAGCAGCGATAAACGTATAAGAGGCTGTATCCATCGTGTACACCATACATGCCACATGCTATGGTTTACCCATAATCTGTACAAGGTGTTTGCGTTTTCAGATGTGTACACCCTGTACATAATTTCTGTACAGGTTTTCTAACCCATTCCCCTTATTACTGTGTCTCAGAGTTCTTTTATAAGGTCCTACTGAACACAGGATTTCCCAGTCTGTTAGTGATAATTAAGCACAGAAATAGACTAAATTATGACACCATCACATTATTTTTACAGTGTAAAATAAACTCAGACATTTATTGTTTGGGTTTCAAAATAAGTGAAGACCTGATTTAAAAGGCAAAGTCCCCGTGTCTCATTTATAATGCAGCCCAAAATATTTTTACAGGAATTAACGCTTTTGATATGTTTTTTCAGTCTTTGTACAGGTTTTGCGGGTCTTTGTACAGGGTTTTGGATTTTTTGTACAGGTTTTTCATCTCCGAGGTGTGACATGTACACAAACTTTTTTTTTGCTCATTGCCCCCTTCTGAGCTTCATTTACTTCTGTGCCCCCCCCCCCTCCCCCATAGTCGCTGTTAGCTGGGAAAAGGTACTTTACCATCTTATTGTGGTCCCCTAGGAATATGATATGGCCCCTGGGGGTGGTGGGGGGGGGGGAGAACCAGATGATTTACGTTGAGAACCACTTGTGTACACAACCAGTGCGCTACAGGAACAGTTAGCATTCATACCCTTCAACATTTGTTGAGGGAGACTGGGCATCTGTAGGTTTGCCCGGAGTGCAATGATGTCGATTCTGATTAACAAAAACATTGTACCGGCGTGGTCTAGAATAAAGAACATTCCCAAGTTACATTCCCACTTGGGGTTGAACCGGGTATTCCATGTACAAGCAGGACTTTACATTCCTTGTACATGGGCTAAATGTAAACGAGCAAATTGATGTAGTAACTGACCAGAGACTTAACTACAATGTAAGGGCCCTCCGGGCACAAATTAAGTGGGACACTCAGAATATAATGGGCAAAAAACTATAATCATCATACAGCAAATCTGTATAATAAACAAATATAACTACTTACTTCATCGTCATCACAATTACCTCTCAGCTCCCAACGGAACATGGCCTTCACCAAATTGTGGGCAACGTCCTCTAGTCCTGTGCCACCCGCTCAATATCTTTTGAAAGATCTTATCTTCTTCAACCCTTTCTCCAGAGTCTGCGACACGCTATGACGTTTAACACAAAACGATGGAAACGAAACCCATACATATAATCAATTTCCGGGGCTTACCCTGTGCTAGGGCCCCAGAGCGGAGTTACGTCGCTGTATTTGACGTTGTTTTAAACTGGCGTGTTTTTCCCGTTATGAATGTGAATTAGACGACACTCGTAATCCAGACCTAGGGGTCTTTTATATTTGGACAAGCGCCCTAATATAACCGACTAGGTTGAACAGGACGCGCCTCGCCAAAACGAGGCAAAAGTTTTACATAAAAAAAGACTACATTCGTATCGCATCTTACGTGGTGGTTAGGTGTTAAAATCAACGCCTAAAGGAAGGCTTCTTATCCTCGTGTTGGAGCCATGGGCCTTTTGATTGTCCCATAAAGGCTACGGACCACGTCTTATATACATATATAAATAAATAAAATTATATAATTTAAAAGTTTACATTTAAAATTTCAGGTTATGTACACGGACAGCCCTGGAATCCATTCACGGACCACTTGAACTACAGGTTCAAAAGCCCTGGCCTAAAGCCCAAAAACAAAAATATCGCGTTGTAAAAATAACTTAAATCGCATATAAAGTATAGGCCTATTATATATATCATTATTATAATTTCCCTTTGGCTCCTTATGGAGCATAGAACCATCACTGTGGCTGGTCCCCTTGCAGAAAATCAGCACCAAAAATGTAATGCGTATTCTTTCTTTGTGTCCTTAAAGATCCCTGAAAACTACACTGGAAGGCATACTTACAGAAAAAAAAACGCGGGAACTTAGATGTCAACAAAAGTCACGTGGGCTTTTTAAGCATTCAACAGTGTAATGGTTTGGCACGCGGAATGGCCTGCACAATTTAAATATGCAGCTTTATCGTGTTTTTAACAATTAAAAAAAAACAAATCGCATTAACATTTTTTATATTATTTTTTTTTTTTTAACACAACAAGTCAATGGATGAATTAACAAGGCTAAGAATATTGCTATTTGGATTCAAACGTAAGACTAGCAGGAATGGACGTACGTTAGGATGCATCAGGCTTATATACTACAAGCACGCTGCAAGAACAATCAGCGTTCATACAGTTCGACTTTTGCTGAGGGAGACATGGGTTTGCTCAAAGTATACAATGATATCAACTCTGAAGACCAATAACGATAACAATAATATTATCAATTTATTATGTTTTCCACATGACAATGCACATAGTTGAATTATTACTTACTTAGTCGTTCCCCTTCTACCGTGAGGTGTAGAGGTTTGGAAGAGAGAGTGCCAGACTATCCTATCGGCTGTCTTCCTCCTGGCCTGGTTCCATTCTAGTCCTCGGTCCTTCAAAGATTGTCTAATGTTGTCCTCCCAGCGGACTCTGGGTCGTCCTGGGGGTCTGGATCCCTGGCTCTTTGTTTCCCACGCTTGTCGTGGTAGCCGATCTTCTCCCATTCTGCAGACATGGCCAAACCATCTTAGTTGGGACTGTTCTACTTGGGTCTGCAGGGGTGGGATTTTAGGCCTTGACATATCGTCTGTTTGCGGACCATGTCTCTTCTTGTTACTTCAACAACCTTCCTCGGATACCTAATTTCTGAGGTTTGGATCTGGCTTTTATGGGTTGTAGTCATTGCCCATGACTCGCATCCATATGTCTAGACTGGGACATAGATGGAGCGGTATTCAGCCATCTTCGTTTTTCTTCAGCTAGGCGTCGGAGTCTCTGCTCTAGGACTCTAGAGTAGATTTTACCAGGGACACTGAGAAGGGATATGCCTCTATAGTTTCCACATTGTCGATTGTCACCCTTTTTGAAAATTGGTGTTATGATGGCAATCTCCCAATCCTTTGGTATGGTCTTGTTGCACCACGCTGTTTGTAGGACCCCTAAGAGTAATAGGTCGCCTGATTCTCCCATGTACTTAACCATTTCTGGTGTTATACTATCATGCCCTGCTGCTTTGCCCATCTTGATTTTCTCCAGTGCTGCCATCAGTTCTTCCATCTTTATGTCATCTTCACCATCATTGGTTTTCTCTTCTGTGCTAGTGGTTATCATTTCTGATGCTTGACCTTGCTCACCATCCAGGAGTTCTGAGAAATATTCTTTCCATCTTTCCATTACTTCCTTCGGGGCAGTAAGCAATTTGCCTTGCTTGTCCTTTATAAATTTGAGAGGGCATTGTTTTTCCTTCCTCATGTTCTTTATGGTCTTATAGAACAATTTCTGGTTTTCTTGCGCATCTTTTCCTAGCTTTTCTCCAAATTCTTCACAGGACTTCTGTTTTGCTGCTAGCACCTTTTTCTTTGCTTCTGAGTGTCACATATTCTCTATATTTCTCCATTTGTCCTGTTGTGTTTTTAGCTCCTAAGTATTGTTTTCATGCCATTTTCTTCTCTCTTATTTTCTCTTTGACTTCCTCTGTCCACCAAGGTGTCCTCTTTCTCTTGCTCCCAAGTCGGACTTAACCACATGCTTCTGCAGCAGCTGTCTATGATGTCCTTGAATTTAATCCAGAGGGTTTCCAAGTCATCAGGTCGTTCTTCTGTGTTGCTCACCGCTGCAGCAATAAGCACCTGATATCTGGTCTTAATTTCTGGCTCTCTCACCTTGTAGGTCTTAATGCTTATTTCTCCCGTTCGTTTACTTAGTTTCTTGCGTGATGCTGGGCAGTTCCTAGGTTGTTCTTTTGATTGTAAGCAGGTAGTGATCACTTCCAATCTCTGGCCCCCTCCAGACTCTAGCATCCTGGACATATTTAAATGAGCTCCTCCTAACAATGGCATAGTCGATCACTGACTTCTCATTCTTTGTTGGTTCACATCTAGTGTATGCACTTATGGGGGAACTGTGTGTTTGTAATGATCAGATTCTGCATACTGCAGAATCCAAGGAGTCGCTTTCCATTGTCATTGAGAGTATCTTCTCCATATCTTCCGATAACTCCACCCCATCTAGCATGGTCATTTCCAACTCTGGCATTGAAATCTCCGAGCATGATAATTTCATCTAGGCAGTCATCCACTGTCCTTTGAAGCAGCTCGAAGAATTCCTCCTTGACCTCTGCCCTCTCATCCTAATTTGGCCCATACACTATGACCAGGTTGACTATGGTTTCTCCTTCTTTTAGTTTTTGGCCACAATGCAACCCACAACCATATCTCTTCCACCAACTCCTCTTCTTTCCCATTTATACTTCTTATGTTCCAAGTTCCATAAGTCGTAGTCCGTTCCAGTTCGTCGCCTTTAGAATCAGTCCGGTTTTCTCTCCTTACAGCCTCCATGCAGGCCGCCCTCCTCCTTTTTCAGCCGGGCTTGGGATCGCCTAGGCGGAGTTATAGTTGAATTCGCGTACATTAAACGCGCGTACGATGCGAAACAATTGTATTCTAAATGAAATGAGTGTAGCACCTAGATGACCTAAGAGTAGTGCTCCACAAACTGTGTCAACGATTCAAAAGGGTTGTAATACAATGGATCCCATTTTATTGTAGCATTCCCGGCTTTGAAGAGGCTGACAAATTGGCAAAGGAAGGTGGAAAGCTAACTCAAACTGATACAATCATAACTTTCAAAGTGGCAAAGAGTTTTATCAGAAGCAGATACAGAAACAAATGAGATACAGAGTATCCAGGTCACACACAAAATGATGCATATACCAGCTCAGCAAGCAGAAGAGAAGAAGTGAGAATCTTCAGACTCTGCACAGGCACAACAGAGTGGAATATCAAATATTCAACAAGCTAAAGATAGGAACTACCGATGAGTGTAAATGTGGCACTGAAAAAATGACTACTGAACATCTGCTTCAAAGATGTCCAACATATGCGGAACACAGAAAACACATGTGCCATGTATCATTTTCGGTAGAAAAAAAAACTCAATGGAGATGCTAATAACCTGAACCTGACCACTGCTTTCGTTGAAAATATTCTAGCAGACGTCTGAGAGAGTACGAAGAAGAAGAAAAAAGAAATGCGTATAGCATGTGCAGACGCGGCTGGGTAAACATAAAACCACTGGTGAATGTTCTAAAATACACTGGATCCCCGCATGAATAACCGGTTCAACTAACATAATGCCTGCTGAACATCTGCTTCAAAGTTGCCCAACATATGCTGAACAGAGACAGCGCGTATGGCCGACACCAGTACCATTCGTGGAAAAGCTCTACGGACATTTAAATAGCCTCAAACTGACTACTGCTTTCTTTGAAAACATTCAAGTAGACGTCTGAGAGTGTACAAATAAGATCACTATATGCCACTATATAAACAATACATACATATACGTTATGAGTATAAAAGGTACTTCCGAAATAGGAAGATCTCACGAACTTTTTCTTTGTCCAACGCATCTTTTACGTACGGTCACTGGGCTGGCACAGTGGGGAAATTTGGGACTGGAGAAACCAACGATCGAGGACTAAGGCTACTAGAATTTGCCAGCAACTATAAACTAACCCTTGCAAATACACTATTTCCTCATAAGTTATCAAGAAGAACAACGTGGCATGCCCCAAAAACTGAGATACATAACCAAATTGATTTTATTCTTGTATCCAAAAGATTCAAGTCCAGCATTAATAAAGCCAAGACTAGGACTTTTCCTGGCGCCGACATTGGTAGTGATCACGACATGGTATTGATGACGCTCAAGCTTAAACTCAAAAAGAACTATAATCAAAACAGATGTTCTCAGTTAAGATTCAATTTAGACAAATTGAAAGATCCAGAAATCGCGGGAATCTTTGAGGCAACTGTTGGAGGAAAATTCGCAGCTCTCAACTTTTTGGAGGATGATATCAACTCAATCACAGAGAACATGAAAGACGTGCTCATTGAATCAGCAACAGAAATACTTGGTAAAAGAAAGAAAATAAACAAACCATGGGTTACAGATGACATTCTGAAGTTATGTGATACACGACGGGAAATGAAAAAGGTTAAGAAAGAGGTTCCTGAAGCAGCATGGCAATACAGTATGGTGAATAAAAATATTAGAAAGAAAATGAAACAGGCCAAAGAAAAATGGGTAGCTGATCAATGTGAGTCCATTAATACGGGGCTAATAAAAGGTAACAGCAAGGCAGTTTTTGACACATTAAGAAGACTATCAAAACCCCAACAGCCCAGGGTAACTGTCATAGAAGATAGCAATGGGGCTCTGCTCAATGAAAAAACAGCTGTAATGAGAAGGTGGACAGAATATTGTAAAGAATTATATAACTGTAAACTTGACACTGACTTAGGCATATTAAACAACATTAAGTGCGAAAACAGAGAACTCGGAAATGCAGCAATACTACGGGAAGAAGTGGAAGAGGCTATATGTTCGATGAAAGGAGGGAAGTCACCGGGTGTGGATAATATACCAGCAGAGCTCTTGAAATATGGAGGACCAGATATAGTAAAAATCATGACAACAATTTGCCAGAAGATATGGAGTACAAAAAAAATGGCCAAAAGAATGGACGCAGTCATTAGTAATACCGCTTCCAAAGAAAGGAAATCTAAAAATGTGCAAGAACTACAGAACCATTAGCCTTATTAGTCATCCAAGTAAGGTGATGTTAAGGATACTCTTGAACAGAATAAAACAGAAATCAGAAGAAATCTTGTCAGAGGAACAGGCTGGCTTTAGACCAAAAAGAAGTACCTCAGAACAAATCTTCAATATTAGATTACTGATCGAAAAACATCTCCAGCATCAACATGATTTATACCATAACTTCATCGATTTCACAAAAGCCTTCGATCGAGTCTGGCATGAAGGTTTATGGCAAATAATGAGAAAATTCAATTTTGATACCAACATCATAGATATCATTGAAGCACTATACAAGGACGCAAGCAGTGCTGTTTTTGCAAGCAATGACATTGGAGAATTTTTCAAAACAACTGTAGGAGTTCGCCAGGGATGTATCCTGTCACCAGTGCTCTTTAACATTTATCTAGAACATATTATGCAGGAGGCTCTCTACGATTATAAATCAACCATATCGATTGGAGGCCGACCTCTGTGTAATCTACGTTTTGCTGATGATATTGATCTGATAGCTGGAACAGAATCAGAACTTCAAGACCTTACCTCTAGACTGGAGAAAGTAACAAGAACATATGGGATGGAAATTAATATAGAAAAAAGCAAGATATTGGTGAATAGCCATAAGAAACATGTTCTGACCAACATTACGTTAAATGGGCAAACGTTAGAAGAAGTTAACACCTTTAAATATCTCGGGTCCACTATATGTAGTGATGGAAGATCAAATAAAGAAATCAAGACAAGACTTGAGATGGCCTCAGCTGCCATGACAAGGTTGAATGTGATCTGGAAAAGTAACATCAGTTTTCCTGTGAAGATCAAATTATACAAATCACTTGTATTATCTATTCTCTTGTATGGGTGTGAGGGCTGGACACTCACTGCAGATACGGAGCGAAGGATTCAGGCTTTCGAGCATAAATGTTATAGAAGAATTTTGCGCATTTGCTATAAAGAGCACAAAACAAATGTCTATGTTAGAGAGAAGATAAACACCTATGCAGGCCATCAAGAACCACTTTTGTCAATATCCTCCAGGGAACAGTCGAAGGTAAACGGAGAAGAGGAAGGCAAAGAAAATCCTGGGCTGATAACATCAAAGAATGGGCAGGACACGGTTTCTCCACACTTGTACGCATTGCTGAGAATAGAGAGCAGTGGAGGACCCTGTCTGCTGATGCTTCCACCATGGCACCCCTACGACCCATGACGGGTTATGGGTTGAGATGAGATGAGATGATCTTTTACGTTGATTTTTATAGTGATGCCTCTATTCTCGGCTATATGTAATCGTACTGTCGGGTCTTCTGAATATAGACAGCCATTACGCTACTACCAAGTTTGACTTGACTTGACTTTGATACACTGTCACTGAGCGTCAGCTCTTGGTGAACTACCAAGTTTAACAAGCATTTACTTTACTCGCACAGCGAATGAGCCGTATAGACCTTTGCTACCAAAGAATAATATCGCATTCATCACGTGATTCCTGACAATTGGAGCGGTATTCACGGGTGATACCCTTGTTATTGTTTTTATTTATTTTCTCGTGTTTCTCATTTATCTATCGCTTTCTTTACTTTCACCTACGACAACCTTGTAGCTGCAACGTAAGCAATTTTCTGTGCCTTTTGTCCTAGTAAGGCGCATTGCATTTTTTTCCGTTTAAAACCACCCGTTGCCAAAGCGTGCATCGTGTTCGTTAAGTGAGCACAGTACAGGCAGGACAGAGAATTGAGTCAGTGAAACTTGATCATTTCTTTTACAGCTCTAGAGATAACATTTTTTTGGGTCCAGAATGGGATTTTATTAGAAGTTTTAGAGAATTATGAAAAACCACTATAACACGGGAATTTAAAACAAAAATAAAATAATAAAATTTTTAAAAATTTATTTAATTTTTTTAAATGTATTTATTTATTTAAATGAATGAATGAATTAATTTTTTAATTAATTAATTAATTAAATTTTTTTAAAAATATTTATTTATTTATTTTTTCCCCCCCACTTTTCCTCTCACTCTGTTTTCCAGTCCTTGTTTTCATTATTTGTTATTTTTTGTTTTTAATGTACTATCCACTTCTGCTTTCCGGTTTAGTGGCAGCCATCTTTGCTCCACCATATGACTGTACATAAGGGAGTGTTTTTTTTTCTCTTATTTTTATAGTTCATGTTCTCTACTTAATTCTCATTTCCTTTCCCTCCTGTCTCTTGTTTGTCTGTCCCTGACGAAGGCCTTGTGGCCGCAACGTAGGTTTTTCTTGTCCTTTCTCTTTGTAGGACGTATTACTATTTGAGTGTTTTTGTATATATATATATATATATATATATATATATATATATATATATATATATATATATATATATATATATATATATATATATATATATATATATATATATATATATATATATATATATATATATATATATTTTTTTTTTCATTCAACCGAATTTAAAAAAAGCCATACTCGCTCAAAGTATAACAGGGGTACTGCAACCAGTCAATCCCGATCTACCGTTAGATCCCAATGGAGGATTTGGCAGATCTTTCGGCGACTGCGGGGGAGGGAGAGAAGGAACACAAGACAGACTTTTTTAAGCTACGGACATTTCGGATTAGACTTCTTCCGCCGGCATTGAACATCGCTGTGTCCTCACTATCAAAAGTACTTTTTCTGCATTGCCAATGAAAACTCTCGAGCCTGGCTGCTAAAATATATTCGTGAACTGCTTTAGAACGCGATCTTTTCTTTGTAGGGTTTATCACCACCACCACACCCCCCCTCCCCCGTCCCCCTTGGCTTAAAATTACACACACACACACACACACACATATATGGTAGTTCTCTAGATGGCTTAGTGTTACTCAAGTAGATCCCAAAAATTCCTGGGTTGCCGACCCCTGATCTAGAATATATATATATATATATATATATATATATATATATATATATATATATATATATATATATATATATATATATATATATATATATATATATATATATATATATATATATATATATATATATATCTTCTTCTTCTTTGATCCTTAGCCGCCGACCGTCAAAGCAGTCAGTGGCCATCACGCCTAGTGGCGTCTTGTAGGGCAATATATATGATGATGATTTGGGAAGATGCATCCCGAAAAGTGGGACGCTTTTGTAATAACGATGTAAGGATCTTTTTGCTTCTTTTGCGTGACAAATAAGAACTGTACTCTACATCTGTATGACCAATAGCTAAATCGGGGCGCTCGTGCATTAAAATTGAGAGAAGAGCATAACTCCAAGTTATCAACATTAATTTGTCACCAGGGTTGTTCGTATAATAGAAATTTCGTTTAATTGGATTAAGTGTGGGGATGGGAGACAGTCTCATCTACGAAAAAAACAACCCATTTAATTAAGTAGTGTTTAATAAATATTATACACTTCTCACTTAAAACTGGTCTTGAAATTATCTGTTCAGTTGATCTTTGTCTTTGCATAAACTATTTGTTTAGTGCTTGTTCTGCGTTGTCTTTTGTCAGTATTTTTCATTGCTTTTATGCTGGAGCTACAACTTCACTTTGTGGTAAGAAAAAATTAACAGAAGAATTCACTCACTATTCTTAACATCAGAAATTATTGCCGACCCGACACAATATCTTTCGGCGATTTTCTTTTCCGATTACCCAACTTTTCAACTAATTAATTGCTGTATTTCCACTTCGTTCTTTTGGTTTTGGTGATTCGGTTACTTGGCAATTCAGATGATCGTGGTTCGGATAATCGGAAGTCACCTGTACTTTTGGCTCAAATAAACGTATTAGAATCACAAAATCTCTGTCTCAACTGTATGTAAAAATTCATCATTACATTTGGTTACAATTTAAGGACTTTCATGGTTCACATGTGTTTGAAGTTATGACACTTTTGACTTTACTACGCTAGGGTTATCCTAGCTGTACAGTATTGCAGGTTGCGAGTTTTCCCAGTTTTGCTGTGATACAAACCATAGATGTGATTAATCTAGATAGAAGACAATCACCAAATGAAAAGAAAGGTGTGTATTCGTTCTGACTGTACAATGTCACATAAATGTCACCCTCTTTGCTTGCGCTTCTGACAGGAAGGCTAGAGGATCTACACCGTTACTGTCATTCTCTATATCGTCAACCATCGACGACGCAGTAAAAGTCAGGCCATCAAATTCCTCATCTTCTGCTTCCCTGACACCATTTATCCTTTTGTTACTGGCTGATGCTAAAGCACTGGTTGTTGATTTAGGACCTTTTAAAGGTGACCCATGACCTATTGTGTGTAAGGTTTGCATTTCAATGACACCAATAGCGACGCCGGTTCTAGAATTGGAGTCACTGACCTCGGAATTGTGGTCAAATGATTCTCCCAGGCCTTCATCTTTGCGATCAAATCCGTCCTGTTTCTGCGGCTCGGATGAGTTCATGACGCCATCACTAGCTAAGGCCGTAGCTGCTCGTGCAGCTGAGACAAAAGACGAGGGTGAAGATCTTTTTTTAGAAGCAGTTGCTTCGCTCGAAGTATTTGTTCCTGTCGTCATGGCTGAAGCCGAATCAATCCCTATTGAATACCTTCTAAGTCCTGTTCCGGCTAGCAAGCCAACCCTGGGGATCAGGGACTCGCGCCGTATTCTTTCGATCTCTTCCTCGGGAATAGTCTCTGGAGTATTAATCCTGCACTTGAGGCTGTTGGTTTGACGTTCGCCCACGTTGTCGGGCGGGCTTGTACCCGGACTGTCCATTCTGCACGTCTCCAGCGACATTGACCGGCGCAGGCGGTCTAGTGACACATGGCTACGTTTCCGAGACAAACGGCGATCTGTGGATTGATAAAATATGGCTGTCGTTAATGTAAAAATCTGGCAATATTCAATATCTAAACTCAGTTTACTTAGCTTAGAATGTTTGTCCTTTTTAGAGTGTTTGGTATTCTGAATTAGGTTAATGTTTAGCTTTTTGCTAGGCTATAGAAGTATCTAATGCTAGGGTAGCTGACACTGATTAAAGCTAGGCTAGTATGATGCTAGAAACTAGGCTAGTATATACTTCTTGCAGCAGCAATTTGGTGCAGTTAGTTCCCGGGGGTGAGGGGTCTGTGATGAAATAAAGAAAAAAAAAGACTACTAACCCCTCAGATATGTCATTAGGGGCAACCAATTTAAGGTTGTGCATGAGGCAGGCAACCACCTCAAGTTAAACAAATTTACACAGAAACCACAGCTGCAAGAACACATGAATATTTGTGTGTGGCTTCCCACAAAGGAGCCAGCAGATGCGTTGGTTCCATGTAGTGCCCTAGATATAGAGAGTTACGCCAACTAAGGTTTGGCCGCCATTTTCGGCTGAACCCGTATCGCAGTAAAATGGAATAGATACAAATATGTGCTACTGTATTTGCAGCTAATTTTATTTCATATTAGTAGTTAACCTAAACGAAAATGCAAATTGGGTCTGAAAGTCGCGATTGGTTCCATTTTCCTGCGATACGGGTTCAGCCGAAAATGGCGGCCAAACCTTAGTTGGCGTAACTCTCTATATCTAGGGCACTAGTTCCATGTTGTGCAGGGATCGACCAGAGGAATGAAATGTTAGGACATCTCATTATTTTGTCAGGGTAGTATAATGTTAGTTGCTAGGATAGTGTATACTTCTAGCTAAGCTAGTTTGATACCTGCTGTTAAAATATTCCACCTTTTGCTAGGATAGTGTCGGGTCTATTGCCAAGATAGTATCGTGCTATCTGCTTGGATAGTGTATGTTTCTTGCTATACGAGTGTACTGTCTATTGCTAGCTATTGCTTCAGCACAGTATACTTCTAGCTAAGCTAGTTTGATGCCTGATGCTAGGACCTTCTGCTAGGATAGTGTAGGGTTTTTGTAAAGATAGTATAGAGCTAGTTGCTAGGATAGTGTATATTTCTCGCTACACAAGTATATTGCCTATTGCTAGGACAGTTTATTGTTTGCTAGGATACTTTAGATCTCGCCTTTAGTTAGGAAGGTGTAGGGCATATTACCTTGGTAGTATAGTACTAGTTGCTAGGACAGTGTAGAGGTTTTGCTAGACTACTGTATTGACTATTGTTATGACACATTTTTTACTGTTGCTAGGATAATGTATACTGCTAGGTGGGCTAGAGCGACCACTGCTGCTAGGATATCTTAGCTTTAGCTAGGCAATGTAATGTTAATTACCAAGACAGATCACTTCAGTTTTTTCCCCCTCCAGGATAACCAATCTATATAATTACATATGTATCTACGGATGGTTGAGCTAAGTTATCTATATAACTACATCTGTATCTGTGGATGGTTGAGCTAAACTATCTATATTACTACATCTGTATCTGCAGATGGTTGAGCTAAACTATCTATATAACTACATATGTATCTGCAGATGGTTGAGCTAAACTTTCTAAATGATACGTATTTATCTGAGGATGGTTGAGCTAAACCATCTATATAACTACATCTGTATCTGCGGATGGTTGAGCTAAACTAATTATATAACTACATCTGTATCTGTGGATGGTTGAGCTAAACTATCTATATAACTACATCTTTATTGCAGATGGTTGAGCTAAACCAATCTACATAACTACATCTGTATCTGCGGATGGTTGAGCTAAACTATCTATATAACTACATCTGCATCTGTGGATGGTTGAGCTAAACTATCTATATAACTACATATGTATCTGCGGATGGTTGAGCTAAGCTGTCTATATAACTACATATGTATCTGCGGATGGTTGAGCTAAGCTATCTATATAACTACATATGTATTTGCGGATGGTTGACCTAAACTATCTATATAACTCACTTGTATTTGCGGATGGTTGAGCTAAACTATCTATATAACTACATATGTATTTGCGCATTGTTGAGTTAAACTATCTACATAACTACATCTGTATCTGCGGATGGTTGAGCTAAACTATCTATATTACTATATATGTATCTGCAGATAGTTGAGCTAAGCTATCTATATATCTACATATGTATTTGTGGATGGTTGAGCTAAACTTTCTATATAACTACATAAGTATTTGCAGATGGTTGAGCTAAATTATCTATATAACTCACCTGTATTTGTGGATGGTTGAGCTAAGCTATCTATATAACTACATATGTATTTGCAGATGGTTGAGCTAAACTATCTATTTAACTACATATGTATTTGCGGATGGTTGAGCTAAACTATCTAAATAACTACATATGCGTTTGCGGATGGTTGAGCTAAACTATCTATATAACTACACCTGTATCTGAAAATCTCATGTTCTGTCTTTTAATACTCACATTGTCTTAAACGAGTATGAGATAAAAATGAGAGACTTTGCATTGTTGTTGTTGTTATTTGTATTTGTTAATTTGTATTGTTTGTTTGTTTCTAGGAAAAGGGAGGTCACACACACATATGTTCACACAATTTTACAGTTCTGATTTACTCTATTTGGACTGAGTGGAAGGGGGGGGGGGGGGGGAAGAAGATACTATATTTAGATATCGGAAATCAAATTTTATTAAGGATGATGTGGGCTGTGTGACACAAGGGGTGAGTATTAAGCATTTGCAAGATTACGAAAATGATTGTGGTAGTTCCTTTACAAACTGATTTAGACTACATGTTCATATGAAACCTATTTACTGAGTAATACATTTTTGAAAGTGATGAATTCTATTTGAACCAGCCTGTACATCTTCAGAAATGAATACTCAAGTCTAACCAAGCAGAACTATTCATTTGTGGAGAGGATTGGGTGAAGGGGGAAAGGAAATACAGAAGAATAAATTGATAGAGTTATAAATGAGGTGAACTGAATACATGGGATTGAAAAGATTGTTCTAAGAGGAAAATGGATTGTGAGAACATAAAGGCGATATATGGGTATTGCAACGCTGTTGCGCATGCGTAAGTTAAAAAGATTGTATATAAATATTCAAATATAGTTACAACACATTAGACATTTACGCTGTAAAATGGTTTGAGTTCGACAAATTAGTTCCATGTTAAAAATATACGCCCACAAGATAAAATATTGCAAAAAAAAATATGCTCATAAACAATATATGCTTACAAAAAACATCCACAAAATTTGGAATATGTATCAATTTAGGCATAAATTACGGTGTAAGCTAATTTTACAGCCTCAGTATAATTTATCATTATCGTTATCTTTCACCTTTGCGGTGAACACAGCTAGGCTTTCAACAAATTCATGTCAAGCCTTCTTGTCCTGTTCCATCCTTTAAAGCACATACCATGTCTTCTTTATTACTTTCAGTTCTTTGCAATTCTCCTTCTCCTTTCGTTTTTTGGACGCGTGCTATATTGTGTAAAAATATTTAACACATTATAAAGAAAGCATGTCGATAGCATTACTATGCCAGCCATTGTTGTGGAGTACCTAGGATGGGAGATGCAGAGGGAGACCACAGAACAATTGAAGAGGAGAGTCGGAGGCAAAAACGAAGGAGATGAAGACGACATGAGGAGATTTTGAGCTGAAGGTACGCGGAGAGGAGGACTTGGCATGTGTCTGTTGAAGACTTATACTCCTTAGCGATGTGGATGAATAGTTCGCATATGTTGTACAATACAAGATCATGTGATATTAAATCCGTGTTTAACAATTTATAATACATTTGACATTCACCACAGATTTTACAGTATTAAGTATATTACCCATGTGTTACAATTTACGAAATATTTGTCATTTGCCGTATATTTTACATTGCAAGAAAGTTTGACAACTGAAACGTCGTATAATACGTGTAAATAAAGAACTTTGCCAGTACTCTATCAAGCATGTCGTAAGAGGCCACCAATGTTATGTATGGGGCTGGCAACCTCTTATCAAGTAAAGCAAGTCACTACAGAAACCACCACTTCAAAATCACATGAATTGCTTCAGCACAGGTTTAACCTAATGTTGACCACTGTTGTGGCAGACTTGTGCCCCTTAATAGAAGTAGTTTTATCCAGTTATATATTTGACTTGAGGTGACATCCCTCATCTGCTTCTTTTTTGCCTGGTGTTCCTTTCGGTGTGTTCTTTCCTCTTCTTAATCGGCACATTAGCATTCACCACTCTATACTCGCTCTTTTCATTTCTCAGTTAATTATTTCCCTTACTTTAGTGAAGTTATGTCCACTTTATTTAATTTTATATATATCGTTATTATATACAGTAAAATGGGATATGTCAGTGTCAGTCAAAGTAGACGAGATTACAGTGCAAGACAAAACGGAGGCGCATGCAAAGTTTCAGCACTATATTATGAGAGGAATGGATAGATCTGAGCGTCAAAGATTTGAAACACTGCAAATATATAAACCTCATGCTGATTGGGTAAAAATGCAAACATGCAGAGATAATCATGCAAGTAATGGAAGTTAAAAAAAACATGCTCGTTCACATTCCCATAATGCAATGATTAACAAATAACACAGTATGCATGCGACGTAAGCAGACTTGGGAACTTTAAGCTCACGTGCAGTGAGATGACGTTGGTAGAAGAGGAAATAATTGGCCCTAGATCGAGAAGGAGGCAAAATCCAACTATATATATGTATATATATATATATATATATATATATATATATATATATATATATATATACATATATATATATATATATATATATATATATATATATATATATATATATATATATTACATATACATATACATATACATATACATATATATATATATATATATATATATATATATATATATATATATATATATATATATATATATATATATATATATATATATATATATATATATATATATATATATATATATATATATATATATAAAGAATCTCTAGACTACATCATGGCAAGCGCGCCGTCTGTATGAAATACAAGCGGCCATTTAATAATACGGTAAAGCAGAATCAATACAAATTCAATTTATAAAAAAAAAAAGTAACAACAACAACTGAAGGCGACGTTAAAAAAATACAAGAGTTCATTTATAAAACTCATTTCTGGCAGTAAATAAAACTAATGGTCCATGGTTCCAGTAACACTAGCCTTACTTGTTACTAAATGTATTGCAGCAGACAATGTGTTAATTTTGTTCTTTAATTATTCATTATTTTTTTATCTGATGTTGCTGTGTTCGCTGACAAATACACATCTGAAGGTACGGTACTTTCGGGTGGGATTTTTTTTTCCTCAGGTTGATCGCAGTCAAAAAAAAAAAAAAAAAAAATTATCATAATAACACGGCAAGTATAAAATATGTGACAAGGGACAAAATGGAACTATTTTATAAATAAATAAAAACATGAAGTATATGCCAATAGATGAATTATTTACCCATATGTGGCTGAAATCAAGAAACATGAAAGTTTAATAGTGGTGTAGGGAAAGAAAGTTAAGAGAAAGCCAGAGAAGCAAATATATGCCTCCTTATACAAAATTTATGTCTATACCTTCCATAGAAAGTTTCTTCGTAGACTTACGTAGTCTGCCCAAGCCGTTGAAGCCAATCACAATGCTGGGTAAAGTCACATGACACATCGCAGTGGCCAATGATTTGCAGGTGAAGTAAAATTTGAACATAATAAAAAGCTGGTTGCAAAAAATTGACAGAAGTCCAGTCGTTATGCAGACATTAGCAGTGCAGTGGTAATCGACATCAGTGCAGTCTGTCCTGACGACAATGACACTTTGGCTTCTAATATCCTGCTAAACTGTGCTCGTCTACATCGCTTGTTCTTAGGCAGCATTGCTGCAATAGGTGTGATAGAACATATAATGACCATCTACTTATAGCATGTATGTTTTCCAGAATTTGTCCAAAATAGGACGGCTTCGACGGTTGAACTTAAAATTCTTAAAGTAAGGTTCCGACTGACGACAACCCGACGATACGACCGAGCCCACAATACCCCATCATTTTTTCGTTTCGATTAGATTTCAATAAATGTTTAACTACTGTAGTTATAAATGTCCGTTTCTTAACAACGAGGTAAAATAGTTCTGTTGCGGGTGAATAACAGACTTACATCGGTCGTCACTGCTGCTAACTAAGGCGCAGGAACGTGTTATTATTATAAACCAACTCAGGCTTCCATTCACTGCGGTCTCGTATAGAACAGAGATACCATAATATTATAACACATAAGGAAGGGAAACCCGAGGCCTGTAAACAGTAAATTAATATGAGACAAACATAAAGGTATGTTATCAGGCACTCGTAGGAAATAAAGAAGTAGAACACTAGACAACAGAAAAAACAACAGACATGAGTGGCTTACCCAGGATTCGAACCCTGGACCTTCCGTGCGACAACCCCGCCTAGCTATGCAAGCGAATCACACTATCCTCTATGCCCATGGCAAACTTCCGGTGTTATGTCTTGCGGTTCGCACTAATGACCTGTCGTCGAAGCATCATTTTTTGGTGATGCGTAGATGGCAGGGAGGAAAGTGTGATTCGCTTGCATAGCTAGGCGGGGTTGTCGCACGGAAGGTCGAGGGTTCGAATCCTGGGTAAGCCACTCATATCTGTTGTTTTTCTGTTGTCTAGTGTTCTACTTCTTTATTTCCTACGAGTGCCTGATAACATACCTTTATGTTTGTCTCATATTAATTTACCATAATATTAACATTTTAAGTTTGAATAGTTTGTATTTTCCACTTCACCGAATTTGACTGCATTGTCTTTCCTAATAGGTTTAATGGATTTATTGGTAACATAAATGTTATAACTAATTATTTTTGTCGATTTTTAAAATTAATGGTCACTTAAAGCACATTTACTGGACACGCAAATTCCGATCTACGTACTAAATCAGGTTACGAATGCCCTTTAAGAACGGAACTCGTTCGTAACCAGAGACCTTACTGTATTTTTGTTAAGTTTCATATAACAAAGTAATTGTTTACCATCTAATTTTGTTTCATTTGCCTTGTTCTGTTAACATTTTAATGTTTTTAATATTTTAAAATACTTTTCGACATTCCCGGTGCGACTGAACCACTCAAGAGTCGACTCTGGATACAGTGTTCTCATTTAACGCATCATGGCATCCGATACTGGTTATATAACGTTTTCGATGCGATGACAAAACAACAGTAATTGGTTAGAAAATAAACACAAAGAAAATTAAAATTGCATTTATTATCATTCAGACAAATAAATGTACTGAGACAGATAGTATTTAATGTGCGTGGAAAGTTATATTATTCGTAATATCCTTGTTTACAAATGCATTCGAACGCGATTTATTGGCTGAACTAGTCAATTAAGTAGTAAAGAAACACAGGTACAAGATACAGAATCATACACAAATCTTGGCAACAATTTAGATAAAGTTGGAGGGACAGACAGTGATATCAAAATTAGGGTTAAACAAATTCAAAAGGAGCTTTTACTGAACTAGGAAATCTATGGGAATCAAGAAGAGATAAAGTCCAAAAACAAAAATAAGAATCTTTAGCTCAAATATCAAGTCAGTCCTATTGTATGGCTCCGAAACATGGAGAACAACAGACATAACAACCAAGAAGTTACATACTTTTATAAATGGGTGCTTGTGTAGAATGGAAGGATTGAAGGGGTACAGCAAGGTCACCAACGTGGAACTGATGACAAGAACCAGACAAGAACCAGACAAAGTGCCATACAAGAACCAGACAAGAACCAGACAAGTGCCAGACAAGAACCAGACAAGAACTAGACAAGAACCAGACAAGAACCATACAAGTGACAGTACAACAAGAGATGAGAAGAAGACGCTGGCGATACATTGCAAACTTTTTGATAGCTTTACAAGGCAGCCCTTGTTCTGGAATTCCCAGAGTAAAAAAAGCACAGGGGTAGACCCAAAAAAAAAAAAAAAATAAAATAGAATAAAACAAGGAAAAGACAACTGGAGACAAAAATAAAAATGATGAGAAAGACAGGGACAGATCTTGAGTTGAGGTCACGTGACAGGAGGACTTGGCAAACGTCTTTTATTGGCCAGTGCTATTCTTGGGGTAACGTATGACTGACTAAATTAATAATAATAAAACCAACTGGGACTTCACAAACACCCAGTAGCAATTTAAATTTACATCTGTGCATTAAAAACATATCATTCACTACTGTATGGATCACGAGACAACATCGAGGGAAAATACATCCATTCCCAGAGAGTCATATCAGCAATTTTGTACAGTGCGACCCCGCCCTATAAGTATTCTCATGCAGTGCCATCGAGTCTATCGCCCACCTACATTCCAGTCTAGACCTATGGATGCTATTCATGGCCAATGAATACAACCCACAAAAGCCAGCTTAAAACCTCAGAAATGAGGTATCTGAGGAAGGTGGTTGAAGTAGCAAGAGGACATATGGTCCGCAACCAGACGATAACGCAATTCCTCAAAACCCAGCCCCGATCCGAGTAGCACAGTCCTAACTAAGATGGTTTGGTCGTGTCTGCAGAATGGGAGAAGATCGGTTACCACGACAAGTATGGGCAACTAAGAGCCAGGGATCCAGACCTCCAGTACGACCCCTAGGAGGATAACATTAGTCAATCTCTGAATGACCGAGAGCTAGATTGGAACCAGGCCAGGAGAAAGACAGCCTATAGGAAAGTATGGCGCTCTCTCTGACAAACCTCTACATCCCAGGGTAGAAGAGGAATGACTAAGTAATTAAGTAAGCCATCGAGTCCTATCATCAATATTGTTAAGTGCCACCGCGCTCTATCAGTAATTTCGTAAACCCATAGATCCCTTTCCCCACTACGTGGATTTAGAAATCAAAGGGCAGGTGGAAAAACACACAAAATATTCGTCACTATACCAGGACTTGAAGACGGCTTGTCCCTTTTGCATGAAAGAAGACCACTAGGTAAACAGGTGCCCCCCAAAACGTAAAGGAAACGAAGCACGTACACAACAAGATAAACAAGCACAACAAAAACTACCTCCCCGCCTGCCTGCAGACAAAGAGAAGTTCCAAACAGTCACGAGATATAATAAACGAAGAAGACACCACTCTGAGGACAACATCACCACACAAGACACACCGAGCTTTATGATGATAGACCCCAAGCATTTTCCTACTCCAGGACAAGCTTATAAAAACAATAGCCCAACAAGCCCAAACAAAGAAAAGACAAACAAGCAACATGTGGAAACACCACCCAGACTCCAACCCCAGACTCGTCATTGTGCTGGATAGCCCTGGTAGCGCACAGTAACGACTTTCCCCCCTACACCAAAAATTCAATTTTATGTAATTACACTTGTAACAAATAACACATTTCAGGAATGGCGGCAGAAATTAGAATATTTAGTGTTAATAAAAAAATAAAAATTTAAAATAATTGGTAACTTTTAGCCGTAAGAGATAACAACTCCCCTATATATTTAATTCTCCCAGGCGTGCCGTCACGGACGTCAGTCAAGACCTTTTCTCAACAAAGTTGCAGCTTGGAAATTAAATAAAAATCGTGCGCATCTAGACTTTGCACTAACCTGCACGACGCTTATGTAATGTGTATCTATTCCCTCAAAGGTTGTAGTTTTGTTTTAAATAATAAATAGAAAACACAAAGCAAAGTGTCAAAACTCTACAATATCAATCAATACCCTTTAGCTCCACAAGGAGCATAGGCCTTCAACAAACACATACCAAGTCTTCCTGTCCTGTGCCATCCTCTCAAGTTCTTTCCATGTTTTCCTCATCATTTTCACCTCTTTTTCCAGTTCTCTTCTCCATGTGTTTTTTGATCTACCTCTGTCTCTCTTTCCCTGTGGATTCCAGAACAAGGACTGCCTTGTAATGCTATAAACAGGTTTCCTCAATGTGTGTCCTATCCATCGCCAGCGTCTTCTTCTCAACTCTTGTTCCACTGGCACTTGTCTGGTTCTTGTCATCAATTCCATATTTGTGACTTTGTCATACCATTTCAGTCCTTCTATTCTACGCAAGCACCCGTTTATAAAAGTATGTAGCATTTTGGTTATTGTTTTGGTTGTTCTCCATGTCTCAGAGCCATACAATAGGACTGACTTCACATTTGAGTTGAAGATTCTTATTTTTGTGTTGTACTTGATTTATCTTGTTCTCCATATGTTTCCCAATGCAATATTTTTTATCGTTATTATTTTTTCTCAGCATTTGATTGTTTCCCTTTGACAGTGGAGAGGATAAATTACATCGCTTGAAAAAAAAGCAGCCAACAATTTTTGTTTTCTCTCTTTAAAAAAAAATTTGGTAAAATAACTTCATTCAGAATCATCAAATGAGTTCCCCAGTCTTCTAAGTGTGCTGCAGATGCGGGAAGGTTAAGGGTTAGCAGTTCTTTCCCCGTTATTATTTTGACTGGTATATTTACTATGATGATAGGAAACTCAATACAGAGCGAAACAACAGGAGGCAATCTAATCATCAGAAGCGGTCCCCCCGTCCATCAAGTGTTTCGTCCCCTTATTCTCCTTTACACTCTAAGGGGGGCGGGCCCACTTGGGTCATGACTCCCAAATGTCCCAGCTTCCTGTTGTCTTGTGTAGCAAATGAACTCATTCCACCTTGGTTGCAGCTTTAAAATTCACAGTTCCGGCAGCCGGAGGCAATTGTGAAAGTAACAAAGTGAAGACAAAGTATTGCGGTTGTTCCACAGCACACCACTGGCACACCTGCGTTGAGCCGACGAAGCGTGAAGCCATTACGAGCTGGCAACTGAAATCTAACTTCACCCGACACCTCATATAATACACCGCGGGTTATCTGTAGAGCCGCCGTCCTTTCACCAATACAACGAAAAACTCAGTGTATTGCGGACTTAGAAAAATTTCATTATCAGGGTGTTTCCTATACCGCAGGTGGGGCTAGATTTACTGTCCCGAGTTCCATAGCCCATTGCGGTTGTTCCACAGCCAGCATGATGCCTTTTACTAGTTAATATTATAATCTCAGCTGAAATATCGGATAGTTGTTACAACTTTTAACTGGTTTAAATTGTTTTTAATTACAGTATATATTTCTGTTTTAAATAATGTAATACACACCTTAGAAAACAAAATGCAGACTAAATAGATTGTGCTGTTTACAATTAGATGAAAAAAAAAAAAAACAGTAACAGGTTATCACCATTGCGACAACAGTCTGGAAAACAACAAAAACAACAACCAAAAAGCGCCAGACTTTCACAGATGGGTAAAAAATATAGACTCATAGCAGACACTGCCCTAGGGAAGTGAAGTGTTATAGATTTCACAATGCTAGAGAAAGCTTCAAGAGGTGAAGTAACCACTTCCCCTCCTCACTGCCTTTGCCTTTCCTGACCCAAGAGTAGAGTCAGGTATCAATTTATAACTGATAGACTGTAGCGTAACACCAGTGTGTTTCCAACCTGCTACCTTTGCCGCGATAGGCCTGCGCTCTAAGCACAGACGATCTCATAAATGGCTGCTTGCTTAAATAGAAGGACTGTAGTTGTATGACAAAATCGCTAATGTGAAACTGATGACAAAATCACTAATGTGGAAATGATGACAAAATCGCTAATGTGAAACTGATGACAAAATCACTAATGTGGAAATGATGACAAAATCACTAATGTGGAACTGATGGCACGATGCAAACAAAAGCCAGAAGAACCAGACACGAGAAGATTTCGCTGGAGATGGCTAGTACACAACAACGAGCTGGAGATGGCTAGTACACAACAATGAGCAAACCTGTTGATAGATTTACCAGGTAGTCATTGTTCTGGAATCCTCTGGGTAAGAGAGACAGAGGTAGACCAGGTAATGCACGGAGAAGAGAACTGGAGACAGACATGAAGAGGATGATCAAGATATGGAAAGACCATGAGCTGATGGCACAGGACAGGAAGTGACGTAATAAAGCACATGCTCTTTAGGGAGTGGACAGGTGATGACTAATTTATATTGGATTACGTTGTTGCACTTACAGTAGTACAAAAAACGGGGAGGAGGAGAAGAGATTTGTGACGTCATATTAGGGAGGGTCTCAGATTGAAGGAAACCGGATAAGGGCAAGGCAAAGAATGACAGTCATGAAAACAAAAAAACGCGATGAAACAGTTGGGGGGGGGGAGGGGAGGGGGGGGAGCAGATGGGAGTGTGTTAAAGAAGCTGTAAACAGGGCCAGTGAGACTGTCCTAGAATATGGCATTGCAGCATGGGCAACTGAAGCTGAAAACGATCTAGATGTGAATACAGACATTCCACGCAAAGAAGAAATCATCACAGCAATCAAAGGGTTAAAGAACGGCAAAGCTCCGGGCCATGATAACTTAAATGCAGAGCTATTTAAGACAGACCCTGAGCTAGCAGCAGAACTATTAGAACCACTATTTGCACAAGTCTGGAAAACGGGGACAACACCATCAGAGTGGAACAAAGGAATAATTGTCAAATTGCCAAAGAAGGGAGATCTTGCAGACTGCAATAATTGGAGAGGAATCACTCTTCTCTCAGTTCCCAGCAAAATACTAGGCAGGATAATTATACAGAGAATTTCAAAGGCAGTAGACCACAAACTGAGGAAAGAACAAGCAGGATTTAGAAAGAACAGGAGATGTGTAGATCATACGAGGGGCGTTCAGAAAGTAATGCACCACATCGTTTTTCTCAGCTAATAATGAAGATGGAAGCATGAAATTTTGCGCACTTCAAATATGGCATGTGCCAATTGTGTGCCCCAAATTGCACGCAACCGGCCAAATAATACGGCTGCCCTAAACCGTTTACATGGAGCGTGTTAGCAACCTGCGTTATAAGCAGCGAATTGTGATAGAATTTCTCGTTGCAGAGAAGGAAACTGTTGTGAACATTCCCAAGCGTCTATGTGATGTGTATGGAAGTTTTGCAGTCGACAGGAGTACAGTCAATCGCTGGGTTCAGAGAATCAAAGAATCAGGAAGTGGAGATACGGAGCTGCTTGATCGGCCGCGCTGTGGATTTTGAACCTGAGACAAAAAGACAGTCAATGGAGTGGCATCATCCGCAATCACCAAAAAGAATTCAAGACAGCAGTCCATGCTTCTCCTTCACCAAGACAATCAATTCGCGCGACATTGAAAAAACCAATCAACGTTTTCGCACAAGTCGGGCAACACAGTCCTGGAAACACTCACCAAATTGGGTTGGACTCTACTACCCCATCCACCCTATAGTCCCGATTTGACACCCTCTGATTTTCATCTATTTGGTCCACTTAAAGATGCACTCCGTGGGACAAGGTTTGAAGATTATGAAGGAGTGATTCTTGCAGCGAAGAAATGGCTACATGATCAAGACAAAATCTGGTACGGGCTAGGATTACATGCACTTGTTTCGCGCTGGCATCAAGCCGTACAAGTTGATGGGGATTATGTTGAATGATACCAATGTTTACATGACACATCCATGTGTATTGTGTATAAATTTCATGCTTTTTGAATAAACAGCTACTGAGAAAATCGATGTGGTGCATTACTTTCTGAACGTCCCTCGTATATTCACTCTCAGGAACATTATAGAGCAGTGCTCAGAATGGCAAAGACAACTTTACATTAATTTTGTTGATTTTGAAAAGGCTTTCGACAGCATACATTGGGACAGTTTATGGAAAATACTGAGGGCTTATGGAATTCCAAGCTGCATAGTGTCAATCATAAAAAGCCTCTATGCCAACTTTACGTGTAGTGTTGGGCAGAGCAACCTAACCTTTGAGGTGAAGACAGGAGTACGACAGGGATGCCCCTTATCAACCACTCTATTTTTAACAGTCATAGACTGGGTGATGCGCCAGACAACAGAGGGCAGTCTAAGAGGAATAAGATGGACAACATTTTCTACATTGGAAGATCTGGAATATGCAGATGACATTGCACTACTAGCACATTCACATCAACACATCCAGGAAAAAACGGATAGACTTAATAAGTTTAGCCAGCAGGTGGGCTTGAATATCAATTTAAAGAAGTCTGAGGTCATGACGCTCAATGTGAGCAGCCCTGAGCCCATATCAGTAAGGAATCAGCAATTGGTACAGACAGATACCTTCACATACCTAGGAAGCATAGTAACACCAGACGGCGGGGCAGGCAAAGACATCAACATCAGAATGAATAAGACAAGAACAGCCTTCTTTAGCCTAAACAACATCTGGAAGTCCTCCCAATACAGCACAAGCACAAAATTAAGATTATATTAGAGCTGTGTGCTTCCGGTGCTTCTCTATGGTGCGGAATGCTGGAGAGTTACAGAGAAGGAAATGTCGAAATTGTCCTCTTTTCACACAACATGCCTAAGAAAAATTCACCGAATCTTTTGGCCAAATACCATCACTAACCAAGATCTGCTTACTCGTAGCAAGCAAGAGGACATGCACACCATCATAGCTGGCAGACGCTGGAGCTGTGTTGGTCATGTCCCCAGAAGAGACCCCGATGCCATCACAAGAACAGCTATGCTTTGGACCCCTGAAGGAAAACGAAAGAGAGGCCGACCAAAAACAACCTGGCGGAGGACTGTGGAGGCTGAGATGCAAAGAATGAACCAGAGTTGGGGCACTGTACGAAGGATGGCCACCGACCGAGCAAAGTGGAATCAATTTGTTGTTGCCCTACAAGACGCCACTAGGCGTGATGACCACTGACTGCTTTGACGGTCGGCGGCTAAGGATCAAAGAAGAAGAAGCATGGGCAACAGCAGCTAAGTCAAACTTCGATGAAATTAATAGACTTCAAAATCAAACACAGAATCATAACAGGGGGCATAAAGACAATACCTATTAAAGGGCACAGAAACATGCCGAGAAATTCAGGAGATTACCAGACCACCAAATGTACCATAGAATAAATAGTCTTGGAAGGGGAAGACTCAAGCGAAGCAACTTTGTAGAATCAGTCAAAACAAAGATGAGAGCAGATCCCATAAATGTGATATCAACAGCTAAACCCATCTATACATTGGTGTATGGTTGTCGTAGGTATAGTCAGACTATAAAGTTATCTGGCCCAGGTGGTAATAAGAAGTACCAGATACTTAGTCGTCTCCTCTCAGCAACTATCCTATGTTATGTTATGTTATGTCTAGGGAAATAAATAAAAGAAAGCAACTTCAAACAAAACTGTAATGAGTTACTCAAGTCTTGGATACAATTAATCAATTTATTATATGTACATTAATCTCTTCTTTTCTCTTTTGGAATAAGAAGTATGGTATGCAATACAAATGATAATGAAATTTACAAAAGAAATGTGCGATACACACAATTACGTTTTACATACAGAGTGTCAATGGCTCCATCCTCTTGGGAATTATCACTTTATAATAAAATGTCCTGTAAATTAAAAGGTCACTTATACTAACTCTAACTGTTCCTTGTCTTGAACTAGTAGTTTTTGAATCACTGTTCTTAAACGTTTAGAGAGTCACTGTGACTTGAGATCCTGTCTTTACACATGTATTGATCTTAACAAAGACTGGTATCATCATAAGTCTTTCTAAGTGTGGTCAACCATATATTATGAATCAGTCCTTTCTTTGAAAACTTATCTGTGTTGACTGCACCGAACTGTCAATCTGCTGTAGACATCGGTGACTGACTGCTTCTTTGGCTTTCACAGGTAGACACAACAGTCTTCTGCGTTGCCGACAGTATGGTATGATATGACCCTCAATTTAGAATACACAGGGCATCTAGGGCCTGGCAGGCTGCACACACATATAGATGGCAAATGGGCTTGGTGACGAGCTCTGTCTTCTGTGTTTTGAATCAAATTTTAGCGGTAAGTGCCTATGCATCCGCTCCTCTCCCTTTATATACGTTCAATCCCTGCAAGCGAGAGAACACTGATGTCATAGCTTATTCGTTCGTTCATTTTCTTGCTAAATGTGTTGCATCTAGCCGAGAGTGCATTTTTAGTAAAATTACAATTAAATCCTGCTCCTTTATTCCTCATCATATGCATTTACATAATTCCAGTGGAAAAGCAAACACATTAGTAAACTTGCAGATTTCCATCTTTGTTATGCCTACAAGCCTAAGAGTCTCGCAGTGAATAGCTAGTTATGCTCTGATTAGCTAAAAACAAACCTTCGCATTACCCAGTGTTAGACCGAGTTCGATTACCTAAGATATTGAGCCCATCGCTTTCGCGACCAAGAGCCAGAACAATGTAGATCTGGATGACCTACGAGTAGCACTCCACAAACTAAACCACCGATTCAACGAGTTGTAGTACAGTGGATCCCATCTCATTGCAACATCTCCCGCAATGAAGAAGCTGACAGACTGGCGAAGGAAAGTAGAAAGCTACCTCAGCCTGATACAAGTATAACTTTTGAAGAGGCAAAGAGTTTTATCAGAAGCAGATACAGGAATAAATGAGGAGCAGAACCTTTAGGCCACACAAAAAATGATGTTTATTACCATCTCAACAGAAGAGAACAAGTGATAATCTTCAGACTCCGCACGGGCCACAACAGATTGGGATACCCCATATTCAATAAGCTAAAGATAGGAACTACCGATGAGTGTGACTGTGGCACCGATAAAATGACTGCTGAACATCAGCTGCAAATATACCCAACATTTGAGAAACACAGAAAGCACATATTGCCGTCACCAGTACCATTCCTGGAAAAGCGCTATGGAGATAGAAATAGCCTCAAGCTGACTACTGCTTTCTTTGAACATGAATATGTTGACGTCTGCGAGTGTACGAAGAAGAAGATATTGGGGGGAGGGGGGTCCTGGGTCTTTGTGACGACATATGACAGGGGAAAGGGGGTTTAAAATGGCAAGAATTACGTGGCGTCATGTGTGGACGACCCCATAGGACTAGATTTGTTATCATTCTGTTGTTGATCTCCCCCTCCTGAGAGGAAGAGGAAGAAGAGGATGAAGAAGAGTAAGAAGAAGCAGCAGCAGCAGCAGCAGAAGAAGAAGAAGAAGAAGAAGAAACAGAACCACTAGCTTTCGCTTTTAGTGAGTCACGTTATATCTGGAGCTCTGTAAGGACAGCAAGCAGACAAACTGCCGATAGTTACACAGCAGCGACATTGCATAGCCAGTAAGTCTTTAGCAGACTAAACTATACACCGTGCATTGGAAGCTAAGCTAGTTCGCAGACTGCGGACCTATAAGTTGACAGCCTAAAACAGCGATTTATAACCTCTTTACCCTCAACACTTCAAATGAGAGTGAAGTTAATGGCACATCTCCCGTTCTTCCACAAATTATTCAACGAACCAATCAAGAGATACAGGGATTTTATTTCTAGCCAATAACATACACAGGTCATTGAAAGGTGGCGCCCAGCGGCATTTCGTTTCATACAAATATATATATATCTACAAAGAAAATTATATAGTTTGATTTTAAACTTCTGAGTTTTTATCCAGTGAAAAAACTAGTGCGATACTTTTTTTTTTTTGGCAAGGCACTTCACACATTTCCCGTGTCCCCCCTGCACCTTCCCTGGGGTGGGACCCCCCACTCCCACTTCCCCCACAGGTTAAGCACCACTGGGCTATACCAAACACATAGGTCATTCATACAATGTAAATTACGGGGAAGAGAATTTATATATCTACTGATCGAAGTTATATAGTAACTCATTAATTAAAAAACAAACAAATACAATAGGTATAAAACATATATGCATACTAAATGATAAAACTAGGCAAATGTTACATGTCTTGGATTTATATACGAGTTTGTGGACAAAACTAAACCGAATGCTTATCGTTACACACAATTCGAGTCTACTTTTACGTTGAGCAAACTAAAAATAGAACCCCAGTTTGACAAGTGGGATTAAACAAGACGTTATATTGAACATAGTCATATAATGAAACAAATCAGACATAACATAAAATGTGCGTAAAACATCAAAGATAACATAAATGGCACAAACGTAATCATCTGTAAGATGTATACCATACAAGACACCCTACGCATAACATATATCACACGTGACTTGAATTTTTTTAAAAATCTCATATTAAATAAAATTCATTTAGGATAATCACATATAACATAACTTATAGGTAACATAAATCGTTTATAACATACATCATATAACATAAATCCCAATCAACGTAAATCATATTTACATATATGATACAACAAAAAAGAAAAAAAAATTGCACTACAATTACAACTGTGAATTAATGTAGTGTGTGTATTGTCATCGGTGTTGGCGTTTGCGTGAGTTTTTCCGGGTCTTCTAACGAGACAGAAATAGTACAAGAGCATCTTAGCATGTCTTCTAACAAGATGGATAGTGTGTCACGTTGGTTAGGTGTCTTCTAACAAGATGGATAGTGTGTCACGTTGGTTAGGTGTCTTCTAACAAGATGGATAGTGTGTCACGTTGGTTAGGTGTCTTCTAACAATATGAACAGTGTGTCACGTTGGTTAGGTGTCTTCTAACAATATGAATAGTGTGTCACGTGAGTTAGGTGTCTTCTAACAATATGAATAGTGTGTCACGTTGGTTAAGTGTCTTCTAAAAATATGAAAATTGTGTCACGTTGGTTAGGTGTCTTCTAACAAAATGAATAGTGTGTCACGTTGGTTAGATGTCTTCTAACAATATGAATAGTGTGTCACATTGGTTAGATGTCTTCTAACAATATGAATAATGTGTCACGTTGGTTAAGTGTCTTCTAACAATATGAATAATGTGTCACGTTGTTTAGGTGTTTTCTAACAACATAAATAGTGCGTGACGTTGGTACAGTGTTTTCTAACAACATAAATAGTGCGTGACGTTGGTACAGTGTTTTCTAATAACAAAAATAGTGCGTGACGTTGGTACAGTGTTTTATAAGAACAAAAATAGTGCGTGACGTTGGTACAGTGTTTTCTAACAACAAAAATAGTGCGTCACGTTGGTACAGTGTTTTCTAACAACAAAAATAATGCGTGACTTTGGTACAGTGTTTTCTAACAACAAAAATAGTGCGTGACGTTGGTACAGTGTTTTCTAACAACAAAAATAGTGCGTGACGTTGGTACAGTGTTTTCTAACAACAAAAATAATGCGTGACGTTGGTACAGTGTTTTCTAACAACAAAAATAATGCGTGACGTTGGTACAGTGTTTTCTAACAACATAAATAATGCGTGACGTTGGTACAGTGTTTTCTAACAACAAAAATAGTGCGTTACGTTGGTACAGTGTCTTCTAACAGCTTGATTAGTGCTTGTGCATTAGTACAATGTTGTGTAACTCCAAACAGAAGATGAACAATGCATGCTCTTATTCTTATGTCTTCTAACGCAATAGAAACAACGCTTCAGTTTACTACAAGCTTTCTTAATATGGGAATAAATCTTCTTCTTCAAGCACTATTTCTGGTGGCGTAGGCGATCATGCGTTTTAACAACTTCATATCTCCAATACTATTTATCAATTCTGTTGTTCACTGGAATAATTAATGTGTAACATTATTATAAAGGTTTCTAACAATGGAAATAGAGTGCAAGATTTGTTTGTTTTGCTTTATAAAAACATGCCTTCTAGTATAGCAAATATTACGTTAGCTTTTTTATTTTTACCAAGCATTTTAACAATGAAAGTAGTGCGTGATCTGGTTACCATGCATTGTAACACAAAATAAAAAAACTCCGTGCTGAGCATATCCCTACACCTTCTAACAGATAAACAATAGTGCGAAAGATTTTTTCAAATGCCATCTAACACTTCTATGCATAAGCATAAAGCGAAACAAACTTTTCTAAGTCAAAATGTAAGCCAGTAAGCGCCAAGCCGTAGCATTAACAAACAAATAGAAACGCCGTTTGGCAATGGCAGACGACGTACTCGTGTTAAGGGCTCTCTCTTCCAATCTTCTTCTTTGATCCTTAGCCGCCGACCGTCAAAGCTGTCAGTGGCCATCACGCCCAATGGCGTCTTGTAGGGCAACAACAAATTGATTCCACTTTGCTCGGTCGGCGGCCATCCTTCGTACAGTGCACCAACTCTGGTTCATTCTTTGCATCTCAGCCTCCACAGTCCTCCGCCAGGTTGTTTTTGGTCGGCCTCTCTTTCGTTTTCCTTCAGGGGTCCAAAGCATAGCTATTCTTGTGATGGCATCGGGGTCTCTTCTGAGGCCATGGCCAACCCAGCTCCAGCGTCTGCCAGCTATGATGGTGTGCATGTCCTCTTGCTTGCTCCGAGTAAGCAGATCTTGGTTGGTGATGGTATTCAGCCAAAAGATTCGGTGAATTTTTCTTAGGCATGTTGTGTGAAAAGAGAACAATTTCGACATTTCCTTCTCTGTAACTCTCCAGCATTCCGCACCATAGAGAAGCACAGAAAGCACACAGCTCTGATATAATCTTAATTTTGTGCTTGTGCTGTATTGAGAGGACTTCCAGATGTTGTTTAGGCTAAAAAAGGCTGTTCTTGTCTTATTCATTCTGATGTTGATGTCTTTGCCTGCCCCGCCGTCTTCTCTCTTCCAAATGGGGTTTATATTATACTCGTGCTGTGTATCAGCGCCAATTACTGACAACTAATACCGCTTGCAACATTTACAGAAACAAAAATCATAGTTTGTGTGACAATATACACACAGGAAGCAAAACATTAAAGGCCGATGATAAACTACTAACAAACAAGCCTGGCCATTTAGAAACTAACAGACTAATGATAACAAAAATTTAAAGCAGGGGTCACCATCTTTCGAGAGCAGCCGAGAATTTTTAATAGAAAAGGAAGAACATTAACCGAGTTCAGGGCTGCGGAGTCGTGGAGTATGTCGTTTTTAGTGGAGTCGAAAAAAAAAATGTCCGGCCTCCGGATTTCGAATTTTATGCCATATGACTAGTACAAAACTATAGTGGGAGTCGGGGTTCTAAAATTTAAAAGTCGTAGTTGGATATTTTTATTAGCCGACGCCACAACCTTAAACAAGTTATTCAGTACACTGTACTTAGCTGACGAAGGCCTTGTGGCCGCAACGTAGGTTTTTCCTGTCCTTTCTCCTTGTAAGACGCATTACTATTTTTTTTTTCCCATTCCACTTAGCTTAGGGCCAAAGTATCCTGACACGAAAAAAGTAATCATATTATTCCAATACTACAAAAAAAAGTGATCACAATATTATGGTACGAAAAAAGTAATCATAATATTATGAGGAGAAAAAAGTTAATACATGTAATTTTATTCTGACACGAAAAAGTAATCAGATTAATCTGACACGAAAAAGTAATCAGATTAATCTGACACGAAAAAGTAATCAGATTAATTTGACACGAAAAAGTAATCATTTTATTCTGACACGAAAAAAGTAATCATTTTGATCTGACAAGAAAAAAGTAATAATTTAAATCTGACCGATAAAAGCAGTAATGTGATTTTGACTAGAAAAGTAATAATTTTATTATCTCGTGAGAAAAGATTTTATTTGTTTAATTACACGAACATTTTTTTATTTTTATTCCTTTACGAAAAAAGAAATCATTTTAAATGCACCAATCCCTTGGTCTTCCGCTTTTCGATTAGCGCCTTTTCGATATAACGCTAGTTGTATTTTATGCCATTTTTCTGTTACACGCTTTAAACACCCGATCTTACGCTGAGCGCTAAACTCCACGGGAGGTAGGAATATAATTTCCACATGCTCATCAAGTTAATTCAGGGTGGTGGGAATTCCAACAGGCATTGTCATTTCTAGGACATTAAAGCATTCTTCTTCTGCGTTCAGTTTGTAGTCATGCTAAATCTGCAGGCCTGTCGCCAGGACGAAGTCCACAGTCTTTACCAGGTCGGTGCGGCAGCCCCATAGCTTCTGCTGGAGCTCAGCACCCCTTGGCCAGGTCACACGTCGCGGTTCATCGTGGGTTGGACAGTTCTGGAGAATGTGTTCTGGGGTCTGGATTCCTGTTCCGCATGGGCATTCATTTGTGTGGGATATCTTGAGGCGATAGAGATGTCCTAGTAATCTGCAGTGGCCGGTTCTCAGGCGGAACATTGTGGTCTGTTGGTATCTGTTTAGATGGTGTATTGGGTCATCTCTGCTGTATATATCCCCTTCCTCCTTCCACTGATTTTTGTACTTGTTGTGGATTATGGTTTTTGCTTCCCGATACGGCAATGGATGGCTGTATTGTTCCATTTTACTGCCACTTCTTAATAGAGCATCTGCTTTCTCATTACCAGCAATTCCACAATGGGAGGGTAACCACGAAACCAAAATGGAATGCAGTTCTATGGTAATCCGTAACGTAGAAGAAAATCTTAATATCTACAAGGTTTTCCTTGAAGAGAAAAAGAAGGTGGCAAAGCAGGCTCGATTTAAAAAAAAAAAAGTCTTCTAAATATTTTCTGTACGCACTGACCAAAGAGCCATGCCTTCTCCACCTGGAGCCAGAAAAAACGTTTCCTGCATAAACAACACCTTCTGTTAATGGTACCCGAAACGTCTCTTGTTTCGTATGAACCGTTATTTGTAGAACTGATTCAATACCGTTTTATTGGTTTATATACTTATATACCTTTTGTTAATCAGTTGTCTGATGAAGAAGACAGTTCTGCCGTGACAACTGTAGCTACAAGCGACAGAAGTAGAAGCGATAAATGTCTTCTAATATTTTGTGTGTTTAAAAGTACAGTACATACATAATATCTCGTTTCTGTTCAATATGTCTGATACTTATATGCAGTTTTGTAGTTATTAAACGTTGTTAGCTAGTTCTTTAAATCACTTTTTACTTAATTTTGACACAGCTTCCTGTGCTTCGGGAACGAATTAATTTGATTTCTATTAATTCTGATAGTAAATCAATTTTCGTTTCGCGCTTTTTCGGGTAGCGGCGAATTTTCAAGAACGAATTAACAGCGATAAGCGGGGGATTGCTGTATTCTTAATTGGCCCAGCAGACATTTCTCCTGAGAGGAAGCGACAGTAAGGTATAGTAGGCACAGGTTGAGGACCCTTGCTTTAAAGTACTAGTCAGTTAGTCTATGTAAACGTACATTTAAAAAAAACCAAACACACACACACATAAGACTTCCAAATACCAAAATAGGGCCAAAATTTAACGGTAAACTGGAACATATGAGAATCAAATGTCTACCAATTATTAACGTATGGGTATAAAGTCAAAAAGTAGGATATATCAACACACAAGACTGACAAGTTATGGTGCACCTTGTTACCATCAACAAACATTTTGAATAAGAATTTGTTTTTTTAAGAATTTTATATTTCAGGGCGTATATAAATAGAAATAAAAATGTAATACTGAACATACATATTTATTAAAAGGCATGGCCTGGGCCAGTTAATGGCAGTAGTATAGCAAATAACAGTGAATATAACGAGATGATGCAACAGACCTGCAACAGCTGGTATTTAAATAAAAAAAGTTATTCACTTTAACTAGAGGTTAAGACCAAACGTTCTGTGTGATAGAAGTTTTGAGATTAAAAAAAAAAAATACAAACTCGTGTGTAAATTACAATTGCATTTTGTCTATACATACCTGCATGTGATGCAGACTGACAAACAGATAGGCAGACAAACAGCATGTGATGCAGACAGACAAACAGATAGGCAGACAAACAGGTAGGCAGACAGGACACGGCTGTTTGCGAGCGATCTTTTAGTTATTTCCCCTTTTTTCCCCGACCGCGCTATTTATAGCCCACTTGACAGAGGTCACGTGGTCAGCTTCCTAATGGGAAAAACATGTGGCGATGTTTACTTTTGATAGGGCTTAATTAATGCTTTTAGGCTACTTTTTTATTATAAATACCGGCTTTAATTTTGCGTAAAGCTAGACTAGAAATGTTAGAGTAAATTTTAGAACACGAACAAACATTTTATCACAATTAGAACAGAAGATATAATAGTCTGAAATAGTGTAAAATTTACGTTTTTTTTAATATTTTGTTATGGTTTGTTTATAATGCAATTTTCACTAAATCGGTCACAATCAACATGCATAACAAATTACAGAAATCAAAAGTAGAAAACCTGCAGAAAATGGATATCAAAGATTTGTTTTGGTTTCATGCGTCAAACATTAATTATTGAAAGTTTAAATTGCAAGTCCACATTTATTACCTTAAAATAACACACCCAATTGTCCCCAAAACATGTTTGAATTACTTTTATGCTACTTTATTATTATAAATACCGGCTTTAATTTTGCGTAAAGCTAGACTAGAAATGTTAGAGTAAATTTTAGAACAAGAACAAACATTTTATCACAATTAGAACAGAAGATATAATAGTCTGAAATAGTGTAAAATTTACGTTTTTTTTTACATTTTGTTATGGTTTGTTTCTAATTCAATTTACACTAAAACGGTCACAATCAACATGCATAACAAATTACAGAAATCAAAAGTAGAAAACCTGCAGAAAATGGATATCAAAGTTTTGTTTTGGTTTCATGCGTCAAACATTAATTATTGAAAGTTTAAATTGCATGTCCACATTTATAACCTTAAAATAACACACCCAATTGTCCCCAGAACATGAGAGCTAACAATTATCTCAATCATACATCATGAGTTCTGATCCAGTCTGCGCAATGTTTTTCTAATATGTGCTGTTTATGAATTGTCTTACTAGGGAATAGCTTTCTGAACAAAGACATATAAGTCTCTATCGATGCTGTTATTGATTCTTTACTAATTGGTTTACTGTGTGATATTTTGTTGTGTACTTTCTCAAATGCTTCTTTCAGTGAGTTGAATTGTTCTTGGGCAATAAAAGCTATGTTAGTTATATCTTGTTTGTCTGTAATTTTCAGTGTTTGTGTAATGATTGCTCTTGTAAAATCTTTATAAACTTTTTGTGTGAGATATCTGTGGCAGTGATTCCCTATAAATGCTCTGCTATTATAAGCCTGTTGTATGATTTTGTGTTTGGCTAGTACCTTGTCCATATGTGAGAAAACTGGACCAGACCTAGTACACAGATCTTGAAACTGAAGTTTGGCCAGCGCATCTTGTGCATTTTCAAGTCTAACTTTAAAATTATCTATCTCCTCCTTATCCTCACAAAGTTCAATACCTACCTGAAAAATTCAATTTTAGCTCCTAATTCTTCTGCCTATTTCCAGTTCCTACTAAATCTCTTCAAGTTCTTAAAAGTACTAATGTTTGCATGTATCTCTTGCGAATTCTCAAATATCTTTGCGTCTATTGTATCAGCTACCTGTTCTAGAAGTCTGTGGTGTTTCAAAACAATGCCTAATAAAATATGAAGGTAAGGAGGAGCTACATTTTCAATTTCAATCTCTAACATTGGTTTGTGTAAACAATTATGGTAATGTGCCACTTGCCTTTTATTCCCTTTCCCATATTTCATATATCTATTGTAATCTCTTATCAACATGGCCAAACTTCTTGGTTTGCAAGTTGTATGCTCTCTGGATGTCTTTGATGAAAATGTTTGGTTTGTCTGGAGCTCAAGGAATATACCCATGTCTGTGGTGTCTCCAGCAAAACAAGGAAATAATCCCCGAATAAGAAAACAACAACTTGTTTACCATCCCACTCTAAATATTTTAGTGACTCTATCTGAGCTTTCATGCCATTCATAAATATTTCTAAATTATCATATGTATCTCTGACTCTAGCCATTGATAAAAGGATGGTATTAGATTTAGAATTTGGTTTCTCTAAATTTACTACCTGCATTGTAACTTTGAATGAAAGAAGATATACAGTTACTTAGAATTCGCTGGCAGCCGTCGTGTGCACAGGATTGTCTACCAAAGAACACCAATGGAACAGTCCTTATCTCACACACAATTAAAAAAAAAAAATCATATTATAAATAGAAGATTAACAAGACTTGAAAGATAGATCAAATTATGTGGAAGTAATCTATCTATAGCTTTACATGTTTTCTGACGCTTATATACGTAGCTAAATATCATTATAAATGAATGAAAATGCAAAAACAGATGGTGCTTTACAAAAAGTTATTTTTTTACTACCTTATTTAAGATTTGTGGGTATCAGGAATGCGTTTAAAGGGATTTAAATGCTATAAAATCTGGTGACAATATGCTTGTTCTTGTAATGCCACACTCACAAAACTGACTACCACACATTCTCAAGATATGAAACCAAAAAAAAAAAGTATGTGGAAATAATCTTTAGCTTCCCTTCGAGAAGTCTTTATAATTATAAACTCAAACGAATGGGCCGATTTTTAGATATTAAATTAATAAAAAGATTACTTATTTTATGAATTTCCTTAAATGATGACGCTGTTTTCAAAAGTCTGTAACTCCGTCAAAACTAATTTCAAACAAATAAAAATGCAATCAAAAATAGAACACAGAACAAAGTTATAGTACACAAAAGAATTTTAGCGCTGTGTTTATCCAGAACGAGTGTGTAATGATTTATATTTTACTGATTTTACTCACACATCAGCTGATTTTCCCCGCCAAAAACTTAAATAGTCTTTTACGGTGCACACAAAATTTTATACCCGGTGTCAGAATTCCGGTCACCGAAACTAAAAGAGCGCTCTGGTATAGGGCACAAACAGCCGTGAGGAATGCAGGCAGATAGATAAATAGATCTATAGTAGTAGCCTTCTCTTTAACTGAAAGTGGGGATGAACTGCATTTGAGGTGATAGCCTTCATCTGCTTTTTTCAGTTGTTTTTTAATAGATAGATGGATAGATGGTTGGGTGGATGGATGGATAAGCTAGATAGATAGATAAACAGATAGAAAGATAGACAGATAAACAGGTAGATAGATAGATCATAGACAGACAGATAGACAGACAGATAGATAGATAAACAGATAGATAGATAAATGATAGATAGATAAATGATAGATAGATCATATACAGACATATACAGACAGACGGACCGACAGACAAATGGATAAATAGATAGAAAGATAGATGGATAGATAGATAGACAGATGAAGAATAAGCGACCAGGTCAACAGAGCCATCATCTGCTTTTTTCAGTTGTTTGTTAATATATATATATATATATATATATATATATATATATATATATATATATATATATATATATATATATATATATATATATATATATATATATATATAGATATATAGATAGATAGATAGATAGATAGATAGATAGATAGATAGATAGATAGATAGATAGATAGATAGATAGATAGATAGATAGATAGATAGATAGATAGATAGATAGATAGATAGATAGATAGATAGATAGATAGATGAAGAATAAGCGACCAGGTCAACAGAGGACGAAATGACTAATTGTTATCAGCTATAAAGACTAAAGTTATACTCACTTTCGTGGAATAACAAAAGTAACAATTTTTAAAAAAAAAAGCGTTTTTATCAAACATCTAATGCAAGAATGACTTGCATAAAACATCACATTAAAAGGCATTGAACACGGAAAATTAAGGGCAGCAATTAAATTGTTACAGCAAATTAAATAACACAACAGATTCCGTAAAGAAATAATTATGAATGCATGTTACAATGTTAGTAACAACACTTTTGTTAACAAGGAACATTGAGCTGTACAAAACCTACACGTTTAATAAAACTGTAATTAAAAAATTAAAATAAAAAAGCTGAAGTAAAAAAAAAGACGTCAAGTAAAAAAATTTAACTAAATATGAGTTATAGCCCTTTGTCTGTCGACAAGTAGGGTCAAGATATAAGTGCATTTTAAATACTGTATACTCTCATGCTTACGGAAATTTATGGTTAAGACAAAGTTTAAGTCAATTAATATAATCCTTAAATATAAAACTGAAGGAACTATAAGGTAATTTTTAAAAATTAACATTTTCCTTGCTTTGGAAATAGTGTATAATATATTTCTATTTATTGTGCGCCAGTGTTTGCTCACGAAACGGGCGAAGTTCAATGTCGCATAAATATCTAGAGGGTGATTGAAAAGCCAGTTCATATTTTTAAAGTGTTATTTCTTCACTCACATCCGAATGATTTATATGATGCAATGTCAGGAAAAAGAGAACTAAATGTCATTTTATGAATGTCACATTGACGTTATAACTCAAACTGGGATCTTGCCTGTTCCACACGTGACTTCTAAACGGCTAGCTAATGCTGATGTCTATTGTAACGTTCGTTTATTGGCCAACTTAGATCTTATTTTTCTTTCTTTTTTTTTTTAAGTTTGTTTCTGGAGAAAAATAACAAATAACATTATGAGTCAAATGGCAGGTGTTATTCCTTACATTATGCATGGAGGCACATCTGGAGGAATCCATATACGATTACCAGTTATGCACAATGCTACAGTATTCAGTGTGGAAGTGCACTTGTCTGCGAGGCTAATTACGCCCTCATTGACTCTTGAAATCATCCACACACTTCCAGTGATTTCCCCCTGTGGTGAAACATGTTGAGAACCCAGCATTGCACACTAAGCTTGGAGGAGTCATTTGAGCCCCAGACGTAACTCTGGATTTTAACCTGCTTGTGTGCATGCAGAAGGATCTCACTATGGGCCTATGAAGGACAAGGGGAGCTGAGAAATGGCAATTCCTTGGGAGTTCCCAGAACCAGAGCACTGTATTTTAGCTCTGCATATTTGGAGAGCCCACTTGGATGACGGGGAATGCACAGTATGCCACGTACTTCTTCTGTTACGCCTCCGTTTGCACACGGCTTTGCGTTCATTAGTGAAACATCGCTGTGCTCAGAGGGAGCAGCACTAAAACGCAGAGCTATTGAAACAGCACCACCGAATTGATTTATGACGTAAGGTTAAAATATTAGATTACGTAGATGCGCGTGCATGAGCAGAAGTAACGGTCACTTTTGGGTCTCTTTCGACTGTGTATTTCATGGTGTCAAGACGTGCATTCTGTGAGCTCCTGCTTGAGTGTTTGATGTCCGATATTTATGCACGCTATTGGAGAATGTTTGAGATATTGCACGCATTGGACTCCTGTGTGAATTAACAGATAAGTAATATGAGTTTTGATTATTATTTCGACGATCTAGAGAAGTTATATTGTCGCGGACAGTTGGACTTTAACGGACTTTATTTGCCTACAATTCATGTATTATGATGGCCTTGTATGTTCGGCCTATAGAATACCAGTTAACGTCATGATAACAAAATGTGGAGCTCAATGTTGTGGAATGTCAAATAAATTTTAAGAACATGGTCCGGGAGTGATCTGCATTCCTTTATTAATTTGGCTGTGTGTTCATTTGGACATATTTTAACAACACTGAATTCTGACAAACATGTCACTAAGAATGGACCGCAACACTTCCTCCTAGATTATGACCAGATGTGGTGATCTTTTAAACTGGAGCTCATGACTTCAACTCAATATGTTTCGGAACTGCAGAAAAGCCTAGATCTATAGTGTAGATAATACCAAGGAGTCTTCAACTTGGTATTGGCAGCAAAAAAGCGAGAATCTCAGCAGCCATAGTTAAACAACAACTCCGTACTTTGATATAGAAAAAATGTACAATCAATAGATACAAATGTAAAAGGTAAAGGTTGTCCCATAGCAGATTTGGATCTGTTGCTTTGTTCTGTAGTCGGCACCTTGAACCTAGCGACGTGTCCTGTGGGTACATCAAACGATTGAGGACATCCTCTGGCAACTTTCAAAGGACAAACAAACAGAAAATCCAGGTGTGTACATCATCCACCGCTCTGAAGAGTGCTCAGCTGACAACATGCAAGAGAGCGATGAAGTACATGTAGAACCAAATATCAGGGTTGACAGCGCTCCTGAGCATGCCGACGAAGTCCCATAGCATAAACTACCGCAGGGGAGTGAAGCGTTAGAGACTTCACTATACTAGGTTCAGGTTCGAGGGGTGACCAGTTCCCTTCCTCGCTGCTTTACGCGAAGGAAGGGAAAAATCACTCACCTACCTTATATAGTGCAGCATCTGCCATACGGGAATTGTACGGGGAAGTATGCAAGCCTGCGTGTTTAAGACATATACTGCGTGAAGTACAACGCCTTATGCAGTACTGGTACTTAATGACGAGGAGTCAACACTAAACATCAAGGTTTATTTAAACGCAAAAGACCTAATTCTCCGAAATGGTGTTCTTGGAAGTTCAATCCAAGAAACAGCGAAGCACCGTGACGAAATCCCATCTGTAAGTATAGCTACGATTTCTGGCGATGTGTTTTGACAACCAAGTTTAATTTTTGTTTTGTTTTGTAAACTTATCAAGCTTTAGAGCTGTAGTGACAAGTAGCAATTGATGAGTAGAATCACATAGTCCAATGATCATGTGATTATCTCAGCCACTTTATTTCTGTCTTCTGATGGGTAGAACCACACATTCTAATGATCATTATTCCCCTCCTGATGAGTAGAACCACATAGTTCAGTGATCGTTATCTCTCTCCTGACGAGTAGATCCACACAGCCCATTGATCATGTAATTCCATTACTCCCTTCTCCCAGTCACTTTATTTATCTCTAGATGTGTTATCCAGTCGTCAGTTCTGTCATAGTTTCTCTCCTCCGTATCTTTGGCTTTTTTCATCTTCAACTCTCCTTGCGGGTTCAATGTCTACACCTGTCGGATTTGCTCACTGTGTGTCTAGTCCATCTCCATGTCCTTTTTTCTTTTATGGTGCCCAGCGAGCTCTTCCCAGAATTTCCCAAAGCCTTTCATGCATTCATCACATTTCAGTTCCCCGAGGAGCACAGAACTCCAACAAAAACATGCCAAGTCCTTGTGTCCCGTGCTATCATCTCAAGGTCTTTCCACGTCTATCATCTTCATGTATTTTTAAGATCTCTCTACCTCTCCTACTACGGGAATTCAGGAACAATGACTGCCCTGTAATGCCATCAACAGGTTTCATTAATGTGTGTCCCATCCATTGCCAGCGTCGTCTTATCTCTTGTTCCACTGACACCTGTCTGGTTCTTGTCATCAGCTCCACATTGGTGATCTTGTCGTACCATTTCTATTCTTCCTGAAAGTCTTTATTTATGATATAGTCCAGCTACCAAAATATAACTATACTTCTCAGCTTTCGATTTATAGACGTCCGCATTTAATTTATATGTTGTATTTTTTTGTTCTTTATAGCATAGATCTGTGTTCTATACATTTAAACTGCATTAGTATTATTTAATGTTAACAATCTTACGCGTAATATCGTTCTTCACCTTTTTAGACTCCTGCATGTTTATCCCAGTGCTAGAAAAACTCTAAGACACAAACGGCGCTCAAATAATTATTTAGTAAATTTTTCTTAGACTTAAGTACAACTTGACACAGGCCCTACAATATTAAAAACGATTGTCTAAGTCGGTCTCGGAGCTTCCTACAGAATCCACACTTACATTACCCACCAATGTTCTCCAATATCTCATTTTCTTACTTGTGGGCATAGTCTGGTTCGGGTTGGGTGTCTTCATGCCGTTGCTACGGAGAATCTCCAGAAGTTCGAAGCGGAAGGAAGACACATCTTGTTTAAGTTCATTGATGTCATCTTCGCTGACCCCATCTCCTTTCTGTGAGCCACGCTGTTTCTGCATGATGTACCTCTTGATGAGGTCTCGCATGACAGCCTGAAGCAGAGAAATATAATGATGATTTCAGCAATGAGACTTTAGTTGTAGCAGAAGGTCATAGTGAAGATGTCAAGTCAGATTTTAGTTGTAGCAGACCCTATCGAGGCCAGCTCCTTGACGTGGAGATGGGGCTCAAGTACAGCCATCAGCGGCCGAAAAACCAAGACTGCCCAGGCCCTCCTACACTCGAGGAAGACCACAGTCTGCCCTAGCAAGTCAAGGTGCTGAAGACGGAAGCAACCAGCCAAGAGGCGCACCACAGCAATCAGGATGACACGCACACGCGCAATGGAAATATACCTATATCTACAAAACGTTATGGCACTCGCCCTGTGACGGACACCCAGGCACGCGCAGCGCCGGGCCCTCTGCCTCAAAAGGGCCCAACCCCTACTACTGGGGGTCCTTCTCAATTGCCCCGTGGAGCCAGGAGGCATGAGAATAGAGCTACTGGCCAAGCAAAGCAAAGACCACTTAAAATAATGCACTGGAATGCTGAAGGCGTCAACAGTAAAAAAGACGGCTACAGCAAAAAATTAGAGCTCGAAAATATCTTGAATGAAGAGTAAGTAAATGTATGCTGCTTGCAAGAAACCCACCTCAACAAGGACATAACCTTCAAAATCAGAGGCTACCAGTGCTACCGATCCGACCGAATAGACAGGCGAAAGGGTGGAATACTGACACTCGTGAGGAATAACATCAGTGCATGACAGCTTGAAACATATATGGAGGGGGCGGAATACCAGATGCTTCATCTCAGGACAGAAAGTACAGAATTCCACCTGCTCAACTACTACTGTCCGAGCGACCGCCCACTGGCACTAGACACAATCCCAGCAAAAGAAAGACATTGTATCAACAGAAGTGATTGCGTCATTAATAGGCTGAGGTGCCCATTGTAAACTTCCGGTGTTGTCTTGTGTTTCGCACTAATGACCGGTCAGTAAAGCATCTTTTTATGGGGATGCCTAGCTGGCCGGGAGGATAGTGTGATTCGCTTGTATGGCTAGGCGGTGTTGTCGTACGGGGTTTGAACCCTGGGTAAGCCACTCGCGTCTGTTGTTTTTCTGTTGTCTGGTGTTCTACTTCTTTATTTCTTACGAGCGCCTGAAAACATACCTTTATGTTTGACTAATATTAATTTACTGTTTACAGGCCTCGGGTTTCCCTTCCTTATGTGTCATTAATCAAGGTGGCAACTGAGAAACTGTTGAACACCAATCTCGGTCTACAGCCTGTAGTATTCCTGACAGGTGCAAGATCAGCACTCCAAGCCCTTCAGTCCAGAAAATTGCCAGGTATACAAGCCCTACTTTCTGAACTGTGCAACCAGCGCAGGGTCGCCATGCAGTGGATACCGTCTCATTGTGGAATACCAGGAAACGAGAGAGCGGACAGACTGGCTAAAGAAGGTGCTGCAGACGAGCAACCGGATGTACCAGTTACGTACCATCAGAAGAAAAAGATGATCAAATCAATCAGAAAGCCACCAACACAAACACAGGATGACTACCAAGCTATGAACAGATCAGAACAAATTGTCATTCTGTGCCTCAGAACAGGACACAACCGACTCCGTAGCCACATGTATACAAAATTCAAGATTGGCAATTCAGCCATGTGGACAGGCACCCCAGACTGCGGAGCACGTATTTCAAGATTGCCCCGAATATGATATATTGAGGCAAACCCACTGGCCCAGAGAAACAACACTGGAAGCAAAACTATACGGACCTCTGTATGAACTACAAAAGACAGTGAAGTTTATAAAAGAAACAACATTGCAGATATAGACAATATATTTCAAGCGAATGAAAGAAGAAGAAGTTGTAGCAGAAGGTCATAGTGAAGATGTCAGCAGTCAGATTTTAGTTGTAGCCGAAAGTTATAATGAATATGTCAGCAGTCAGATTTAACGCTTTAGCAGAAAGTCCATCTTCATATTTCAGCTGCAGCCATTGTGAGAAAGAGGGGTGAGGTATCTGGTAGTGACTGCGCATATCTGCTAACAACGTAATCAGTAACATCTAACAGGTACATAAAGTATTCGAAAAGTCTACGATTGTATGAATAGGGACTGAGGTTGTTTTTTAGGTTATGTGGAAGACAATTCCAAAGATGAGCAGCAGAGTACGCTAAGCTTTTCTTGAATAAGTCAAGCCTAGGCTTTGGTACGTGCAATTTGTTAAAACGTTGACTGCGTCTTTCATTGTATTTGAACATTGGCCACAGATATGCTGGAGTATTTTGTGACAGGATTTTGTGAACAAGTTTAGCTTTGTTAAACAGAAGGCGCTTTCTTAAGGGCAGTATTTGGAGATTTTTATATAGATCTACACACTGAGTTAGGCAGTTGTCAGTAGCTAGCTAGCTAGCTAGCTAGATAGATAGATAGATAGATAGATAGATAGATAGATAGATAGATAGATAGATAGATAGATAGATAGATAGATAGATAGATAGATAGATATAGACGATTTAACAGGTGACGGAAAAGACAGACAGACAAACAGACAGACTGACATAACTCACCTGATAACGAATCTCCTTTTCGTTGATTTTCTTGACAATTTTCTGTAATGGTTAAAAAATAAATCCAAAACAGAAAGTGACTCAATATATTTTGGAAACTGTCCTTAAATAAATGCAACATCTATATCACATCATTAAGTTCCTGTACTTTCATTACGTAGTTCTCTCATTACGCTTTCTTTGTCTTCTTCGTACACTCTCAGACGTCCACTTTAATGTTTTCAAAGAAACCGGTAGTCAGTGTGAGGCTATTTGAATCTCCGTAGAGCTTTTCCACGAATGGTACTAGTGTCGGCCATATGCGCTTTCTCTGTTCCGCATATGTTGGGAACTTTGAAGCAGATGTTCAGCAGTCATTTTATCAGTGCCACAGTTACACTGATCGGTAGTTCCTATCTTTAGCTTGTTGAATAGATGGTATTATTAAGCAAACACCTATATTGGACGGAACAACAGAGAATCTTAAAATAGAAATAGCTATTTTTATTTGTTTTCCATTTTGCGCGCTTAACGCTTAGTTTATTTAGCTCTGTTGTTTATCTATGCATTGATGTCTCGAAGAATATATGATTTATTAAGTTATCGATTTGCTGAGGTGCGAATCAACCTAACCGTATGTTCAGTTGCCCAACAAATTCGAGGTACCTGATTTCAGTCGATGCCAACGATTTATTTAATCAATATTCTTTAATTTCCTGTGGAAAACAGTTTCTCATCTTGGCGAGGCGCGTTCCGTTCAACCTAGACACAAGGTCCGTAGGGTATTTTAGGGCGCATGTCCAAATATAAATTACTTTATACTGGTATAGTAAGGAGCATAATCCTTCAACAAATTCAATCCAAAGACATTCTATCCTGTTTTCATCCGTTCCTGGGCTTTTCACATCTCCTTTCTTTCTTTTAAATCTGTTTCCGACGCTCTACTCCCTTTGTCTTGAAGGTCGCCATCTATTTCTTTTTCCCTAGGCATTTCAGAGTAAGAACTGTCTTGTATTGCTATCACATGTTTTCTTCAAAGTGTGTTCTATCCAACGCCAACACCTTGTCCTCATTCATCTGCTCCAGTGGCCTTGGCTTTTAAGTTAAAGATTCTGGTTTTTGTGTTGGACTTGATTCCTTGTGGTTTCCATGTATTTCCTTTTGTCCTTCGTATTCATGTACAGTATGCTCCTTCAACTGTGTCTGTGTTACACATAAATGATGGTGATGGATATCTGGTGTCATTACTAAGCGTTACTAGTTTGTTGTCTGTGCCTGTACCATCAGTGTAGCGTTCTCTATAATTATTTCAAACATCAAAAACCTTTACCACGACCCAGAGAACAAAACATGGATCCCGTTACACGCCCATTGAGGCATACTGGGAATATGGTATTAGGCCTAAATTTTCTTGACCATCGGCACACTAGGGGTGATGTGGTCAGAATCACACCAGCCGCCTTAACCTTCCCAGAGTTGTTCTGGTACCCAATTCATGAGGCTGTGTCGACCCCGGAGCCTTTTGCATTCTTAAAAAAATCCCACCTCAACTGGGGATCGAACCATGGACCACCGAGCTAGGTAGCCAGTGCACTAACCACTGTGCTACCGCGGCTCCAGAGAACAAAACTAGACTTATGAAGTAATCCGTAATATTCTTTCATTCACATTGTCTCCAGTGCTCTTCTCCTTGTGTTTTTGGTTTTCTTCTTCTTCTTCCTCGTTCGTCCCGGAAAGGACGTTGGTTGCGTTGTGTCCGTTTACAGCGGGGCTGCGATATTTGTGTTGCGTGGGTGGTTTACTGGTGTTGGAGGGTCCTTCGTTCGATTATTATAAGTTTAGTTGGGATGCTTGCTTATTTATCATTACACAACTTGTGTCCAAGCAAACCCCGATTCCGTACGAACTCATCCATTATTACTATAAACTTCTTACAAGAAAGAGTTCATCAGGTCAAAGGACCGTCAACAATGCAAGTTGAAGCAATCAAACGTAATCAAAGGAATGTGGGTAAGCCTTCGATTCGAGTCCAATTTTTATTACAAGTTGACGCACGAAGACAGTTCACATCGGTATACATTCATATATAGTCATTAGAAATTACATGCATAGTATTCATGTCCGTCCGTGTCAAAACAATATGTCAGAAGAACATCGTGGCTATATACGTGCGCTGTTGTAGTCAACAGCCAGAAATGAGCACATGAGTTCTTGACAGCTACAATTTGAATCATAATGCGATTCTCCTTCCATCATTTAATTTGATTTAATTAATCTCATACTTAGATTAATATCCGAACTGACCCTGAGTTCTACATCGATTCATATATCTAATATAGGCTATATACTCAGCCTTTTTTCCTTGGAAGAAATACAAGACACGACCTTCTTGCTTGACGGATAGCGTAACAAGGGCTATGTAACCAAGTCACCCAGCGTGACCTTCCCAACGCGAATGCGTCATAATCTCCGCATATATTTCGCGTTCAGTATACCGTAAAATATCGACATATTCTATAAATGTTAATGACCCCTAACGTTGCGCATGGCTAAACCCCAGCAGACGCCGTCATTTAAAATAACACCGTAACAGATTTCCTTTTAGACGGGGGGAAAAAATCTATTAGATAGATTTTTTTTTGAATAATATTAATCAAATTATCAAAAATTTAACAAGACCCGACGTATGACCTACGATGTTCTATCTAGAACAGTGTCGTGGTCATGTCAGTAATATCTTATAATAAAATCAACGTCATATCATACATATAACTTATATTAAACAAGGAAATGTCACTGTCACTAACTAATTAACTAATTAATTTGTTGTATGTATCGACTAACTAATAATGTGAGGTGTTATTAAAATTATTCTAACTAACTAAAATTAAAATAATTAATTATAGAATGTACGTATGGTACTAACTAATTAATATCTAATTGAAGAAAATGAGAAATAGTATAAGAGAGTAAAAGAAATAAAAATTGAGAAGTACGGACAATTAAAACCAAATATTAAAGTATACATTAAATTAGAATGCGTGTGAAAATGAAGTGTAAGGATAGATACCTAATTAAATTAACGCAATCAGAAGAAAAGAACAGAAAAAAATTCATACATTTTAACTATAAATATGAAATGTCATAATCTAATATCTATTACCTTAATAATTACACTAATTAAAAGGTTTAATTGGTGTGATATTATTTTGTTTCATCTTTTCTTAGTATATTTTATTTTTTTTTATTTCATCACACTTTAACTTTATTTTATTATATATTAATTTAATAACTAGAAAATTTAACAGTATCGGACATGAAGATCCAATCGTTGTTATATCCTGTTGACTTGTATGAAAGTTCATTAAGACACAAGGTTCATATTATCGAATTATGATATGATTATCCAATCATCGTTAGTTCCTTTATTAAAACTTTGAATGTAATTGAATCAGTCATTACAGTATATGTCCTTTCTACATCAGAGATTGTTCCTTTTTAACAGTTTTCAATCGAAATGAGTGATACGCAAAGTGGAATTGAAGTCCAAATTTTCAAACGATCCGTAAAACTTGATATTTTGATCACAATAGTTTATTTCGAAATGTCCTTATTTAAGTAGGAAGTCCAAATGAAGTGTTGTATATTCTGACGTGGCATTAATACAGTTCATTGCAAATGTAATGCTTGATTAGTCAGAAAATTTGAAATAGTAATATTCATTCAGAATCCGTAGGATGTCTGGACAACGTATCGGCTATGACGTTCTCCGTTCCTGGTATCGACTGTATTTCGAACTCATATGGTTGCAACGCAATAGCAAATCGTGCAAGTTTAGCACTTTTATGGTTTGAACGACGTAATGCTGCTACAGATTTCTGATCAGTCTGGATCAAAAATGGAGATCCCAGCAAAAATTTTTCCAGTTTGGTAATTGCCCAGATTACGGAGAGCAATTCTCGGTCTACAGTCGAATATTTAGTCTCCGGAGGTTTCAGCTTGCGTGAGATATAAAGTACAGGGTGAAGGACATCATCATGATATTGGAGTAGACAAGCCCCGAGTCCGTAATTACTCGCATCTGTACGTAGAACAAACTTTTTAGAAGCATCTGGTAATCTTAAAACAGGTGGGCATGAAAATATGTTTAAGATAGTGCGAAAAGTTTTGTCACATTCGTCTGTCCAATTTATCCTTACTGGCATGTTCTTCTTTAGTAACGATGACAGGACAGCCGTGATGGATGATAAGTAAATCTATGCTGTATGGGGCTGAGCATAGTTGATACATTTAAACAACTTACTGTCTCTTGTAGGCATGGTAAAAAAAACAAATAAGACAGAAAACATGTGTACAAATTTAAAGATGTTAAGAATCAAAAATGTTTTTTCGAGAAGAAAAAAAAAATCTATAAATCAATCTATATTAGGATAGATGATTAAGAAAGTCAAGAAATGATGACTGACAATGCTGAGTCATCAAAGATGTGACGAATATGGTTACAGTACCCTGTTATCTGCGTGACGCAGAATCAGGTACTAATTTCAATCTCAAAGAATGGTGGTGAAAATAAACACCATTATCACGCTCGATCACCATCCGAGCATCTTTGTTGTTACGAAATGTAACCATAGCTTCACCATACCTGTCATTGGTAGGTGACAACAACTGTACAAACATAACGTCTGCCGTGTCATTAAAGAAATTACTAAGTGCCTGCCATCTGGTACCTTGTGGCAGATTGCGCACTAACACGGTGCGAGAATATGCAACCTTCCCAATGTAAGTGGGATCAGTGTCACTAACATGATAAATAGTTTTTCTATTTAATCTTTTGGATCTGGTAGTCTTTTGAGATGATGTCTCATAGTGATTGACATATTTATTTGTCCTAATTTTATTAGTTAAGTTCATAAGAACTCCACCATCATTACCCTTGTTCGGGGCATCTTTTATTTTCCCATTTTCAACAATTTTATTCAGATCACTGTTAATATGATCCTGTCGCCAACATCTATCTTCCGACTTGGCGGCACTCTTTCGAGAAAAGGCATATCTGCCTCAAAATGATTTTCTAATCTTCTTAGGATGGGCTTGTATTTTAGTATCCTTTTTATCCTGTAGGAGAGTCTTATCCTTTTCCTCATCGATTTCCAGAATCGTACTGAGACTGAAATTGGAGAAAACTGTGCCACGTGTATTCATTTTGTTGGCCCGTAATGTAGCCATTGCAATGACAGCGTTAGCATTGCAATAAGATTGCACATTATTTAATTCCCATTCCTCAATTTCCTGTGGGGAACAATCCTTACTACCATGGATGTGTCCCAACATCAGATCTGCAATTGGATTCTGAAGCATGCATACCTTCACGTTCCCTGTGAAAAAAGGTGTTTTAACATGGATAATAGCTGTGGGGTACAACTCAATAGTTCCCCCAAAAGTCATGCAACGGACATATTCCCCCGTTGCACAGCTAGGATGTACAAGCGACTGTCGCACTCCAATGGTTGTGGACCCCGAGTCTCTCAATACAGAAACTATAGAACCGTTAACTATCCCTCTGTTAAAAATCAGAGAGCCTGTTCCATCATTGGCTGCAAGACCTACTTCTGGTGGAATGTGTCCGCAGTTTAGCACTGTCTCCTTTGCCTTCTGAAAAATAAGATTGCATTGTGGGCAACTATTCGCCACGTTATAATTAATAGCAAAGCATGCAGCAGAAGAATGCATTGTATTATCGTTAGGTGGAACCTGAACCTTAGGGGTGATATCATTTGTAACTGCTGCCCCGGTATTATGGTTATAATGTGAAGATCCACGAGAATGAGAACGATTACGAGAATAATTAGTTGAATTACCTCGTTGTCGTCTATTGTAATTGTTATCTCGATGTCTCGAGTTATAATTATCGCTATTCTTCCAATTGTTACCATTATTATATTGATATGACCGATCATAACTTGAGTTACGTGGATTACTGTTGTATCTTGACTGAGGTGAATAATTTCTGTTTTGTTGTCTTCCTCTATTAAAGTTATTGTTAAAGTTATTCTGTCCCTTATGAAAATTAATGTCATAGTTTCCTTTGAACCTACCTCTGTCTACACTGTGTGTTCTTGGTTTGTTATTACTATGATATGCCATATTGGAGGCTACAGGAAGTGGTTCTCTTATTAACGAGCCAGAAATGTTAGTGTTCGGATGAGCGGTGCAGTAATTTAAAGAAATTTTTTCTAACTCATCAATAGTTTCTGGTTTTCTTTCTTGCAGATAAGCAAAGAATGGTGGGCTGACAGAAGATAATACTTTATCCCTCAATAACAAATCGACTAACTTGTCGTAAGATTTGTTGACACCTGCCAGTTCAACCCATCTGTTAAAAGTATTGCGTATGTTAGCAATAAATCCCGTAAAATCTTTATTATTATCTGGCAACAAACTTTTGAAACGTAATCTACATGCCTCTTCGTTCAAGTGGAAACGACGTAATAACAAAGTCTTAATGGCCTCATAGTCTGTGGCTAATGTAGGATCAATATTTTGTGCTGCACTTGCAGGTTCGCCATCCAGAAATTCCTTAAGTTTAAGTGCCCATGCAGTTTTGTCAAGGTTATTGACCTTACATATATCCTCAAAGCGCGCCAGCCATGATGATAGGTCGTCCACGTGTAATTTGAACGGTGGTAGCTTAAAGTAATAATTGCCCTTAAGTCGGTTGGAAGAAGATCCCGATTGAGCATTATCATTTTGGCTTGCTGCAGCACCCTGCGAATTAAGTTTTGCTGTTTCCAATTTAAGCCGTTGCAATTCCATTTCTTGCTGCAGTATGATTTCCTGTCGTTTCAATTTATTCTCTTCTTCAATCCGTAGGATTTCATCTCTTGCCACCTTTCTTTCTTCCTCTTCCTTAGCAATAGCTTTCTTTTCAGCCTCTTTTCTTTCAAGTTCTTCCATCTCTGCCTTAGCAATAGCTTTCTTTTCAGCCTCTTTTCTTTCAAGTTCTTCCATATCTGCCTTATATTTTGCAAGTTGTTGTTCTGCAAATTCCAGGAGTGCATCTCCCTTTTTGTTACAATCTTTTCCAATTTTAATGAAATGATCCAAAGTAAGCATTCTTGAAGTTGATTTATTTAAGTATTCAATTACTTATGTCTAGTAATCACCACTGGAATATATGTCGATAATTCTAATTACTCGACGAGTGAACAATCAATATAAGAAATTGCAATATTCCTGTATTGTTATGTATAAGTTCCACAAATCTATAATATTTTGTAAAAATATTATATATACCCACTAATATCTATCATAAATAGTTATGATAGTTAGTTATATAAGGTGCTGAAATTATATCATGCACTTAATATTAATATTCAATAATTATGAGTATTATTCCTAAATAATTAGGTTATTTAATCTTAATTGTCACCAAGTTCCCAGTGTAGTACTGAGAAAATGTACTAATTAATATTTAATATGTCTTAATATGTTATAAAGTTATAATAATTAAGCATAGTATATTATGTCATAATCATGAGCAATAAAGTGCATTGCCCATTTCTTGGACCATCACTGCAAATTGGTGCAAAGTCCCTAATTCCTCTTTAAAACTCATAAAAATTTAATCATATTAATCTATACTCTTATTAATGAATAAATTATAGCATTAATATTAAATTATAAAGGGATGAAATGAAGACAAACAATACAATGGGTTAACCAAGGATTACAGAACAGTAGCACAATACAAAAGTGACATTTTCACAAAAATAAATGTTATTATAAAAACAAGTGTACTAACCGGAAATGTAGAAGGGTGAAGGTTAACTGAAGGAAACGAACATATTTTGTACCATGAATGATGACGTCACAGGACTCATTTGACGTTAATACAATACATTTAAATAAAATTAAAGATAGCCAGATTAGAATAAACAGGATAGATTACGAACATATGACTGTAACTGAATAAAAATTAGAACCAAATACACTAGAATACCACAGTTATAACACGACTATACACCTAACATGCAAGGTGAATTAATGCAAGTCCGAACGACACGATCACCGATAATGTATTCGACGCTTCGCGAAATGCTATTAATTCACGGCCTTAAGAACAATTACAATCAATTCGTAGCATCCAAGGAGCTATAGAACTGATTATAATTCGCCGCCCATCCATACCCGCTACATGAAAAAGGACAGAAACAATATTTAACATGGCTACAAAAAAAAAGAACATGGCGTTATCGGACAAATAGGATTAACTTATTGTAACCTTCAAATAAGTTACTTATCTTTTTGCCTCGATAGATTCATACAATGCTTGCTTCGCCAACGGACAGTAGGACCTATATTTCATGCTCATGTTGATTGAATCTATTTTCCAATGTTCGATTAAGCATTTATAAATAATCTTCTTCAAAGACGTTAAAAGGCGGCTGCCATCACTACAGCTGATTCATCCTGTTGTCAAGGGGGTGTGACGTCATCGGTGTAGATACAAAAAGTGTTCATTTCGCTCGAAGGAAAATTATTTCTTTCAACTCGATAATCTTTGAGTATTTTTTTACAATTAAATTCCAGTTCCCCATACTGGCCATGTTGGGTTCGTTTCTAACGTTCAAGAGTGTTATTTACACGAATGGTTTTGATAGAACAAAAATGTCATAAATGTTCTTCAACACGAACACCAACAAGTAGTGATGAACTGGTTATAGACTGGCAGCACACAAGGCTGTGTTGATTGTACATATATTTTATTGAACGTGACATATACGACGTTGAACAAGACGGTCATATTTACAGTTGCAAAAAGGTCATTACATCAAAATGTTGATCATTGACTTTTCAAGTTTATGAAGATCCTCTACAATTAAGTCCTCTCATTCAAGTGACTAAAGATCGATCACTTCCTTTGCCATAGCATATGTATTGTAGTAACGTCCGTTGACCTTCTCTCAAGGACGTATCCTATGACCAACGGATTAATTCTCACTGAGTAATATTTCTTGTCATACTCGCACTAATTCCAGACTTCCTTCATACAATATTTAGGTAGCATAGATATATAACAATCCAAACAAAGTCATCCACAACAATACGACCAGGTTAGAGTTCTGTATTGACCAACCTCTCTGTATCCATGCCACGACTTTGGCATTTACGAAAATACGGCATATAAACATAAGAAGTATGCAAATCAATTAACTTTGTTTCTTCGTAGGAATCCTCCCCTCTACGGTAATTCAAAAGGGCTAACGACTCCGTCTGTCCATTCTAGGAAGGACATACTGTGATGACTTCCCGCTAGATCAGAACTATGAGCGGCCTTATACATTAATTTACTCAATAAACATTCAATGACATGGGGCGACACTTACATGATACTTCTACTCTTGGCTGCATCATGAACCAGTAGAGATCATACAAAAGTAATGGCTTCTTCCAAACTTGCCAATAAAATATTCCAAGAAATATACCTCGGACATAAACACAGTCCGTACTGCCCCGAACTCACATGACGTCACTATTTCCCAAACTAGGTTACCCGTGCGTCCAAAGCAACTCACACTGCATTGTGCACGTCAGTGCGTGAATCAATCGAACGCACAAATAATAAAATATATAAAACTGGTGCGTACATTTGGCAGGACCGAAGACTACCCCCTTAGGTAATAAATGTACGTAACAGCTCCCTTATCACCTCCCCTTAAAAAAATTAATTCTATTAATTTTTTTTGAACTTAATACCCGAGAGAGGTGAGTCAAAACTACAACAAGATATATGAAATGCATAAAGTTATACTATATTAAGAAAAGAATATTAAAAGAAATCAATATAACTAAATGATAGTATGCATTAAAGCACACATCCACAATCGACCTACTTTGGAACGATGTGGTAATATTCGAAGTAAAAACAAGTTTGAAAATGAAAATGAAAAAAAAAACCATAAAAAAAAGATGATAATAAAATTCAACTAAGTTTTCAACAAAATTTGAAACATATGATTTCAAAAATGAAAATGAACAGCAACACTGATGATGATCAATGACAAGAGAATCAATAAAACAGAGAAATTGAAAATACAATGTGCAAAAATGAAACAATGCAAAATTAAACACATTAAGAATTAACACACTTAATGTTTTCTAACACTAGTACGGTTGACTAGTGATCTAACAGTGAGATATCATAACTAAGACCCGTGAATGCAGGCATTACGTGACAACTAAGAAAGTTAGTATGTGTGTGATCCATAATCAATTAAATAGATTAAGTTGAATTAATCTAATTTATATATTCCTTAATTACTAACAAATAACTAGTTACTAATATTTCTAAGTAATTCCAGTATCACTCATTGTCAATGTTCAGTTGCAACTAGTTAGTAATAGACGCGACGATGTACTGAATGTTCCATACAAGATAAAATATATTCTCTAACACGTTATGTAGTGTAATATGTTCCATAGAATAATGAATGTCTATTTGTCGCTCTTAACAATGTTGCCATATTAATAAAAAGTTACTGTAGTACCAATGTTCCCGTTCTAATAAAACGTTAATATAGTATCAATAACAATGTACAAAGTTATTCATGTTATCGGTGAGGATGTTCCAACATCTGGAAGTGGTTTAGTTTCGACACGTTCACTTGGGCATCTTGATAGACAGTCTGCGAACACATTCTGCACTCCAGGAATAGCTCGTATCTCAAAATGGAACGGTTGAAGCGCTATAGCGTAACGCGCTGACTTTGATGACTTAACGTTCCCTGTATTCAGTGCGGTAAGAGCTTTCTGGTCAGACTCCACCACAAAGTGTGATCCGAGGAGATAACGATCCAGTTTAGTGATTGCCCAGACAAGAGCAAGGAGCTCTTTATCCAGAACGGAATATTTCGTCTCGCTCGGCGTGAGCTTTCTGGATACGTACATAACCGGAAATAAGGTGCCGTTATATTCCTGCATCAAAACTGCAGCAATAGCGTAAGAACTTGCATCACTGCGAAGAACAAAGGTGAGATCTTTGTTAGGCAACCTTAAAAAAGGTGCATTTGAAAAAAATTGTTTTATATAGTCTAAAGCCGTTTGGTGATCCTGCGACCACTTTATTACATTAGATGTGCCTTTCTTCAGTAGAGACGAAAAAGGTGCAGTTATAGTAGACAAATGAGGGATGAATTTTGAATAGAACTGTATTAGTCCTAAAAGCGACCTAACTTGTTTTTTTTGTCTTAGGTGCTGAGATGTTTAAAATTTTAGAGACGTTACTGTCTTCTGTATACATGAAACCATGACCTATGCGGTGACCCAGAAATGAGATGTCATGAAAACCGACAAAAGCCTTTGAAGGTTTCGCTGTTAAGTTATAATCCCGTAAGGTAGAAGTAAAGATTTTAAACCCTGAATATGTTCATCCCAAGAGTCACTGAAAAGACAGATGTCATCTATATAAGTAATGACATCGGGACGATGAGACAATATGCGGCGCATCATGCGTACAAAGGTAGCTGGCGCATTCATTAGTCCGAATGGCATAAAATTCCATAGGAAAAGTTCATGAGAACTAGAAAAAGAACAAATAACCATTACAAGAAAGAGATGATGACTGCATAGGCTGAGTCATCAAAGAATGTGAAATCAAAATCCAATATAGTAGGTTACTATCCGCGTGACGCAGAATCAGGAACCAATTGTAATCGGAGAGAATGGTGGTGGAAATACACACCATTGTCCCGCTCGATAGCCATGCGAGCATCTCGATTGGTCCTAAAAGTAACCACGGCGTCACCATACCTGTTATTGGTATGAGGTAACAGACGCACGAACCTAACGTCTGCCGTGTGGTTAAGAAAATCTCCTAGTGCCTGCCAACTAGTTCGCTGTGGCAGATTTTGCACAAGGATGGTGCGAGAATGTGCACCCCTACCAATATATGTGGTACCATAGTCACAAGAATGTGAACAAGGTTGATGGGTAACATTAGTCCTCTTAGGTATATTATAATATTTCTTATTTATACCTGTAGGATTATTCTTAAATGTACCATACTTTTGTACTTGATTATTATTACTTATGCCAGACAAAGGTGTAGGTGTACGGCATGTCGTAGACACCTGCTTGCTGGGCAAAGTTAAAATCTTACTGGCAACCTTATTGGTATTAATTTTCCCATAAGAGTTACAACTCTTATTTTTATTAGGAACATCCTTTCCCTTTTTTTCAAACGTAACCTTTTTTTTACGATCAGTTGCCTGCTGATCAGGTCGAGGGAAGGTATATATCCCCCGGAATGACTTACTAGTCTTCACAGGTTGCGTTGAAACCTTAATATCATTCTTAAGAATGGAAGCATGTCGTAAAGGTTGTGATGCATTAGCCACAGTGGCGTAATGAACCATGGAATCATTTTCACTACTAGATTCCGATACATTAGCATTACCCAACATGTTAATAGCATGTGCATGTGACACAACTCTAGGTATAGACTTAAATGCATAGGCATCCTGTATATGCTGCTTTTCCCATTCAGCAATTTGCTGAGGTGTACAATCTTTTATACCGTGTATACGACCCAATATTAAATCACAAATTGTATTCGGAAGAAGACAGGCGTGGATCTTTCCTGAAAAAAATGGTGTAGTTAACTCAATAACAACCGTGGGAAATGTTTCCACGGTTCCACTAAAAGTCACACACTGGATGGTCTCTCCAGTTGCACAGGCGGGGTCGACCAAAGAGTTCCGCACTCCCACAGTGCTGCAGCCTGAATCAAATAAAAGAGAGCATGGAATGCCATTTAAAAATCCATGATTTAATTGAAGGCATCCCGGTCCATCGTATGTAGCAGAAATGGCCGTACACACAGCCGGGAGACTTGGCAAAACCTGTCCGCAGCGCAGCGTCGTGATCGCCTTGGGCTGGAAAAGAGTCCAGCATTCTGGACAGTCTTTCACCTGGGTACAATCAAGAGAACAAGACATAGCATTGTGAGTTTCAGCTACTTTACCCTGTTCAATGTTAGCCTGTGTATCAATTAAAGAGACATTAGAATGTCTACCCGTATTACTCGACGATCTTTCTCTGCGACGCGATCGATTTTGATTATTTGCATTAAAATTGCCATAATTGTCTTTTCTACTAGAGTTAAAATTTGGATAAGTCCGATAGTTTGTATAATTAAAGTTATGCTGTTCTTTAAAATTTTTATTCCAAGAACCTTGTCTGTTTTGCGGACCCTGAGATCTTGATCTCCAGTTTTGTTTATTATAATGTCCTTGATTATTTTTAAAATTATTGTTACCAAAATCTCGCGATCTGTGAGCTTGGTTCCAAGAAACATTAAATGGAGCAGATTGTTGAAATTGCTTCCCTTTGTAAAAGTTATCATTGTTAAAATTGTAATTATTTCCCTTATTGACATACCTGTCAGCACTAAAGGAACGATTTCGTGAAAAATTGTTTTGTTGTGCTGCAAAAGCAACAGGCAATTCATTCTTAATCTGTGCGTTACTTAGATCCATGTTTGGGTGAGCAGTACAAAAATTTGTTGCATGTTCTTCTAAGCCTTTCATAGATAAAGGTTTCCGTTCGTGTAAAAATGCGAGAAATGTAGGATTTACAGACGAAAGTACCTTATCGCGCATCAGTAAATCGAAGAGACCTTCATATGACTTTTCAATTTTGGATAATTCGATCCATCTTTCTAATGTTAGACGTATCTGTGACAGAAAATCACTAAAATTTCTGCCAGATTGAGGTAGTAATGTATGAAATCTTAAACGATATTCGTCTTCTGTCATTTGGAATTTTTGCAGAAGTGCGGCTCTAAGCGCATTATAGTCATTTTTCTCATTTATACTGGTGGTATGATAAACAGCTAAAGCATCCCCAGTAAGTAACCTGGATAAATATGTGCAATACAGTGTTTTATCCACGTTGTAAGACCTACAAGTGGCCTCAAATCTATGTAGGAAAAATATTACGTCATCCGACGGGGGATTAAATTTAGGTAATTTAAGGTTAATTTCCTTAAAATAATCATGTCTGGATGGAGTTTGGCTTTCAAAAGTTCTCTGAGAATTAGCTTCCTGAGTAAACCTAATTCTCTCATATTCTGACTCTGCTAATTTCAGTTCATGCTGTCGTTTTTTTTCATTCTCTTCCATCTCAAGCTGAAGTCGTTTTACATTTTGTTCAGCTATTAATCTCCTCTCTTCCATTTCTTTTTGTTTATTTTCCATTTCTTTTTCAGCTATTAATCTTCTTTCTTCCATTTCAATTTTAAGTCTTTCTTCAGCCTCCTTTTGCTTATGTTCTGCCTCTCGCTGAAATCGTTTCTCTTCTAATTCAGAGGCTAATCTCATTTTTTTCTCCTCTTCCTCAGCTATAAATTTCCTCTTCTTTTCATGTTCCTCAGCATCAATCCGTTTTTGATCTGCCTCAAATTTCATCTTCTTCTCTTGTTCCTCAGCCTCAAATTTCATCTTCTTCTCTTGTTCCTCAGCCTCAATCCGTTTTTGATCTGCCTCAAATTTCAAATTTTCCAATCTTAACTTTTCAGCTTCCAATCTTTGAGCTTCCAACCTTTGAGATTCTTTATATTCCGACATAGCGAATTGTCGTACCTCTTCAGCAGGTATTTGCAAAGCTTTTGCTTGCTTAATGAAATAATCGAGTGAATACATTATTCTATATAAGTAGTCACAGTACTCTAGATATTTAAAATGATAATTAATCAATATAAATTAGTTAACCTTGTTACTATAACAAGTGTTCTTCGTTCCTGTCCTTAGAACGGTATAATGTTATCATATAATTATGAAATATGTTAATAATCAATACAGTTATTTATGTAATGAAATGTCATGAAAGTAATAACGTGACAAACAATAGAAACAATACCGACAAGACACGATAATCAAAGACGATAGAAAACAGTCGCAGAAATCCAATAAAAATAAAAATGTGAAACTAAAAATAGAATGTCGTAAAGAGTTACGATGATAACTGCGATCAAATAATCAACAAGACAATAGACAACACAGTGTAAAAACATAGGTTTTGTAAAAAACTGAACGACAGGAAAGGTGAGATGGACGCAAAATACAAACAAAATTCATCATAAAACTAAATTACGAATAAAAATAATTACGAAAACAACAATTAAAACTTGACACTACAGCTAAACAGTCAGGTGTCACAGACCACCAGACACAGTGGACCTAGAATCCTTCTACGCTCACGCGTAGGAACATTCCACTGAGGGAAGTCTGCAAAACAATTCCTAAAGAACAGTCACGAAGGCCCTGGTGTGAAACTGGGATGTATCCTCCGTGAGTCTCCAAACCCTACCTCCCACAAAGAATACACAACATATAACACATAACACGGAAAATATAAAGGTGGACATAAACAATTAAGGCACAGCTAATAATAATAAAATGTATAACGGATACAAGTTATACTTAGCTCGCGTGTGCCGGGAAAAACAAGGTGCCTCGTCTCCGTGGATGTACGTCAGAGGATACAATACTTCGCTCTGCGTATATAAAACCAGCTCGCACGTAATACTGACGAAGAGGTGAGCAAGGCAGTCAGTCACTGTAGAACTTGACGTGGAGGTTGATTGATGATCTTGAGCATTTGAGTTGATTTTGATTCATTATCACGCTAGGATCCAAATTGAGATGATGTCGCCTTGAAAGTACAAATTCTTCTTTTCAAACGATAATTTGGATGGGTACGTTCCTTTGAAATTACTTCCAGACCACACTGGCATACCAATTACTGTTGGGTTCGTTTCTAACGTTCAAGAGTGTTATTTACGCGAATGGTTTTGATAGAACAAAAATGTCATAAATGTTCTTCAACACGAACACCAACAAGTAGTGATAAACTGGTTATTGACTGGCAGCACACAAGGCTGTGATGATTGTACATATATTTTATTGAACGTGACATATACGACGTTGAACAAGACGGTCATATTTACAGTTGCAAAAAGGTCATTACATCAAAATGTTGATCATTGACTTTTCAAGTTTATGAAGATCCTCTACAATTAAGTCCTCTCATTCAAGTGACTAAAGATCGATCACTTCCTTTGCCATAGCATATGTATTGTAGTAACGTCCGTTGACCTTCTCTCAAGGACGTATCCTATGACCAACGGATTAATTCTCACTGAGTAATATTTCTTGTCATACTCGCACTAATTCCAGACTTCCTTCATACAATATTTAGGTAGCATAGATATATAACAATCCAAACAAAGTCATCCACAACAATACGACCAGGTTAGAGTTCTGTATTGACCAACCTCTCTGTATCCATGCCACGACTTTGGCATTTACGAAAATACGGCATATAAACATAAGAAGTATGCAAATCAATTAACTTTGTTTCTTCGTAGGAATCCTCCCCTCTACGGTAATTCAAAAGGGCTAACGACTCCGTCTGTCCATTCTAGGAAGGACATACTGTGATGACTTCCCGCTAGATCAGAACTATGAGCGGCCTTATACATTAATTTACTCAATAAACATTCAATGACATGGGGCGACACTTACATGATACTTCTACTCTTGGCTGCATCATGAACCAGTAGAGATCATACAAAAGTAATGGCTTCTTCCAAACTTGCCAATAAAATATTCCAAGAAATATACCTCGGACATAAACACAGTCCGTACTGCCCCGAACTCACATGACGTCACTATTTCCCAAACTAGGTTACCCGTGCGTCCAAAGCAACTCACACTGCATTGTGCACGCCAGTGCGTGAATCAATCGAACGCACAAATAATAAAATATATAAAACTGGTGCGTACATTTGGCAGGACCGAAGACTACCCCCTTAGGTAATAAATGTACGTAACAGCTCACCACTGTTGCGTGGGTGGTTTACTGGTGTTGGAGGGTCCTTCGTTCGATTATTATAAGTTTAGTTGGGATGCTTGCTTATTTATCATTACACAACTTGTGTCCAAGCAAACCCCGATTCCGTACGAACTCATGAGTTCTTGACAGCTACAATTTGAATCATAATGCGATTCTCCTTCCATCATTTAATTTGATTTAATTAATCTCATACTTAGATTAATATCCGAACTGACCCTGAGTTCTACATCGATTCATATATCTAATATAGGCTATATACTCAGCCTTTTTTACTTGGAAGAAATACAAGACACGATCTTCTTGCTTGACGGATAGCGTAACAAGGGCTATGTAACCAAGTCACCCAGCGTGACCTTCCCAACGCGAATGCGTCATAATCTCCGCATATATTTCGCGTTCAGTATACCGTAAAATATCGACATATTCTATAAATGTTAATGACCCCTAACGTTGCGCATGGCTAAACCCCAGCAGACGCCGTCATTTAAAATAACACCGTAACAATTTGCTCCTTTCGGCCGACACATCCGACTTCAGCAAGGCATTTTTTGGGACCGGGTTTGCCTTTCCACTTCGATCCATACTCTCTCAGCCAGACTGCAGCGATGCAGCCTGTTTCCAGGACATCCACTTGGAGGTGGAGTAGGGTCTTGGGTCAGCTCTGATTCGCTGATCCTGACGCAAGCAGTCAAGATATGAGTCGCTGACTGCATTCATCTCTCTTGCTGCGTCTTCGGTCCCTGGGGATTCCACAACAAGGACTACCAGGTAATGCTATCAACAAGTCTCCCCAATATGTATCCTACCCATCGCCAGCGTTTACTTCTCATCTCATGCTCCACTGGCTCTTCTCATATCTTGCTCCTCTGGCTCTTCTCATCTCATGCTCCACTGGCTCTTCTCATCTCATACTCCACTGGCTCTTCTCATCTCATGCTCCACTGGTTCTTCTCATCTCTTGCTCCACTGGCTCTTCTCATCTCATGCTCCACTGGCTCTTCTCATCTCTTGCTCCACTGGCTCTTCTCCTCTCATGCTCCACTGGCGCTTGTCTGGTTTTTGTTACCAGCCCTAAATTGGTGACCTTGTCGTGCCATTTCAATTCTTCTATTCTACGCACGCGCCCATTTATGAAAGTCTATAACACTATAACTTCTTAGTAGTTGTTATGTTTGTTGTTCTCCATGTTTCAGAGCCGTACAATAGGACTGTCTTGACATTTGTGTTGAAGAGCTGCTATCATATGCATTCAAAATCAATCAGAAATCAGCACTTCTGTGACGGAGCTGGCTAACCACGGGTTGTAATTTTTTTTTGGGTTGAGTATAAGGATCTTTACGATGGTAATATTTACAACCCAACAATGATTATTAATACTGGCTGGTAAACTGGGCCAACTCCGAAACATTTGAGTTAGTAACGCAACTTTATTATCTGCCAGTTCATCTTTATTCGAAATAAAATACGAAATTTTCCAATATAACGAAGTAAACTTCTTTCACGTATATATTACAGTATATTTTAACTTGATCACACACATACTCGTTTACATACAGATCACCCTAAACACAGATCAACTTATTTAATCACTTCAACCGTCGCATACTGACTGACATAATGTGAGTAATTATATCTGTTTCATACCTGGCTGACGTAGATTAATAGGCATACAATCCTATGCATATAGCATTTAAATATATCCTTCGACATTCGTACAAGGTTCGTAGGGATCAATTCACATAAGTCCTGAATACATTCTTCACGTCCTTTCACACAACCAGAAACATGCCCTTCCCCTATCCCCAAGATCAACCACACACGTAATCACATCTCTAAGCGCAAATTTCAAACTCGCTGCATTTTCGCGCGACAAATCGTGTAAATTATGAATTCCCGATGTCTCACGCCAAATGCATGGTCACAACTTCTTACGAGCTTGATTGCGCGCACGTCTCCTACGTGCTGGAGGAAATACTCTGATGGCGTCTCCCAACCGGTATCTCACCACCTTTATAATATCACAACAAAGTATTTATAGAATATGTGATTCCTGTATACACGTATTGGTATCCTCGCCGGTGCTAAAGAGTTCGTGCACTGTGCTGAAATCCTCCTTGTATTATCTAAGGAAGGAGATCGGAGCACTTGTAGAGTTTTGGGGGAAAGGAAAAGCAGAATTGGAAATTAATAAACGGATACATGATCATTCCGGGGATGATGATGCCATTGTCTATACAGATAGGTTTGTGATCCGTGGTGAGAAATCCGGTTGGGGCATCTCTGCTCGGGTGCAGGGCAGAATCGTTGCCGAACATAGTGGGGCTTACAAGATAACTTCCAGCATGAGAATGGAGGTCGAGGCGGTTACCGCAGCCTTAAGGTGGATAACTGAAACTTCATTAACAAAGGCCATCATTGTGTCAGACTCTCAGTCCATGCTTCGGAAGGTTCAAAGTGGTTGGTTGCGGCATGAATGGAAAACATTCATAGAAGCTTCCAGTCTACAGGAGCTGGTGTGGGTATACTGTCCTGGTCATGCTGGCGTATGTGGTAATGACAGAGCTGACAGACTAGCATCAAGAGCACCCACAGTGAGGACACTAGATATGGATAATGGAGATATACTGAGAACAATTAATGATCGACTGCTAGAGAATGACACCGCAATAGATGAATCATCAAGGTTAAGACTGTTGGAATTTGGCATCAAACGTTAGGCTAGCAGAGATGGACGTATGAGAGGATGCATCCGTCGTGTTTACAACCAGCGAGCTACAGGAACAGTTAGTATTCACACTCTTCGACACATACTGATGGAGCACCTATGGGTTTGCCCGGAGTGCATGATGTCAGTTCTGTACAACAATAACAATTCATATTTATTTTTACATCCCCAGTTTAAACGTTTATTTCAATTAATTCACAGTAAACATGTTGATAGCACTATAAGGCTGTCATTCTTCAGGGTAAGAGAAGAAGCGGTCGACAGAAGAGCACACGGAGAAGACAACTGGAGAGAGAAAAGAAATTGGAGAGGAAGCCGTGGAAATAACTTGAGTTGATGGCACGTGACAGGAGAACATGGCATGCGTTTGTTGAAGGCCTATACTCCTTGGGGAGCTAAAGAGAAATGAATGAACAGAAAAGTGAATAATATTTATATAGTGCGTTTTTAACATATCTGTTGTTGTACAGTCAATTGATATGATATTAGTTCGCTTGTTATTCAGAGCAGAAATGTAAAAAGGTTTATGTCTATTTTCTTACTCTGTACAAATAACGATGTTCATTAATTCGTTCAGTTCATTCATACCAGTTCATTTACCATGAGTTGGAGTCACAGAATAATAATAATAATCATCATCATCATCATCGTCGTCGTCTGCATCATCATCAGCGTCAGTATTATCATCATAATTAACATCATCACATTCATCATCATCACCGTCGTCCTTATAATCATCAACATCACCATAATCGTCGTTGTCTTCATCATCATCATCGTGAGATTATCATCATCATCAATATTATCACCATCATCACATTCATCCTCATTATCATCACCGTCATCATCTCCATCAACATCATCATCGCCGTATCGTCATCACCACCATCACCATTGTCATCACTCATAAATATCAATCACCACAAATAACTTCTATCATATAAGTCAATAAAGGAACAAACTAAGATTATAACAAGAGACAAGGACAACTGACAAACAACACCCACCCATTTAAAATTAGCCACAAACCTTGATGCTCTGCCATCTATTGTGCTTCTGTTGTTTGGAACAAAAACAAGAGCTGAGTTTGTTCCTACACCACAGCAGGATGTAGTAAACTGTCTTGGGGCTGGGTATCACGTTGAAAGGTGGCGGTAGTGTTCCACAGTCTTCAAAGTAGCTGATCCAAAGCTTACCTTTTAGTGAAATAGTCCAATTATCAACGCCTTCAAAAATAGTTTTTGTATTCCTTTTCAAAACTGTCCCCTTCGTCGCGGATTCTGCCTTTCCTAACTCAAGAGCAGAGTCAGGTACCCATTTACTGATGGGTAAACTAGAGTTTCTATGCATTATTTCCTTGTAAATTTCAGCCCTGTGAGACAAAGAAAAAATGGACATACTGCTCGCTAAGGCATGTCGTACAAGGCAGCTAATATGATGCTGCGCATGAGGAAGGCAAAGTCATCACGTTAATTAAATTGCTGCAGAAATAAATGATGTAACAGCGTGTGAATGTTTTGGTGGAGGTACCAGGTACGGTGGTGGGTCCATGCTGCACGTGGATCTATAAGGAAAATGATGATGAAGATGATGAAACTGGAACATGTAGCTACCAGGTTCAATCCCGGAATCTGGTTACCTCGCCGCAGTAAGTAGGCGCTCTAACCCGATCTGTTAATCAGACACTCATAGAAAGAATCCTATATATAAAATCCCAGCTTTTTCTGTCAGTGCGTAACGCTAAGGGATGCAACTTTGGTTGAAAGTTAGACATTAATTGTTGAGTGCGCATCATGGGGCATAGTGATTACGTTAAAGTGGAGTTGGAGAGAGATCGCTTTGCACCATGTTGTACACTCACCAAACACAAAATAAATGCGATCATTAACTATGACTACGAAGTAGCGTAAAATGACGTAGAAGACATAGTTACAGGATTCCATAGTGTCGGCTGGTGTGGCAAGGTCCACTTATGGCAGTGTATTTGATTCTACTTTAAAAGTGTTCATATTGGATGTAGATTTCAAGATGAAATCTAGTGTAATTCTAATCCAATTGAGGATAAACCCATCTCGTCAAGGTAGTATGAGATTTCGGGTAAGATTTAGACGAGTATAGCCAAAGAGACATATTCGAACTTATCAAGGTTATCGCAACCGTCATGGAAGGGCATGAGTACCCGAATAAAATATATAATTGCCGACTAAAAGAAGATGTGCAGGAAGGCACCGAATTGAAACAGTATTGAGATGAAAGGATATCTAAATATATCAAGTGGAATTCCTAAGAATAGAATATATGAAGGAAATAATAATTATGCTATGGAAGCACTCAAAAGAAGATAAGTCTTGATAGCCCAGAGAATTGTGAAGAAGCATATACTTATGCAGAAGTAATCTAGGAAATGAAGAATCGATGATTTAAATGAACAATGTCAAATTGTATTAAGAGCAATGTGTCGCTCACATAAGTTCCTGTGTTAAATAAAGTGAAAGTCATAAACACAGAAGTTTTCGAGAAATGATTTCCAGTTGGAAGCATGAGTTTTTAGAGATATAACAAATTAATAATTGAGAACAGTTAGTCAGATGAAAAGACTTAGACCACAAAGAACAGTGCGATTACGAATTGAAAGATTGTGGCCAGAATTTTGGTGACTATATTTCAGAACATTAATACAATACCCCTAGACATCATTCAACATACTAGAGCCAGAAGGAAAAGTTCCTTAAAAATTGTATTGTTTCCCTTATATGTACTCTCCCGAAAATAGTAACACTTACCAAAGAAGAATGCGCAAATGACGGTGTGCACAAAAATATATTTATAGAATGTGTGATCACGTATACACGCATTGGGATCCTCGCTGCTGCTACGTAGCTCGTGTACTGTAGTGATGCACAGTGGTTTAAAAAAAATAAATTTGAATAAGAAAAATTGCCGTTAGGTATTGGTGCTTTTGAATGTAATTCTTATGACGAGCTTTTACACTAGTAAAGAAATAAAAGTGATCCAACGAGCTACACGGAAGTCTTCCAAGTGAAATGAAGCAATAATTCGATAAAAGATAAAAGTAGCCCCATAACAGATACTGCCGTGTGGGAGTGAAGTGTTGGAGACTTCACTACACTAGGTCCAGCATCGAGAGGTGGGGGTGACCAGTTCACTCCCCACTGCCTTTTCCTTCCCTAACTCAAGAACAGTCAGGTACCCATTTACAGCTAGGTAGACTGGAGATCGTCGATAACGTGGTTCGAACACGGCACCTTTCCGCGAGAGAGCAGCGTGTGGCCGTACAGCGGATGATGTTACTGTTGATGGTGCTTGTCGTATAGTGGGACTCGTCTAACTGTCCCGCTGTGGGCAGCTAGGTGTTGATGGTACTTGTCGTATAGTGGGACTCGTCTAACTGTCCCGCTGTGGGCAGCTAGGTGTTGATGGTGCTTGTCGTATAGTGGGACTCGTCTAACTGTCCCGCTGTGGGCAGCTAGGTGTTGATGGTACTTGTCGTATAGTGGGACTCGTCTAACTGTCCCGCTGTGGGCAGCTAGGTGTTGATGGTACTTGTCGTATAGTGGGACTCGTCTAACTGTCCCGCTGTGGGCAGCTAGGTGTTGATGGTACTTGTCGTATAGTGGGACTCGTCTAACTGTCCCGCTGTGGGCAGCTAGGTGTTGATGGTACTTGTCGTATAGTGGGACTCGTCTAACTGTCCCGCTGTGGGCAGCTAGGTGTTGATGGTACGGTGTTAAAACAAATCTTGACGATATAACATCACACGACATACAGATGATGGGATGGAGAACATCTGGCGAAAAGTACTGCACTCAAACAGCGGTGAACAACAAAGATGATGTTTATTTACAGCTAGTCATCAAATCCGCTGAAATCATAATTCATGCCCAACCTTCCACCGAGGCCGGACGTCTCATAATTACATAAAATGTTCATAGGCAACTTTTGAAATAAATCTTCTCTCGCTCCATCATTTTTTCTTATATTTAGTCTGACGCTGTCTCTAAGATTTACTAGCTCGTCTAAGATTTTTGCTTTTCTGGTTTCTTTACTCATGATGAGGCACGTAGGTCTGGTGGAACTAATTGATGTATCTTTCTATATAAGACTGGTCTAACTACCAGGGCTGTTTATTTGTATCAATAGTCACTTGTTCCACGCTGTCCCTAGCTACTGTCTATCGTCTCTACCACACACAACATACCTGTCCGTCTTGTAGTCTTGACAAATTGTTAACACAATCTTGAACTGGCGACATTGTCTTTCTTGTCTTTATCTATCATCTATTAAAGGTGGCGTTTGAGCGTCTTGTTGGTTCGGCAAAATAATTTGATACAATACTGTGACCACAGCAACCAACCACTTTCAGTGGCTTGTTTGCCAGAATGAACCATCAAATATCGCTCGCCACTACACAACTTTAATACATAGCAAATTTGCTATTCTACGCTAAGCGCGTTCCAAATCAGATTGACTTCATTTTATTCCCGATTTAACATTCCCGCGTTCTCTGCTAAAATGTGTTCACCCTTGCAACACTTTCTCGTGCGTGTTTATTTTTGATCGCTCACCAAAACCTTTCAAGGGACGTAATTTAAAGTCATCTCCCTTTTCTGATTAAACTCAAAACCCATACAATCTTCTTTAATCTTATTACTAAAACATTACTATGCAAATCAGTCACTCCATAATTTAGAACTTAAATGAAATACCAAACCAAAAAACCAAGCTACATCTCCTTAAAGGGGACCTACGGAGTTACCTCCCTTCCCTCAAAACACTCTTCTGCTCATTTCACTTCCCCTTAACAAAGACATATAGTCTATTAACAACTCTAACTTTCTTAAACCATTTTTCTGTACTCTCTTTCATTCTTAAAGTCCCAAGCTACTGGTCACAAGCGCAATGTATCAAGTCAACTCACGTGTTCTATGAACAAGAGTACATTCGATTTTTTAAGGCGTTGACAATTGGACTATTTCACAAGCGCAATATTCAGATAACGCATGCGTAAACTTGGATAATGCAGATAGAGTTCTCCCTTCTGTCTCTCATTTTATTATTAATAATAAACATCATGTCTACACCAGAGGTCACCAAAAGGTAGATATAAATCTGCCGCTAACCACAGCGGATAGTTTTAGTAGGTCTCTTGATGAATGAGAGGGAAAAGGGTAAGTATTTTAATGCTAGAGAAATTTCGGACTAGACCACTCGTCTGCAAGTATTTAAGAGCGCAGTATCCTTATTTTAATGTTATTTTTTTCCACATTACGTGTGAAAACTCACGAGTTAGTATGAAATAGGAACGCGAACTTTTTTTTGTGAAAGTGAAGCTATCATTCGGTAACATATAATTTAGTTTGAATTTTTTCGTCTCTTAAAGTTACATGTAATGAAAGCTTGATGATTTACGTTTTGCAGATGACTTGGCTCTTCTGTCCCATAACCATAATCAGATGCAAGACAAAATGAAAATGCTCGATGAGAGGTCACGACAAGTTGGTCTGAAAATACACAGGAAAATGATAAAGATAATGAGAAAAAATGCAAGAAATGATAACAAGGTCAAATTTGAAGAAACACCGCTACAATATGTAGAATCTTACACATATCTTAGCAGCAATATATACAAAAGTTCGAGGGTTAGACAATGATATCTAAATAAGAAAACAAAAAAGCAAGAGGAGTTTTCATTGCGTTGATAGTTGCGTTGGAGATCAAGAGAAATCAAGTCCAACACAAAAATTAAAAATCTTAAACTCAAATGTCAAGTCAGTCATATTGTATGGCTCTGAAACATGGAGAACAAAAAAAAAAAAAAAATAATAAAAATACAACAAAAACAACAGCCAAAAAGCTACAGACTTTCATAAATGGGTGTGTTAGGTTAAATTCGCGGGGGAGTTAGGTGTTTGAGATCCTCACACGTGGGTCTAGTATAGACGCACTTTTGATTGTAAATACGTTGATTGTATGTTTGATTATTTGCGTGCCGCCGTGCACGATATTTGAACGGAATGGCGCGGTTGGTTGCGTCGATTTGTTGCCATCCAGCTATGATGCTTGAGGCAGATCCCGATATTAGCCGACTATGATAGACGTGATTTTCATGTACTTGCCCTAAGTCTAGGGAAGACATGCGGATGATAATATTATAATTACTTGAAAGATGAAGAAGCCATTCTTGAAGTACTTTGCCAAGAATCGTGCCAGTATAAATGTTTAGCCAAAAAACGGCTCGTTTTTAAGTATCTCGCCTCAGATACTTGACCTCCTGCAGTGCTACGGTAGAGCTTCAGCTTGATTCTTGTATCAAGCTGTTAGTGCGTCCCTCTAGCATCAGGAATGATGTTCGGATCAACATATATATATGTCTAAGTAAAGAAGATGAACGGTCAGTTCGATAGACCAATATATTCTATCAAGCCGTTAAAACCTTGAAGTCGTAACGTTCCAGTGCTGTCAATCAACGGCCATATTGTTGATTGTTATCTATACCAATGTATTTGGCATGAAACCATATTGATGATCCACTATACCTGCATATGATGTCAGCGTCGATGTCCTTTCGTATAATAAATCGTATCGTGATTGATGTTCTACATGGGTCCAGTATACATTACTTTCAAGTTGGTCAATCTTATGACCCAAACGTTACAGTTGTGTTCGTCTTATCACCTTTAACCAAGCCAAAGAAACGGCCCACTAACATTCGCGTAACCAAACAATACGTCGGCCACTGACAGTAAGCCCGACAGGTCTGACATCACTATTGTCAGCAGTGTTAGTAATATAAAGTAAAACACAACAGTAACAGGGTGCTTGACTAGAACAGAAGGTTTGAAATTGTCCGACAATGTGCAACTGATGACAAGAACCAGACAAGTGCCAGTGGAACGAAAGATGAGAAGAAGACGCTGGCGATGGATAGCATTACAAGGCAGTCATTGTTCTGGAATCCACAGGGAAAGAGAGGCAGAGGTAGACCTAAAACACATGGAAACAGAAGTGAAAATGAAGAGAAAAACGTGGAAAGAACTTGAGCTGATGACACGTGACAGGAGGACTTGGCGTGTGTTTGTCGAAGGCCTATGTTCCTTGGCGATCTAAAGGGTAATGATCAATGTTGTGAAGTCAGCCGAAAAGGTTTCCGACTAGATGTTTTTAAACTAGTGATATGGCATAAAATTATGCACGTATATGATATGTATAAGTATGGTAATATTAGCAATAACCCGTCAATAATCAAAAACTGTAATATATTTTAAAAATAGTTTTAAATTCAATATAAAAGTTATTTGATGACAACATTTTTTGTGAAAGTGCGTGGATTTGTTTCATAGAATGTTCCCTGATAAAAAGTGTTTTTAACTAAAACTTTCAAGTTTTCATGATTTGTTCCTCGGGTGAGGGCGACATAGAGCTGGCCGTGTCCGAAAACAGGTTCAGGAAGAGAAACTCCTACGTGATCAAAAGATTGTCCTTGCGCGTTATTGATCGTCATTGCAAATGCTAAAATCACTGGGAATTGACGACGTCGCATCCTAAATGACAAACTGCGCTCGCTCGGTTCTAAGTCAATGCGAGGAATTAAGACTCGTTCTCCCTTTTTACTGCCAGTGATAATTTCTGCATCAATGGAATTCCGATGCAAGACTTTTATGACCAAACGAGTGCCATTCAATAGTCCGTTTCTTTGCGTTCAGATTTCGCAATAGCTTGATACATGCAGCAACCTTTAATTTCAGCAATTGCGATGGCATTCCTGATGGGCACTGCTCGTTAAGGAACTCGGTTGGGAAATCAACTGCGTCGTTAGGATAATCGGAAATCATGGTACCTATGCTCCAATAAACCGTTTCATTTCCAGCGAGTAGCTATAACAATAAGTCTGCAATACTTTAAATTAAAATTTTGTCTTGAAGAAACAATCAAAAATTTACATTTTAAGGTTATTTTTGACAAAATGATGAGTTAAATCCGTTACCGGAATGAAACTGGGTTCTACAATCAAAAACTTACATTTTATTCATGTATCACTGTCACTCACTTTGTGTTGCACAATTCACCGACTTTTCTTCGTTGAGTGTTACTATTTTCGGGAGAGTACATATAAGGGAAACAATTAATGTCTAGCTTTCAACCACAGTTGCATCCGTTAGATGTGACCGACGTACTAACGGCGAGAATTATGGAGTTTGATAATATAATAGCCCCTTCAGTCGTAACTGACTATGGGAATGCGCCCTTTGAGGTGACAGCCCTCAGCTGCTTACTTTCCTGGTGTTCCTTTTGACGTTTTCCCCTCTCTTCTGCTTGTTGTGTGAGCGTCTTTTCGCCCAAACTGAGGTGGCGCCGCAGATAGCATCGCCACTTGGTGCGATCGGCAGCTTCATCCTACCAGATTGCTGGATTTATGTCCAATGCCCTTCTGTTTCTCTTGCACACATCTTTGAATCTCAGCTGCGGTCGCTCAACTGTTCTTTTTCCATCTGCCAGTTGTCCGTAGAAGATATCTTTCGGGATGCAACCATCTTCCATGCGGCGGACATGGCCAAGCCAGCGTAGTCTGCGCTGTCTAAGCAGTGTATACATGCTTTGAAGGCCAGCACGTGATAACACCTCGACATTTGTCACTTTATCTTTCCACGAAATGCCGAGGATGTGGCGCAGATACCGCAGATGGAAGGTATCGAGCCTTATTTCTTGCTTAGCATAGGATGTCCATATATCGCTACCATACAGAAGTGTGCTGGTGACGCATGCGTTATATACCCCAGCTTTGGTCTTCATTGCGAGTTTCGAGCCAATGCGGCTGTCAATTTCTGTGTCCAGAGAGAGCGTTTGTCATTGATGGTAGACCCCAGGTATGTGAAGTGGTGCATCATTGCCAATTCATAGTTATCGATAGTGATAACTGGTGCAGCACCCACATCCTGACTCAGCACATTTGTTTTCTTTAGACTTATTGTGAGGCCAAAGTCCTTACATGCTTGGGTGAAGCGATTCATCAAGCTCTGAAGCTCCTGTTGGCTTTGAGTGGACGACTGCAGCGTCAGCAGCGAATAACATGTATAGTGACCCTTCTGAATTTTGTTTTCGCCTTCAGCCTTGCGAGATTAAATGGACGGCCATCTTATCCTGTGTGAAGGCATATTCCTTCAGTTGCATCTCTGAATGCATGTTTCAAGTAAGGCAAAGAAGATCACGAAGAGGGTTGGAGCCAGAACGCAGCCTTGTTTAACGCCACTGCGTATGTCAAAGAGCTGTGATGTGCTTCCCGCATACTGGACTGTTCCCTTCTTATACTCATGGAATGACTTGATCATTTCCAGCAATTTAGCAGGACAGCCTATTTTCAGGAGGATTTTGAAGAGTCCATTCCTACTAACCAGGTCAAATGCCTTTGTGAGGTCTATAGAGGCGATATATAAAGGTCTTTTCTTCTCTCTTGATTTTTCCTGGAGCTGGCGGAGAGAAAAGATCGTGTCTGTTGTTGATTTCCAGCTCGGGTGTGTGAATAAATGAATACTTGGCTTTCGTAGACTACATTTTAATCTATTCATTTATTCATACAGTAATCTAAAATAACAAATCGTCCACACCTGCACACAAATGCCAAACTCCGTGACATAAAATAATTTCGTTTTAGTAATAACGGGAAAATTGACAGCGTATATAGTTTATTTTCATTTCTTGTGTGCTTTTTCTAAATGGGCCAACAAATTTTCAAATGTGATTAAAAACTTTTTTTAATGATCAGAAGCAACTGAAATTTTCCTACATTACGTAAAAATGGATGTACTTTAACATGAAAGTGGGTTTAGGAGTTCCACTACTTTAAAATGTTATTACGCATTTTTTAAAGCGCCCCCTTCTTTTGCATGTATCAAACGTGGATCTACCTTAACTTATATCTCGTAAAATTCGAAGTCGGGACATGTTTTACCGACTCCGTACTCCACAGCCCTGGTATTGACTGATTGACTGAAAGTTACATACAGACTTCACGTTTTCCGAGTCCCAGATACTCTGGCACCTGAAAACAGACATAGTTTTATCAAGGTAAATCTATAGAGAGCTCAGAGCCAGACAGCTCCTGGGTTACCTGCTACTGGTCCATACATACACATATATTACTAATTAGGGCAGGGGTGGGCAGGACGTCGATTATGGTCCACCGCTGAGAGATTTTAGGTGGACCGTCTTACATATAAAAGTTTTTCATTTTTTAAATTTTGTTAAATAAAATCGTTTGATTTTTTTTAAAGGTATAATATTTTTCGTACCAAAATTTTAGGACTTAGCCGAGACAACGCAGCGCAAATCATCATCATCGTATAAGTATGCGTTATTACATCTATAAGAATACTGGCACTTAAATATTACATGTTTGTATTAATTTGTTCTTATTTGTGTAATATCTTTTTCCTTGCACTTATTTTTTCTGTCTTCAAATAATAAACATTTGGTTTGCCCTAAATTGTTCTTCATTTCACATGCACGTGTAATTATTCTATTGTTTACAGTTGACAAACTTCCGACTAATATTTTATACTACTCACATGGCATAGAATTCGGAGTCGGAGTCCGGACATTTTTTTACTGACTCCACTTAAGAAAACGACTGACTCCACAGCCCTGAGAATAACTCTCCCTTTTGTTTGTCAATTCATCTTTCGAAATCAAGTAAAATGTTTACTGCAAAGTTTCTGTTAATTTACCATTTACACACATTAAAATTGCCGCATTCATAAATAACAGTAAAAGTAACTGTATAAAGAATAATTGAATAATCAAAAAGAAACCAACCTTTTTGTAACTAAAGTCAACGTTAAAAAAATAAGAAGTTCACTTGATGTGGCTAATTAAGTGTTGTAAACTAGTAGTGTTACTAGAAATAGTTGTTGTACATTTGTGTAGCTTTGTAAACAGACTTTTTGCTCAGAATGACAGAATCACAAAACCTCCATGCCTTTTACCTTAATCTAGGCCGTGAACTAGGGTTTTCAGCTTAAGAACTTTCTGACTTCGTTCTTACTTCGGTGCGAGAACAGAAAGAAAAAGATAAAAAAGATAAGGAAAGGGCAGAAAAGGAGAAGGCTCTTGAAAGGGAAGAGAGAAGGATTGCCAGAGAGCATGAAAAAGCTCAAGCTGAAGAGAGAGAAAAGCAAAGAGCTTTTGAAGAGCAGAAGAGAGAAAAGCAAAGAGCTTTTGAGGAGCAGAAAGCTGAAAAGCAAAGGGATCACGAAGCCGCAGAAAGAGAGAAGGAAAGGGTATTCGCCAATGAACAGGCCGAAAAAGCAGAGAAGAAGGAACAGGCCGAGAGGGCATTTCAAGAAAAGAAGGAACAGGCCGAAAGAGCAGAAAGGAAGGAACAGGACGCCATTAGATTGAAGGAATTGGAAATCGAAGGAAGAAGAGTAGATTATAGTTCTAAGAATGGCGGGTCTGGCAGCTCCCAAAGTAGCGATGGGGGAAACACCACTCAGGTGGCGGCACCTAGTGCAATATCCTTTCAATTAGATGTTTACTCTGAGGCTTCAGAGGAAATAGACATCTATCCCTCTAGGGTTGAATCCTTAGCAGCTACATATGGCTTGCATATATATATATATATATATATATATATATATATATATATATATATATATATACAACATGGCTATCCCAGAGTCTGAGGGGATCTACTTATGATGTTTTTTTCAAGATGCCCGTGGAGGAACAGAACTACGACATGTTGAAGAAGGCTCTGCTTCAGCGTTTTATGCTTAACGCAGAGATTTTTCGTTGTAAACTCCTTGAGGATAAGAAGCAAAAGACGAATCTTTTAGGCACTTTGCTACCAGGCTAGAAACGTACCTGGAGAAGTTGGGATCCCTCAGACTTTTCGATGAATCTTTTGAAGGGTTGAAAGAGATGATTCTCGTGGAGCAGTTCAAGGACTCGCTCACCCCTGACATGAGAATGTTCCTGGCGGAGCACGGGGCCGAAACAAGAGATGGGAAGAAGACGTTGGAGATGGATAGGAAAAACAGTGAGGAATCATGTTGATGTCATTACCAGACGAGAGGTGCAGGAAGACCAAGGAAAGCATTGATACGATAACTGGAAACGAACTCTCTGTCGTCTAGTTGCGTATATATGTATTCTGTTTCGTGGGATTAGGGCACGAGTATATTTTTTCAGATTAGAGCAGCTTATTAGGGGGCTGAAACTTATGTTATAATACATTACTGCATATTGGTCAAAAGGTGGATGTAAAAAAAAAAAGAAACTACTACTAAACCGGCTAGAAATGTTATGAAAACTTTGGGCCAGGAGGCTGTCACTGCTGTAGTGTCTTTACCCACAGAGGACAACATATATGTGCATTTCAACATAACATTCACGAGTGTATCTATATAAAATTTTTACGAGCGTTTCTACATATCATATTTATGAATGTATCTAAATAACATGTTTACAAATATGTCAACATAACGTATTTATGAATATATTTACAGAACCTATTTACTAGTGTACCTATATAAGATATTTACGAATGAATTTACAAGTGCATCTACATACTATATTTACGAATGTATCTACATAATATTTTTGCATGTATGTCTACATAAAATATTTACGAATATACGAGTATATCTACATAACATATTTACGAGTGTATCTAAAAACATTTTTATGAGTGTACCTAAACAACATATTTACGAGTGTATCTATCTGACAATTGTTGAATGTTTGATCCATGTCTCCTGTCTCCGTGTCTGCGTCTCTATGTTTATCAATCAATCAATCCATCCATCCATCTCACAGATCATTGGAGCGTTAAATATCACGGCATTAATACCTCATTTTATAATACACCACCCAACCTCCACTTAAAGACACTTACGTAGATGAGCTGGTACGAGTTACTCATCATGGCAATCAGCATGTTGAGCAGAACTATCAGGGCGATCCAGCTGTACACCCCAAACATCAGCTTGCCTACAAACTCTGTGAATTCGTGCTCAAATCGAGGCTGCAGTTCGGCATGGTCAAGGTCGACAAGGCCGTAGATGGCCCAGTACAGCGATTGGACAATCTCGAACAGACTGGGAGATGAGAAAGGTGTACAAAGGAATAACAACAAAAACAACAATAGTAAATAATAATACACATAAAGGGGCATGTTGCAGACACTCATAAGAAATAACAAAGTAAATAACTAGACAGCAGAAAAACAACAGAAGTGATAGCCTTACCGGAGACTCGAACCTAGGATGATCAGAACGACACCACCGCCTCGCTACCATAGTGAATCGTGACTAACCTCACTCACTGCCAACTAGACACCACAAAAGCAGTGCGTCGTGGACAGTGGAAATTAACGCGACCGCTTCAGGTAACGACGGAATTTTATGACCGAGGAACGACCCAGACTAATTACACTGGCTAACAAAAAAAAAAATTTTTTTTCTTTCTCTAACATTTCTATGTTTTTCTGGTCAATTTTAATGCGCTGTTTTTAAATCTGCAAACCGTTTTTCTCTATCAGGTCGGGATCTCGAGAAATACGCAATTGAAGTTTTTTAACAACGCATACAGTATTATAACATCATTCGTACAAGAAGTATAACAGTTATGTAGGCTTGAATTTCTTTGCAGTCGACTTTCGTCGGTGAATGGCATGTGGTACATCGCGATGAAACATCCAACAATAATCGGCAAGCATGGTCACACTCCACCGTCCTTGATAACGTGACTCCATTACGGCGATATCTTGATGGAATCGTTCTCCATGTTCATCGCTGACTTCGCCAAGGTTGTCAGGGAAAAAGTCAAGATGCGAATCGAGCAAATGGATTTTGAGGGACATGTTACAGCCCATAATTCTGTATGCATCTATGCACTGCTTAACAATATGCACATAGTCGACAGATTTGTGATTTCCCAGAAAGTTATCGACGATCGATTTGAATGCCATCCATGCGTGAAGTTCACTACCATGTAACAAGTTCTCGAATTGTTTGTCTGCAATAACTTTCCTAATATGAGGTCCTACAAAGATACCTTCCTTTATCTTTGCATCGCTAACTTGCGGAAACTTTTCTCGAAGATAAGTGAAAGCTTTGCTCATTTTATCTAATGCTTTTACGAAATTCTTCATGAGCCCCAACTTTATATGTAACGGTGTTAAAATGATGCTGTCTTTGTTAACTAATGGCTCGTGTATTACATTTTTATGCCCGAGCTGCATACGATCCCTGATAGGCCACACCTTTCTTGCATAATGTTCCTGTCTGTTGCGGCTGTCCCATTCACATAGGAAGCAACAAAATTTAGTATACCCAGTCTGCATGCCCGTGAGAATTGCAATGACCTTTAGGTCTCCACAAATCCGCCATTGGTAGTCATTGTACTTTATTTTTGCCAAAAGTATAGCCATATTGTCATAAGTTTCTTTCATATGAACAGAGTAGGCGACTGGAATTTTGCAATAGCAAATGTCATCATCCATCTCAAAGTATTGAACAAGTTCTCTGTGTCTATGACGAAATTTAGATATCAAAGTATTGGGCGCTAAAAGATTCCATTCTTTGAGTCGCGAACCGAGTAATTCCACTTGTCCTTTGGTAAGAGCGAGATCACGTATTAGATCTGAAAGGTTAATTAAGTGAACACCATCATTCACCGGTATATAATCCAGTCAGAATTATTTTCTGAAGCAGGTAAACTATCACTTTCTGATGGTTCATTGACGTCCAACGGATATTGTTCTGGTGGAACTGGGATCGGACACGTGATTGGATCACGAGACACTGGTTTCGAAACCGATTCAATATTTGGATAAACCACAGACTTTCTAGTTTTAAAAGTGAAACCATGGATATTTGTCAAGCAGAAGTAACAATCAGTAGCGTGATTTGTCTTGTTCATGCCATATTACTGGCACTCCAAAAGGCATCGACTTATGCTTCGGCGATTTTCGTAACCAACCTGCCAATGTATTTCCACAAAGTCGAACAAACTGCATTTGGCTTCCAAGATTTATTTGCATCATCAACTTTCGAATCGAAATAAAGTTCATATGCTTTCTTTAGTAATGGTGTAAAGTTTTTCTGGTGAACACGATCGGTAAAATATCCGCACACGTAACAGAACAGATCAGCTGAATTTCTACAACTTCTAGAAGCCATATTTCGCTCAGAATTATTTCAAAATACAGTAACTATTGGAAAAATAGCGTAACATATGTCATGCATCTTTTAGCAGTATAAAAAGTGGAATTATTTTGCATTTTATTAATTTTTAATAAGTTATGTAGTAAAAATGAAACGGAGCACATAACGGTTTCCCAAAAATATATGTATTCACAAATATCTTAAAAACCTGACGTGATAGAGATAAACGGATTTCAAATTTGAAATCAGCGCAAAAAACTGACATAAGAACACTTATTCTTATATAAGAAAGAAAAATGTTGTTTGTCAGTGTTATATAGACGTACACACTTCTATTGCCTTCCAGTTTACCAGTAGTGGTCCAGTAGATTATTGAAGAATGAACATTGAATTAAATAAAGAGGGAAATAATAATTTTTATAATCATAATAGTTAGTAGTAGTGTAGGCTCCTTTTGTCACAACTGATTTTGGGGGTGATGCGCCCTTGAAGTGATAACGCTTAGCTGTGTTTTGCCTGAGGTTCCTTACGACACGTTCTCTTCTCCTCTGCTTGAAAGCACTTCTTTCCGCCCAATCCGAGGTGGCGCCGAAGGCAGCACTGCTACTTAGTGCGATCGGCAACTTCGTCCCAGGTTGCTGTATTTATGCCCACTGCCTTCATGTCTCTCTTGCCCACACCTTTGAACCTCAGCTGCGGTCGCCCGGCTGTTCTTTTGCCATCTGCCAGTTTGTCCGTAGAAAATATTTTTGGGGATGCGACCATTTTCCTTGCGGCGAACATGGCCAACTACTTACTTACTTAGTCGTTCTTCTTCTACCCAGGGGTGTAGAGTTTTGCCAGAGAGAACCGTCATAGTATCCTGCATGTTGCCTTATTCCTGGCCTGGTTCCAATCTAGTCCTTCGGTCCTTCAGAGAGTGTCTAAAATTATCCTACCAGCGAACTCTGGGTCGTCCTAGAGGTCTGAATCCTTGGCTCTTGGTTTCCCTTATTTGTCGTGGTAGCCGATCTTCTCCCATTCTGCAGACATGGCCAGACCATTGTGATTGGGACTGTTCCACTCGAGTCTGCCGGGGTTTTGAGGCTAAGGCGTATCGTCTGGTTGCGGACCACGTGTCTTTTTGTTACTTCAACCACAGAACACGGCTTATTAAGCGTAATCTGCGGTGTCCAAGCAGAGTATACGTGATTTGAAAGTCAGCACTTAATAATAATAATAATAATAATAATAATAAAACAGAGAAGAATAATCAATCAACGCATCGCATTATCATGTCCATTTTCGCTCACTATGGAACATGCAGCCACCTCCTTAGTTAGTCTTCTTGCAGGGAAGATAAAGGCAGTTACATCACAGATACTGCCCTAAGGGAGTGGTGTTAAGAGACTTGGCTATACAAGGTCTCAGCTTTAAGCGGTCGGGTGACTGATTTCATTCATCTTTGCCTTTGCTTTCCGTAACTCAAGAGCACGGTCAGTACCCATTTACAGCCGGGTAAGCAAACGTAATGCTATCTGGTTTAGAATGCGGTAGCTTTGCCTGGTGAAGCACTCTACCACTTGATGCTCATCACTGCATGAAACATGCATGAAAGTATTACTACTATTACCACTTCTACTGTTACTTTTACCTCATCACTACTACAACTATTACTACTGCTGCTACTACTACTGCATCTACAATTATTGCCACGACTACTGCATTTATTACTATTAATACTGGTGCTACAACTGCTGCTACTACTTCATTTACTACTACAGCTACTACTACTACTGCTACTACTACTACTGCTACTACTACTACTGCTACTACTACTACTGCTACTACTACTACTACTTCTAATAATTTTGCTACTACTACTGCTACTACTACTACTGCAACTACTACTACTACTACTTCTAATACTTTTGCTACTACTACTACTGCTACTACTACTACTGCTACTACTACTACTGCTACTACTACTACTGCTACTACTACTACTGCTACTGCTACTACTGCTACTACTACTACTGCTACTACTACTACTGCAACTACTACTAATACTACTTCTAATACTTTTGCTACTACTATTACTGCTACTACTACTACTGCTACTACTACTACTACTACTACTACTACTACTACTGCTACTACTACTACTGCTACTACTACTACTACTACTTCTAATACTTTTGCTACTACTACTACTGCTACTACTACTACTACTACTACTACTACTACTACTACTACTACTACTACTACTACTACTACTACTACTACTACTACTACTACTACTACTACTACTACTGCTACTACTACTACTACTTCTAATAATGTTGCTACTACTACTGCTACTACTACTACTGCAACTACTACTACTACTGCTACTACTACTTCTAATAATGTTGCTACTACTACTGCTACTACTACTACTGCAACTACTACTACTACTACTTCTAATACTTTTGCTACTACTACTACTGCTACTACTACTACTGCTACTACTACTACTACTACTACTACTACTACTACTACTACTACTACTACTACTACTACTACTACTACTTCTAATAATTTTGCTACTACTAGTGCTACTACTTCTAATACTTTTGCTACTACTACTACTACTGTTGCTGTCACTACTATTCCTAGCAATAACACTAATAAAAATAATACAACCGCCATCACGACAGAAAACAATAATATCACTAATATCTCTACGCACTTTAATATCAAAAACCCCAGACCTAAGGGTCTTTCATGTTTGGACATGCGCCCTAATATAACCGACTAGGTTGAACGGGACGCGCCTCGCCAAAACGAGGCAAAACTTTATTTAAAAAAACAAACAAAAAACATCTGTCAAACTAGAAAAGAAAATGGACAACACAAAATACTTTGCCTAAAATTATTTTACAAAATTACAGCAAATATCATCAAAGATGACAGAGACTACAACAATTACATCGATACATAAGATATCAGTAGCAGCTGCTAGGGAAGCACTTTACTCAACATTAAAATGAAGATACCACTTTATCCAACATTTTAAAAAAGACAACACTTTTATCCAACATTAAACAAAAAAAAGGACAACACTTTATCAAATAGGAGCAGCAAGAAAAGTCTTGAACATTACCATCTTTGTCTAATACAAAAGCATAATTTATACAGCACTATAACAGCAAAGTAGCTCTATGCCGCATATCAATTTTTTTTTCTTAACCAGCTGCACTTGGGCTTTCAGCCCTTCGGCCCAATGACATGTCATTGCGAGGCTGTGTACTTTCCTTCCAGCTTCGCTCCTTCCCATCCACAGAGGGTTTATCTCAGGAGCCGTTCAGGTTATTCAGTCAAAATCCCAGTCGATGCCACTTCTTCAAATGCCCACGCCCGGGCTTGAACCCTGAACACCTGATCGCCAGCGCAATGTGGTAACCATTACACCAATAAGAAAGCCATCACTTAAACCAACGAAATAAATAACAAAACAAAGGCAGCGGTGTAACCAAATTCATTAACAAAGATAGCATTGTAACAGTTATTGCGTTTCAAAATCGATATCACTGCACTCCCGGCAAACCCATAGGTGCTCGGTCTGCTTCAGCAAATGTCGAAGGGTATGTATGCTGATTGTCCCTATAGTGCGCTGGTTGTATGCACGCCTGATCCCATACTCTCATATGTCCATCTCTGCTAGTTTCAGCTGGATGCCAAATTCCAGCAGTCGGAGTCCCGTTGATTCATCGATTGAAGTGTGGTTATCTAACAGGCGATTGTTGATTGTCCTTATTACCTCTTACTTATCCATATCCAAAGCCCCCACTATTGGCACTCTCGAGGCTAGTCTGTCAGCTCTCTCAATGCCATGTACTCCAGCATGACCAGGACAGTTAGATTCAAACCAGTTTCTGACAGGATGAGGCCTTTATGTGAGTTCTCCATTTATGTTGTAGCGATTCATTTTAGACTTCCCTAGTTATGAATTAAGAGTCCGACACAATAACTGCATTGTAACCAATAACAAAGGCATCAGTGTATGAAATTAATAAAAAAACAAAGACAACATTATAACCAACAACGACAAAGGTAGAATAATACTAAATACCAACAACTAGAACAGTTTGTTATCCAACATCAACATCAAAGAAAGCAATGCAAACAACAACAACAGCTGAACAGTACCAACCACCAACAACAAGAACAGTTTGTTATCCAACATCAAAAGCAGCATTGTAAACAACAACAAAAGCAGCACACTACCAACCACCAACAACAAGAACAATTTTTTATCCAACATCAACATAAAGACAGCATTGTAACCAACAATAACAGCACTACAGTACCAACCACTGTCACAGAGGTTATTGATCATAAATTGCCTATTATCCTCTTCCTATTCTTTGATGGTGACACAACAAGAGAAATTCATACTAGAATTGCTTTGGCAGCTAGCGCCTTCAATAGATTATCTAACATTTGGAAATTACGATCATTGAATATACATACCAAGCTTCGTCTGTTTAATTCGAATGTTATCTCAGTGTTAACATACGGCTGTGAAAGTTGGAAAATCACAAAATCATTGGAGAACAAGCTGAATACATTCGAGAACAAATGTCTTAGAAAACTCATGAACATCAGTTGGAAAGAATTCAAGACTAATCGACAAATAAGAGAAGACTCTAAGCAGAAATATGTCTCCGACTATATAAGGAAAAGACGATGGTCATATATCGGTCATGTCCTACGAATGCAAAACAACAGAATACCACTACAGGCGCTCACTTGGGTTCCTGAGGGTAAGAGGAAAAAAGGAAGACCAAAAGAAACACTTAGAAGAACAATAACAAGAGAAGGAAGAACGTTGGGCCTAAATAATGTGCAAGAGTTAAGAGGAGTGGCGTCACAACGAACAACCTGGAGAGCAATGGTTTCTGCCTTATGCGCCGTGTTTGGTGCTTAAAGAATTTATTATTTATTTATTATTATTCTTTCACCCGTATCCTCTATATTTCTTTACATTTTCCTGTATTTTTTTCGCATCCATTCGTTTGCGAGATATATATTTTCTTCCCCATTCTTAACGTTACCTGGTTCTTTTCTCAAAAAAAAGACTGAGAATCGCACTGTTGATGGTATTACGTAGATACGGTTCTCGCCAGACAGAACGTCTGCAGTTTCCCCGGTCAGAGCGCTGCCCGACCAGATTTCTGGGCCTGGGATGTGAGAATTCGCTCCGTCGGACATGGCAGGCAGACGGATTGTCTACCGTTTGCAGCAACTGCGTGAGTTTTCGTCGGGATAGTCCGACGAAGTGTGAAATTGCGCTCCGCACTGCAGACGGGGTGTCTGAGAGTTGCAATTGACACGCGCCCTCTCGGTCAGAACGTGGCAGTTTATGACAGTTACGTAAGTGTTGGGAGTAGGGGAGATAATTTCGCTTGGCGAAATAAGTTGGGGCCCTTTGTCTAATTTTAAGATATTGGCCCGAGTTTGAAAATAACTTCACTCATTCTCCATTTCACAGTAGACGTGGTCACTTCGTTCTAGAACACTTAAACGTATAAGTGATGTCTCAGTTTCGTTGTGATACGTAGTTCTGTTTGAGGTAAAATATTATATAGATCTCTAGTATTTTGTGAAGTGATAAAGTGTTTAATTGTTTATTTCATTTTAAACTAGTTCTGTGTGCAGAGTGATTTTTTAAATAGTTTGTTATATTCTTTAGTCGACGAGTTACAGTGGAAAGCAGAATAAATTCTATTTCTAGCTTAACAAACATGTAGCCATAATGAATTTAATTGAACTGCTAACTACTCAGTCGAGATATATTTTCTAAACTAACTTATAACTGCTAGATGTCTCATGAGTATTGACGAAATATATTTATACGTATTTCAAATTCATGATGATTGATTTTATAATATAACTTATTTCACGGGAAGTGTTAAATGATAAGCTCTACGCTTGCAGTTTAAAATATAAGTTATATCCTTATACATAGTATGTATAATTATTTTATATGTGCTTTTTCCATTTTATGTAGTGAATACTGGGGTGACCCAGAACTTGCCGGCGTTTAGTAGTAAAGAGACATACTTGTGAGAAGAATAGACATTTCCTATCTTTAACCACGTGGGTTGTTTCAAGTAACACTAGTCTGACAGTGCATGTGCCATCAGAGATAAACAGTAATACCAATCCCACTAACGGTTTCTAAACACTAGAAATATATATACTGGGCTTCTGAGCCAGTTCATATTGCTCCACAAAATTTAAATGTACATGCTGCCTGGCGGCGAGAATAATTACAAGAAATAACATTAACATTCTCCGACACTATTGAAAGAGTGGATAGTGAACCAAGACTATCTGTTGAGAGTAGTTGTCCACTGGTCATCTTTTCCAAAGTAAGGGAATCCTCGTGTTTTAGACTCTGTGTGCCCGTTTAAGATTGCTTACCCTAACTGATCTAAGTGACATGAACAGTAATCTAAAACATAACTGGTGAAGTGAATGCTCCCCGAAAAACAGTGGAAGAAACCTGTAATTGTAGAGCTGGGATTCGCTTTATCCAAAGAATACAGATTCACTGTATAGAGAAGTGTCCTACGGTTGCGCCAGACTGTGAACAAGATCAAGTTTTTTAGATAAGAATGAACGCCTGGGTACCCGGATGAAAGAACCGAGTGAAAGTGACGGAAGGATGTTCGTTGTTTAAAGCACTCACTTTGGTAATTTTTCCTTACGAAAGACTTGCTGCTTAATTTAATTGTTCCTTTAGAATAGATACTGCTGTCATAAGTCAGTTCTTACCTTCAAGAAAAGGGAAAATATTAGACCCTACCATATGCATCTATAACTCTTTGGGCCATCATCTGTCATCCTAACGGGGCTGTGGGCTAAACCTAGAGGTAAAATCATAACGGGGCTATCATCCTAGTAGCATTTTCTTGAATTTTATGACTATTTGTATATGTTTTCCTGGATGTATTTTTTTGGTGTTGTGAGAAGATTTTTTTTAGATGATAATAAAAAAATCTCTCTTGAACTAAATCAGTGCGTTGGTCAGCTCGTTCTAATATATATATTCATTGTTATAGATTTCCCACGTCTGTGTGTTTAACTGTCGTCACGTGTATGTGCGTGCCCGTGAGTAGATAGAAATATATGTAATATATATATATCTGTGTTTAGACTGTCTGACGCCTTAAAAGCTGTCGTAGAGGATAGGTGAAAGAGAGAAGATTGTCCTCGATGTTTGTCCAGAGACAGCCTCTATATCACAGTCTATCATCTCTCACTTGTGGTCTATATCACAGTCTATCATCTCTCACTTGTGGTCTATATCACAGTCTATCATCTCTCACTTGTGGTCTATATCACAGTCTATCATCTCTCACTTGTGGTCTATATCACAGTCTATCATCTCACTTGTGGTCTATATCACAGTCTATCATCTCTCACTTGTGGTCTATATCACAGTCTATCATCTCTCACTTGTGGTCTATATCACAGTCAGTCTATCATCTCTCACTTGTGGTCTATATCACAGTCTATCATCTCTCACTTGTGGTCTATATCACAGTCTATCATCTCTCACTTGTGGTCTATATCACAGTCTATCATCTCTCACTTGTGGTCTATATCACAGTCTATCATCTCTCACTTGTGGTCTATATCACAGTCTATCATCTCTCACTTGTGGTGTATATCACAGTCTATCATCTCTCACTTGTGGTCTATATCACAGTCTATCATCCCACTCGTGGAAATTCTATTTCATTTTTACTAACTCTCACTGTGTCCATCACCTATTCAAACCTATTCAGAAGGGACCAACCCAAGTCTTAATTCTCCTATCCAAAAATCTACGACAACCACCAACAACAAGAACAGTTTGTTATCCAACATCAAAGACAGCATTGTAAACAACAACAAAAGCAGCACATTACCAACCACCAACAACAAGGACAGTTTGTAATCCAACATCAACATCAAAGATGGCACTGTAACCAACAACAAAAGCAGCTCAGTACCAATCATCAACAACATGACTGTTGGGAGTTAGAAAATGCAGTAGTTTGAATGCACAGAACGCCGCTTCGCTACTCCAGTCCAATAGCCACTCTATGTCACGTGATGAGACAGGCAGTGTGACAAGCTCGCAAAATGCAGGAAAGGATTGATAACGAGGCGTGTGCAAAAAGAGAAGAGAGTTGAGCAGAAAAGTGTATGGAAAACGAGGGGAGAGGAGTTCCAGCCGTCGGGCTGTTGAGATGTGTATCTGGGTGTGTGTGAATGAGACATAAGATATATTCATGCATACAATATTCAGTGTATGGAAAGCACACAACTGTATTTCATATTTCACAATTGAAAGGATTGTCTCATACATATGAGTGACTATTATTATTATTAATCTTGATTGTGTTCTAATTGCCTGACCACGTCAATGGGTCTATTGTGAAGTTCTTCATGTTTATTAGTTATAAACCGTCACTCAGCAGTTATTACTTTCTTTGGAGAAAGAGACGTGTGCACAAAAGTAAACTAATACTTGTTTGCCAGGCACGCAAAGAAAGTACCCTGGGCATTAACTTCGTATGAGCCGCGCTAGCGTAGTGGTTACAACACCGCTCTGGCGACTGGGTGATTCAGTATCAAACTCGGGCGACGGCATGTGAGGATTTTTCGTCGACCGGGATTTGGACTGGATTAACTCGAGACCTGGCGAGACATTTGAAGAGGTGTCGTCGACCAGGGACTGGCGGCTCCTGAGCCGACCCTGCTCTAATGGGTACCTCCGAAAATGGCGAGTATCTGCCTGAATGGCGAGGGACACTTGTCTCTGTACAAGAAAATAGGATACTCACGTAAAAATCAATGTCAAGTTAGACATTAAAAATAACCTGAGATTTCGCCTCGAGTATTAGCGGGCGTACGAAAAAAAAAAAAAAAAAACTTCGTATGAATATTGGATACTTATAAAACACGCATGGAAAAGCTACAAGCAAAAATAAGCGTGCAACAAATGGGAAGCCAAGCTGTGTGCCTAGCAAATATTGATGATTACATTTAATTATGTGCAACAAGTTTATGCATAATGCATTTGCAACAATTGAACTCAAATATGATAGAACTGTAAATATAATGTCAGATGCACTTTTAATGCATCGTGATTGAAGCTATTTTACGAACTGTACATTAAAAATAACTTTTTTATTCGTGCAAACGATTATTCTTGCAAACGAATCTTTTTGCAAACACTGCGGCAAACTAGCCACGCCCCGTGACCTTTGACGTCAGCAGGAATTTGGGTCAAGAAACACGCTCGTATTTATTTCTGCCTACGGAATATTTTAAAGACTAACGATTTGCCCATTTTTCAAACATCAGTTAAAGCTTTGCTGGAACAATACTAGGTACAAACGTTCATAATATATATAAAAGAAACTCTGTGCACCTTATTATTTAAGATTACATACAGCAGTTCGAGAGTTTGATCATACAGCGTAGTAACACAAGTTTACGGAAGTTTACAGTTTCTATTTTTGGCTCATCGTTGCCTTGCTGATTCATGTGAGACAGTGTAAAAACGTTACGCCGTGTTCAGACCGAAATGGTTTAGTCTGCATTTTAAGATAGGTTTAGTTTTGTTATAAAAGCTTCTGGATTGTGATAGCGCAGTTTATAGAATATTTTGCTATCGTAGCGTGCTCCGTGTTCGCTATTTTTTTTTCTATTCTATATGTTCAGTGTTGCCATTCTTTTAGGTATCATTTTTCTCACTCATCTTCGGAAGTATGATGAAAGGTGATCTTCAATAGGTTTATGTGAGGTTTGCATTTGGGGAATTTTCGCACTTTGATGCATACATTCATAAATTGATATGGTCCCCATTTGCATCGCGAACATTTCATTTTTATTTAGCTGTGGCGTTAGGTATCACGTGTTGTTATTGTTTCGTATCTATGTCACATATTGTCGGTTGTTGGAGTAGTGCTTTCTATACATTCTTCTCTTTAGTTGTTAATGTGATGGTTTTTTGGTTTTAGTTGTGAATTATTTGTAGTGTCTAATAGTTATTATTTGTTTACATTTTAATACAGAATATTGTTTTTGTCATATTTTAGTTGATTTTGATTTGTTTTTGTGTGTGTTGTATTTTGAAAATATATCATCATCATTGTCATTGACACCATTGCCTTCATTTTTTCATTGTGCATTTGTCGGGACCCATTGATACACATGGCAAAATTTTGTATTTTTATTAGTAACATGTATTGGGCGTTGCAGTGTTCATTAATAATATCACCATTCTTTAACACATTTTGATAACATCGTTGGTGGTTTTGTAGAACCTACACACGTAGTGAGCATTGCATTGTTCATGATTAATAATATCACCATATTTTGAACAGAAAGTGGTTTCTGGGAGAAAATCATGTCTTCGTTTCAAGACTTCATAGTAATCGGGATTAAATTTAATGAATCAGGAGCGGAACTATAGACCTTTGCTACCGCACAATTTGACAGTTACAATGCACGCATTGAAAGACAGAATGAACGTGAATTGAAACGTCTTAAGTTAGAACATGATGAGATGAAAAAGGCACACGATTTAGAGAAGGACAAGTTAGAACAAAAGGAGAAAGTGGAGCGAATAAAGATGGAAGAGAAAGAAAAAGATCTTGCACAAGCTCTTGCACTGGAAAAATTGAAGATAGACGCTGAACAAGAAAAATTCAAGACAGACGCTGAACAACAAAAATTAAAGATTGAAGCTGAACGGGAAAAAATAGTGGCCTTGGACAGAGAGCGAGAATTGGAGAAAGAGAAAGCAATTAAAATTGAAAAACTAAGATTAGCTGCTGCAGCTGCACAGAAAGCAACTGATTTGGAGATAGAGAAATTGCGTGTTAAAAAGGATTTAGATGTTGCTGTACACTTAAGGAAAGTTGAGTTGAACGCTCCAAAGGCATCTTCTAGTGCACCTGTGACCACAAACCGAATACGACTGCCGAATTTCGACCAGCAAAGAGACTGCATAGACAGCTTCCTACAACAATTTGAACTCAAGGTCAGTGCGTTGAAGATCCCCAAAGTTCAATGGAGTTCTACGTTATGCGATTTCTTAACAGCGGACGCTCTACAGGCTTATTTTGCTTTGGACAGCAGTAGTAGAGAAGACTACGATGTTATCAAGGAGACATTGCTACGTACATTTCAGCTTACGGGGTTCCATGATAAATTTCATTCATGTCTACCTAGCAGGAAAGCTGACTTTGGAGAGTTTATCTCATTCATTAAGTTATATTTTAAACGATGGATAGATTTGTCCGGTATTGAAAAGACCTTCACTGGCTTACTTGATCTAATGTTACGTGACAAGGTGTTGTCGGCATGTATTACCTATCTTGCCTTATTTTTAAAGAAAGGAAACCGAAAGACCGAGGCAATGGAGATATTTGAGCGACAATATATGACAGCTCTCCCAGATAAAGAAGTTCACAAACCAACGATAAAGGACGCACTACCAGTATGTGTGGCTCGTCATGACTATAGAGACGGTGGTCAGAGATCTCTTTCACAGAGTGTGGACAGCAGAGTAAGACAAGGCTATAGATCCAACTACCGTGGAAAATATAACTTCCCAAGGCAGAGGTAACCATCTAATTTCTCACAGAGGCGAGACTATGGTCATTCAAACCATGGTCTGTGGCGGCACTATTATAGCCGTGGTGATGAAATGCATCACAAACGGATGGATCATAGACCCACAAAAGGCAACGCACCCTACAGTGGTAATAGGAATAATGGCAGATGTTGGTCATGTGCTAGGAATAGACCTCATAAGAAATACTATGGACACAGTACTAACAAACACTGTGGGCATCATGACAATAGCAACCATGATAGGGGTAATGCATGTGTAACTACAAAGAAGAATGATAAGGGAGCCGACCATGCCAATGCATGTATTGTTAGCTCACTTAATGATGAAAATTGTTATGCGTGCAAATCTTTATTCCAACCAGGTTCACAGCCCAGATTGATCTGCGGACATGCTCTAAACCGCTATGTCATCTTGTGAGAACGTGGGACGCCTCATGTTATATACTGGATACCTGTATAACAGGGCTGTTAGTGTCCTTCGTGATTCCGGTTGTACCACTGTCGGAGTCCGTAGATCGTTAATTGATGAATCTGCCTTCACTGGAAGAACAGTGAACTGCATAACATTTGGAGGGAGTATAGAGTGTTACCCCGTGGCAGAAATAGATATAGCCACACCTTTCTTTACAGGTAAGGTAAGGGCATGTGTCCTTGAGCGGCCATTATCTGACATAATACTTGCTAACATACCAGGTATTAAGGATTGTTCTCCAGAGGACATACATAAATGGGTTGAATCTCACCCAGTGTTGGATAATGCTGTAGTTACTAGGGCCCAGCATGCCACTGAATCCAAGGCAGAGCCGGCTGTACCATTTAGTGAGAGAGCATCTCTTCAGAATGCTCATAATGGTTCCCCCAGTCGTTCGCGGTCAAACAGCGCGAAGATATTGATTTGCAACCATTGTTTGCTCTAACAGAGAGCAAACATGTGAAGAAGACAAAAACTTCACGTTACTGGTTCGAAATTAAAAACCTCAGTACTGACTAGATGCTTTGACAACTATGTTTCAGTCAAGAGACAGGTAGTTATTCCAAAGAGTTTTAGACCTATTGTATTGAAGACTGCCCATGACACGCTTTTAGCTGGTCATATGGGGATTAAGCGTACCCTGTTTTGTGTCACCTCGAATTTTTATTGGCCCTGTGTTAACAAAGACGTAAAGCTATACTGCAGTTCATGCACAACTTGTCAAAAGGTAGCACGTAGGGGCAAGCACCATGCTGCACCCGTATAAGTTACTGATGTGCCATTACGGCCTTTTACCAAGCTTGTGGTTGACATAGTTGGTCCTATGTCAGTCATGTCTGATAGAGGATATCGATATATCCTAACGTGCATAGACTTATGTACACGTTGGCCGGAGGCCATACCATTGAAGACTATCACCTCAGCAGCTGTCACTGATGCTTTATTTGTTATTTTTTGCCACATAGGAGTTCCTGAGGAAATCTTATCAGATAGCGGTACTCAATTTATGTCTCAGATGATGAAAGATACTGAGAGCATGTTACCAATTAAGCATTCTTTCACTAGCCGATACCATCCAGAAAGCAATGGCGTTTGCGAGCGTTTGAATGGCTCGTTGAAGCAGTTGTTAGGCAAAGTCACCGAGACATGTCCTCGTGACTGGAACCGAATGTTGCCAGCGGTATTATTTGCTTACAGAGAAGTTCCCTATGAGAGCACAGGCTTTTCGCCATTTGAGTTGGTTTATGGTGCCAACCCTAGAGGTCCTATGCACATACTAAAGGGTTTGTTGTTGGGATCAGTGGAGGATAATACTGTCCGCACCAGCTATGAACTGGTCATTGATCTCAGACAACGCCTTGTGGATGCATGTACTTATGCATCAAGTATGATTTGTAATGCTTCACATATGTCGATATTGCGCTGCAACCAATCTCGAAAATTACGTTCGTTCTTACCAGGAAAACAAGTATGGCTACTTCTTCTGACCAAGGAAAATAAACTGCTAATTTCCTGGCAGGGCACTTTTAATGTGGTTGAGAAGAAAACTGATGTAGATTATGCCATTGATATAAGGGGCAAAATCAAAACATTTCATATCAATATGTTAATATTAATCAGCGCCCTGCTGATTTAGAACCTATCTTGGATAGTATTTCTGATGTCCCTGTTCGACACGCTCTTTCTGCGGTTGTGGAATCTGATGATTCTACAGCGAGCGATATTTCTTTTAATTTTCCTCTGCTGACTTTAACATTTTCCGAATCCTGGTGAGATGTAACTGTATCAGGTAATTTAGATTCTGGTTATCGAGAACAGACTCTTTCTGTTTTAGAATTTTTCTATGATGTGCTGACTGAATTTCCAGGTCGCACTGATGTTATCTCTCATGATATTACATTGAGTGATCACCACCCTATCAAACTTAGACCGTACACTATCCCTCTACACTACAGATCTCAGGTAGATAGTGAACTTAAGGATATGCTACGCATGGGCATCATTTCTCCTTCAGAATCATCCTATGCTTTTTCTATGGTTCTAGTTAGAAAGAAGGATAAATCTCTTCGCCTCTGCATTGATTTTAGACGTCTTAACAGTGTCACTATCACAGATGCTGAGCCTATGCCTGTTTTAGAGGATCTCTTATCACAACTATCCCAGTCTATATAATTCAGCAAACTAGACCTATCCAAGGGATATTGGCAGATCCCTTTAACTGAGAAGGCCAAACCGCTAACCGCATTAATGACTCCCTATGGTTTATTACAATGGAATTATATGTGTTTGGCCTTGTCAATGCTCCTGCGACTTCTGAGCGCATGATGCGGAGACTCTTAGGAGATAGGACTGATGTCATCACATACATAGACGACATCTGTTTATTTCATAGTTCTTGGCAAGAACATATCACAGGATTAAAATCGTTATTAATGCTGCATAGAATGCATGGTTTGACAGGTAGACCTTCAAAGGTTCAGGTTAGTTGTAGAAAAATTTCATTTCTTGATCACCGTGTTGGTAACCACATGTTATACCCTGATGAGCAGACTGTCAAACGCATATTAGAATTAGATATCCCTCGGACAAAGAAACAAGTTAGGAGCAAGTTAGGGCACATTAACTTTAATCACAAGTTCATTCCGAACTTTTCATCTATTTCTGCTGTCCTGTCATCTTTGACTAGAAAGGGTGCTCCTAATAAAATTGTTTGTCCGATACTTGCAGTGGAGCTTTGAACAAAATTAAAACTGTATTTTCCAAGGCACCTATTTTGGTGTTGCCTAATACCACTATGCCATTTCTTCTGAAGACTGATGCTTCCCAGACTGGCATTGGTGGTTGCTTGTTACAATGGTTCAATGATACTCTACATCCATGCTTGTATGTAAGAAGGAAGTTGCTACCAGCAAAAACTCGGTATTCCACCACTGAAAGAGAACTCTTGTCCATCATTTAGTGTATGGGCAAGTTATCACGCTATTTACTTGGCGCACATTTCTACCTCCAGTCGGATCACCGTCCACTAACATCCCTAAATAAAAAAATACGACAAACAGTAGATTACACAGATGGTTCTTGCTTATTCAAGAATATAGATATACAGGTATCCCCATCAAGGGATCAGAAAACTTTCTGGCAGACCTATTGTCAAGGAATGTAGCTGGAAAGTGACATTGTTTGTGCCAAATGTTGACATTGTCTGATCTTGTTTTGTTTTTCAAGTGATGTTCCATTGAAACATTTTTTGACGATTTTCGTTGCATTTTATGAAAGAATGGATGACATTTTGACTAAAATGTTTAGATATATCTGTTTTCATGTCATTTAGTACCATAATTACTATTTCATATATATTAGTCTGAGCAGTATGATTTTTCTTTCCTAAGATAGTTCTTGGGCTAACTATCCACTGTTCTCAAGCGAAAACCCTTGGTTTCTTCTCGGGAACAGGGGGGGGGGGGGGGGCAATGTTGGGAGTTAGAAAATGCAGTAGTTTGAATGCACAGAACGCCGTTTCGCTACCCCAGCCCAATAGCCACTCTATGTCACGTGATGAGACTGGCAGTGTGACATGCTCGCAAATTGCAGGAAAGGATTGCTAACGAGGCGTGTGCAAAAAGAGAAGAGAGTTGAGCAGAAAAGTGTAGGGAAAAACGAGGGGAGAGGAGTTCCAGCCGTCGGGCTGTTGAGATGTGTATCTGGGTGTGTGTGTGTGTGTGTGTATGGCTCATAAGGTATATTCATGTATACAATATTCAGTGCATGGAAAGCATACAACTGCATTTCATATTTCACTATTGAAAGGATTGTTTTATACATATGAGTGACTATTATTATTATTAATCTTGATTGTGCTCTAATTGCCTGACCACATCAATGGGTCTATTGTGAAGTTCTTCATGTTATAAACCGTCACTCAGCAGTTATTACTTTCTTTAGAGAAAGAGACGTGTGCACAAAAGTAAACTAATACTTGTTTGCCAAGCACGTAAAGAAAGAATCCTGGACATTAACTTCGTAACAATATTGGATACTTATAAAACAAGCGTGGAAAAGCTACAAGCAAAAATAATCCCGCAACAATGACCGGTTAATTATCCAACATCAACATCAAAGATAGCATTGTAAACGACAATAACAACAGCACAGTACCAACTATCAACAATAAGGACATTTTGTTATCCAACATCAAAGACAGTATTGTAACCAACAACAAAAGCACAACAGTACCAAACACCAACAACAAGAATAGTTTGTTATCAACATCAAAGACAGCATTGCAAACAACAGTACCAAATAACAACAACAGAACAATTTGTTTGCCCAACATCAAAGACAGCATTGCAACCAACACCAAAAGCACTTACTTGGCAAAGCTCCTATATTTTCTATCACACGTAATGGTAATATTTTTCCCTGCAGCGCAGTCGCTTGCCTGCTTGCTTGCATAGTACCAGTACAGATGGTTGAGCCCGCAGGCAAACGATATTAGCACCAGCAAAAACACACATCCAAACTTTACGATATCCATAACCATTCTCCCCAGGGAAATCTGCAAAGGCCCCAAATAGGGGCTAACTGTGAATATGTTTACTAGCTTCAGAGAACTGAAAATATTGGCGGCTGCGAAGAGCGCCTCGGCGATGAGATTGGGATCGTAGGGTTGCCATTTTTCGCGATCCCTATAAGCCAATGGGTTGTGCTGTTCCCTTTCACCGCGAACCTGTGGATAGATAAAAGTTCAAGATAGTCACATAGTTGAAACTGTCGTAGGGGAGTGACGTGATGTCTCTATCTCTATACTAAGTCCTTCTTCGTACATTTACAGACTTCTTCTTCAAGTACCATGCCTAGTGGCGTAGGAGATCATGTCTTTCAACAACGCCCTGTATGCAGTACAATTTATAAATTCTGTTGACTTCTTTCCCTGCCAAGATGTCAACCTGTCCAGTATTTGCTCTCTTTATCTTCCTCCATCTCTTTTTTTCCCCTTGAATCTTACCTGTTGTTACGATATATTCCAGCTTTCCTCCTCTCACAACATGCCCAAAAAAGTGGATTGCTCCTTTCTAACTTGTGAAATAAGTTTCCTTTGCGCATTGACCTCTTTCAGGCCATCCTCATTTCTCTTTTTGGCTGTCCATGGTATTTTTAACATTCTTCTGTAAAATCCCATCTCTGTCGCCTCTAGTGCCTTCCCAACTTACAGACACCTACTTCAATTTGTTTTAATGAAAGCAGTGGTCAGCCTGAGGTTGCTGGAACCTCCATAGAGTTTGTTCAGGAATGGTACCTGTAACGGCCATATGTGCTTTCTCTGTCCCTCATATGTTGGGCACCTTTGCAGCAGATGTTCAGCAGTCATTTTATCTGTGCCATTTACACTCATCAGTAGTTCATATCTTTATCTTGTTGAATAATACTAGATCCAACTTTTTATGAGGCGGGGGTGTTCATTTCCCTTCCTCACTACCTCTGCCTTCTTTAACTCAAGAGCAGATGCAGGTACTCATTTATAGCTAGTGACGCTACAAGATTCTGAACCCGGAACCTTGTAACTTTGGCGTCTGGTCGGAAATGTGTTACGCCATCATAAACAACTTTTCACTCTACAGATTCAGGAGTCAATACTGGTTCAAACGAAAGTCAGTGATTACATTAATCAGTAAAGATAGTCGATTAAGCCCAGATATGACAAGATATCTTGAATTGAAGCAAAAACAACAAATACTGTCAGAGGTGGGAACAAGGAAAGGAAGAGCACAGAATGAATTACAGGATGGAACAGGAAAATGTAACGAATGAGGTTATTTCGTCACAAGAAGTGAAAATGATGAAGAAGACACGGAAAAACCGTGAGCTGATGGCACGCGACAGGAGAACTTGGCATGTGTTTGTTGAAGGTCTATGTTCCTTTGGGATTAACTGATTGATTGATCAGACGTGACGTCCAACACAAGCATACTAATCTTCAAGTCAAATGTCTCGGCTGTCAAGTTTGAAATATGAACAACAAAAAAATCGCAACCATTAAGATACAGAGTTTCCTAAATTCTTCTTCCTCTTCTTCGTTCGCCTTCAGACTTCTACATTAATGACTCTAATAAATGCAGTAGTCAGCTCAAGGTTCCTGACATCTCCAAACAGTTTTTCGTGGAGAGAAGTGGGTTGTTACCATATGCTACTTCGTTCACTGCTGTAAGTTGGGCAGGACTGAAGCAGATGTTCGGCTGTTATGGGCTGGTGCCACAGGAGCAGAGATCTGTTGGACCAGTCCCGTACTTGTGATATAGATGGTACCTCAACCTATTGTGACCAGTACGTAAGCGGAATATGATGACCTGGTCTCGCCTAGATACTATTATAGGGGCTTGAACATATAATAACCTAGCTGAGGACTTCTGTTGGCAATTTTTAAATGTGTCGCTTCAGTCCTGCTGTATTCTAATTTCCCTTTCTGATCTGTACTAAGCACGGAGACGCCACTGCAGCTGGTCCCCTGGCAAGAAGCCTGACTCAAAGCACTCATGTGCTCTAATAGTGGTAGTGTCTGCTACATTTTCTTTTACATGATGAGGTTCCTAGCGCCATGTAGAACCTCATGTTAGACGCCTCTTACGACATGCTTAGTTCTATTCTTCATGTTTCTCCTCGAGACTCCTTGGAACTACAATGGGAGGGCACGTATATGAGAAGCTTGTCAAGTGAGCACAGGCAATATTTGGTAAATCCTTTATTATTCTTTTGAAATATTTAAGAAAATAAAACAATTTAAATAAATCCTCTCACAACAAATTTTTAAATATGAATTCCGAGTCCCGTTCACAATAAAATCCAAAGCGAAAAACAACATGGGAGCTGAACATATGTGCGGGTAATTCCTTCAAAAAATGTACCAAGAATTAGTGTCAAATGTTAGCTGACAAGACCCCAGAAGAAAGGCGAAAGAGAGGCAGACCAAAGACAATCTGGCGGAGAACTGAGGAAGCCGAGATGCAACGCATGAACTAGAGTTGGGACACTGCTCGAAAGGTGGCCGCCGAGCGAGCAGCATGGGGACAGTTTGTTGCTGCCATATAAGACGCCACTAGGCATGATGACCACTGACTACTGTGTTAGTCAGGGGCCAAGGAGCCAAGAAGAACATGAAGTTAACTGACAAGAAACAGAGTTAAGGGTCTGGCTAATTTACTTGATCGTGCTCCGATAAACACCTAACGACTTTATGATACTAAAAATGTTGTTATGTACCGAAGAAAGTCTTACTTACTTAGTCGTTCCCCTTCTACCGTGAGGTGTAGAGGTAAAGAAAGTCGCCTTTATAAATATTAATTAATCTGTTTATTTATTGTATGCATATCCACTGTGAGCGTTCAAATGACACAGTGGTTAGAGCGCCGGTCTCTCGCAGCAAAGGTGCGGTGTTCAATTCATGGTACCGACACGCTCCAGTCTACCCAGCTGCAAAGGGGCACCTGACTGTGTTCTCCAGTAAGGTAAGGAAAAAGGCAGCAAGGAAGGGAACTTGTCATCCCACCTCTCGATGCTGGAACTAGTACAGTGAAGTCTCTAACACTTCATTCCCCTTCAGCAATATTTGCTACTGGACTACCGTTACTGTTACCTTTTATATCCATGGCAAACCCACATTTATTTCCTATCATACAGAACAACGGGTACGCGAAGGTTTGCTTAAAGCCAAAAGGACACGGGGAGGGAGAAAGGATGTCCCTGATGTAGGCCTATCAGATAAGTAATAATTCAATGAACCTGATCAAAGCTAGCTATAACACGCCCAGACAATAATATCATTACAGGTGCCAACTAAAGTATCGTTTATTCAATGAATGAGTTTATAATTTTATTGTGTTGTGCTGCCATGAATGTCAGTGCGCTGAGTGAACCATATTATTATATATTATTTCCCCAAGCATGCAAATTGATCTCTATCCCTGTAAACGTTTGGGAGACTGCGTGGTATTACTTTATTTGAAAACTGAATTAGGAAAACAGGTTAGCATCTGATCGGATACGCACTGAGGAATCCGGCTGATAGTATCACATGGCAGTCCTTATTCCAGAATCACCAGGGTAAGAAAAATAGAGGGAGATGGGAAAAAACACACTGCGGAAATCAAATAAATGTCAGGGCTGTCGAGTCGGAGTCGTGGAGTCGGTAAAAAATGTCCCGACTCCGAATTTTACGAGACTCAAGCCTTTGCAGATTCACGTTTAATTCATATAAAAGGCAGTGGGCGCTTAACAAATTGAAATAACATTTCAAAGTACAGTAGTTGTTTATTATTAACGTGGTACATTTTAAACAAGGGAAGGCAAAAGTAACCTTGTGAAGTTTTTGAAATAGTGAGTTAAAAAAAAAAGTCTTCTGCTGTATAAATTTGAACGGGTAAGAGTTCTGCAAATCTCGCTCTATCATTACATTATCTAGCACAGAAATTTAACCGTACTTCTAAAATGAGCGCTCAAAATGCAATACCTTGGTACCACATTCAAGATACTACTTTGACTGTCATAGCGTTACCACCCACTCACCCCACTGTGGACCGTCTGCCCTCAGAATAATCAAATCGGATTTGAGAGCAGCAATGAAGCCGGACCTATTAGAAGTCATGTTTTTCTTTTTTTTAACTCCGCCAAGGCCGGTCTCAAACCCGGCTGAAAAAGGAGGAGGGCGGCCTGCATGGAGGCCGTAAGGAGGCAGCCCCTCCACCATGGAAAGGCACAACAGGCCAATCACCTGTTTGCTTTAAATCATGATTACAAGAACTGCAAGAGAGAAAACCGGACTGATTCTAAAGACGATGAACTGGAACGGACTACGACTTATGGAACACAAGAAGTATAAATGGGAAAGAAGAGGAGCTGGTGGTAGAGATGAGGATGGCAAAACTAGAAATCCTGGCTATAACGGAAACAAAGAAAAAGGGACAAGGAGTCATGGATCTCGATGGCGACACGCTGCTCTACAGTGGTGTACCCACATCTGAAAGAGCTAAAGGGGGTGTGGGTTGCACTGTGGCCAAAAACCAAAAAGATAATATCAAGGGATGGAACTTTGTCTCGGAGCGCATTATGGTTGTAAAACTAAAAGAAGGAGAAACCATAGTCAAGCTTGTCATAGTGTATGGGCCAAATGAGGATGAGAGGGCAGAGGTCAAGGGGAATTCTTCGAGCTGCTTCAAAGGACAGTGGATGACTGCCTAGATGAAATTATCATGCTCGGAGATTTCAATGCCAGAGTTGGAAATGACCATGCTAGATGGGGTGGAGTTATCGGAAGATATTAAGAAGATACTCTTAATGACAATGGAAAGCGACTCCTTAGATTCTGCAGTGAACAGAATCTGATCATTACAAACACAAAGTTCCCCCATAAGCGCATACATGCTTACACTAGATGTGAACCAACAAAGAATGAGAAGTCAGTGATCGACTATGCCATAGTTAGGAGGAGCTCATTCAAGTATGTCCGGGATGCTAGAGTCTGGAGGCGGTCAGAGATTGGAAGTGATCACTACCTGCTAACCATCAAAAGAACAACTGAAAGAGTTGCTCAGCCTAGGAACTGCCCAACATCACGCAAGAAACTAAGTAAACGAGCGGGAGAAATGAGCATTAAGACCTACAAGCTGAGAGAGCCAGAAATTAAGACCAGATATCAGGGGCTTATTGCTGCAGCGGTGAGCAGCACAGAAGAAACAACCTGATGACTTGGAAACCCTCTGGCTTAAATTCAAGGACACCATAAAGACAGCTGCTGCAGAAGCATGTGGTGAAGTCCGACTTGGGAACAAGAGAAAGAGGACACCTTGGTGGACAGAGGAAGTTAAAGAGAAAATAAGAGAGAAGAAAATGGCATGGAAACAATACTTAGGAGCTAAAAACACAGCAGGAAAAACAGAGAAATATAGAGAATATGTGATACTCAGAACAGAAGCAAGTAACAAGGTGCTAGAAGCAAAACAGAAGTCGTGGAAAGAATTTGGAGAAAAGCTAGAAAAAGATGCGCAAGAAAACAAAAAATTGTTCTATAAGACCCTAAAGAACATGAGGAAGGAAAAACAGTGTCCTCTTAAATTTATAAAGGACAAGCAAGGCAAATTGCTTACTGCCCCAAAGGAAGTAATGGAAAGGTGGACAGAATATTTCTCAGAACTCCTTGATGGTGAGCAAGGTCAAGCAACAGAAATGATAACCACTAGCACAGAAGAGAACACCAATAGTGGTGAAGATGACATAAACATGGAAGAACGGATCCTACAGGCAGCGTGGTGCAAGAAGACTGTTGAGTCGCTATTTGAAGTTATGCGATATGGGGTTGGCTTGAACTTGGTCTAACAATGCTGGCAAGAGTGATGCCAGGAATATCAAGATAGTTCTATAAATGATTGACCAACTCAGCAACGCGAATGTTAATAAAGTGTGGGCCGAAAGGATGGGCCAATGTCAATGAAACAAGTTGAGCAATGCGTAATCAAGTTGACTGGAGTCATGGTAGACATCACAAGAAAATACATTTTATTTGGCGACGAAGTATAGACGATCATTTTTCATTTCACAGAAGGCAAATCATATCAGCTGTACAATTAATAGCATCATTGCATCAAAGTACTTTGCATTAGTATATTATCAATCATGAACTTGGCCGACTCTCTAACCGCCGACATCTCAAGGACGGCGAGAGCTCTGCGGTGAGCAATTCTAACATTCTGGTGTCCATTACGGAGCTTTGAACAACATGAAGGGTTTTATGTTTGAACCCAGAAGATATATTGAAAAACAATCCCAATAATAGTCGGAAGAATCTGGACCCACTAGCGACACGCCATGACAAATGCGTGTCGAGGTTCAGCCAAATCTTGTCACGAATAAAATAGCATCAAATACGATACGCAAAACGAGCCATGTGTTGGCTACAGCAAACGCTCCATACAAGGAGGTATATTAATATTTCTTCATGGAGTCTTCCCACGACTTGGGGGCAAGTCTCACAATAATCTCCGTCGAAAAGACGTCTGTCTCAAGTTGCAGACTTTAGGGATCTTTTTTTTTTTTTACAGCGTCGTCGCTGTTTGGCAACAAACACCAATCGCACCGAGTTGCGCTATTTTGGTCAACTATTGTGTCTGACGGCGCGTAAATAACTAATCATGTACAACTTTCTTATATGCGCTCATATGTGCGTCTATCAGAATTAGACAGGCATGTGAGATCTCACACACTTAAATCCCACGCGCAAAAACGACTTAACAAAGACCATACCAAAGGATTGGGAAATTGCCATCATAACACCAATTTTCAAAAAGGGTGACAATCGACAATGTGGAAGCCATGAGGCATATCCCTTCTCAGTGTCTCTGGTAACATCTACTCTAGAATCCTAAAGCAGAGACTCAGACACCTAGTTGAGCTACTATTGGATGAGGTCCAGTGTGGATTCCGAGCAAACCGAAGTACTCAAGACCTAATCTTCACACTCAGACAGCTGAGTGAAAAGGCTCTTGAGTATAAGAGTGAGATCCATCTCTGTTTCATAGATCTGGAAAAAGAGTTTGACAGAGTCCCCTGGAGCAAACATTGGGACTGTTTGGCAAGGAAGAACATTCCAGCACATCTGATTCATGCTATACAGAGCTTCTATAAGTCTTGCAGAAATTATGTGAGGACAGCAAACCATAAGCCAGAAGAGTTCAGGACCACCACTGGTGTAAGACAAGGTGATATCCTGTCACCTTATTTTTTCATACTCCTCATGGGCGATGTCATCAAGGCACGTAAGGAGAGAACAAGAAAATATTCAGTAGGGTACTGGAAGATGAGACAGGTCTGTATTTCAGAGCTGGCATTTGCTGATGATGTTGCCCTGATTACTAAATCAGAGGCACATTTCCAATCCAACCTGCAAGTCTAGATGGAAGAGCTGGAGAAGAGAGGGATGGTCATAAGCAGCTCTAAAACAAAAACCATGGTGATATCACGAGAAGAAAGAAGGCATCAGATTAAGCTGAGAGAACAGGTCCTGGAGCAGGTCGACCACGTTAAATATCTCGTAGCTGTTATAGACCGGAAGGGAGGCATCAAAGAAGAGTTGGCAACTCGTAAAGCAGCAGATGGGAGACTTTTTCAGGCCATAAATCGCATCGAGGATTCCTCAGCAAGAGAGATGTTGGTAAGAAAACGAAGATGGCTGAATACCGCCCTATCTATGTGCCAGTCTTGACATATGGATGCGAGTCATGGGCAATGACTACAACCCACAAAAGCCAGATCCAAACCTCAGACATGAGGTATTTAAGGAAGGTGGTTGAAGTAACAAGTGTGGTAAAGTGGGATGATATAAATACTTATAGGGGACTTAGTGTACTGACTGAGATCAGCTGTGAAGGTATCTGTATCTAATAGGTGTAGTGTTTTACAGATAACCTTACTTGCTACCACATTTATACCTCAGTCAGAATTATTCTGGAATATTGTGATGACTACGTTGAATGTCTAGGGTTATGTAAATGATGAAGTGTAAGTCACAACAACAACAGACAGATAAACAATTTAATTTATTCCACCACACTTGACAACACTGTGACACTCACACACATTTAACACTCTATAAGACTATCTTAAATGAGTCACTGGTAAAGTTTCAAATATATATGTATTAATTACTTTCACTAATATATATCCTGATTCAACTACACAGTGAACCAGGAATCACAATCAAATGTAATCACAATTTATATGTACATAATTTATAAATATGAACCTTGTAGTGACATATTGTATTAGTATTTTCCTATGTGTGTCAGTTGTGTAGTAGTACTATGAGGTAATACTGGTTTTGGTTTTCAAGCTATGTTGTTATTTGTCATCATGACTTCAAGTGTTTGTTTATCTTGGAAATAGTATGGGGAAACGTTCACAGTTCCTATCAATTTAAACAATGTATTGTCCCTCTGTTTTACTATAATGTCAATTTTAGAGGGGGACATATAATGTTGAGCTCCTCTGGCCACAGAAGCTTATCTTTCGTGATGGCGGCAGGAAAAGACTCCTCTGCTCGATAGCTTCCCTGTGTTCTGGAGACACCTCACTGGTCACTATCTGGACCCAGGAGTATGCTGTCAGCCTCTAGATTCAGCAAAGCTCAGACCAGGTGCTGCTCAATAACTTTAGGACCACGGTCCCTGAAACAAGAAGGTTGTACCTCCTATTTCAGAACTAATTTATAATCTATTTCCAGACTGAACACAATACATAACAAACACTGAGTTCAGAGCGGTAGGCCAACTGCTATCTTCATCTGAAACAATTTACACCAGTATACTCCTCCCTAATGGTTACCACGCCTCTGCAATTCCAGCATTAGTTCCTTCTAGTCAATAAGATAGGTGTCAGTGTACTGTTAGGCAATTCCATGCAATTTTACTTTTCTCAGACACGTTCTGTTCAGGTTGGAGCAATATCTAGGCTTTGCCTCATGTTTGCTACTGAACTACACACATATACAGACATAAATTATCAATTTACATTCAATTTTCATTAAAAAGATATCAAATATTTCAAGCTTACCACAATTCATGGAAATAATACACAATTACGTTGACTGGCAATGAATATGGCACAAAATCCGACCTGCCGCTGTCTCAGGCTTTTATTTAGAAAAATATAAGCTGAATCTCAACGCACTGTTGCTTTAGAAAGTTTATTTGAAAATGTGGTGCTGAACTGACGCTTCTAATTGACTATATTGGCGGGTCTAACCAATCGTGCCATGTTTACACAGCTTTTCAAAAAAGTACCTCTACTACTGTTTCCCCTAACAACAACAAAATTAGTATTGGTAGTCCGACTAATCGTGTTTCGCCTTACATTTACTGCGCTCCAATCAAATAGGATTTAACATGGGGACCTATTTCCCGTACAATGGTGGTTTCAAAATCTGCCACTGAGCGATTCTGATTTTGGTGTTGTCTGACACCCTCACTATTTCTTTTGGCTATAATTTGTTAATTCATAGACTATTTGCGTAACACTTAACATATTATTTGTCAGCAAGTCCTAAGGAACCCAAATATACAAATTTAAGGGAGCTAAGTGGCTGCGTTCAAAATATGTATTTTCTAGGATAGTCGTGTATTTGTTTTTTTTTTGTTATGTTTAGAACCGCCACCTGTCCTGCTGTACTGTCAGACTAATGTCAGGATTTTAGACATAAAGCAGTAGAATGTCATGTTTCCTAATAAGCGTTTTGTAAGTTTTTTAAACCTAACTGTCGTATGGGTAGTGTTTTTTATCACTGTCTATCTGAAAAAAAAGTATTGCTTCTGGCCTTTCGATTGGGGTGGGTGGCATTAATTGTATATCGCGAGACGCGTGTTTAGTGTTGCATGCGTTCCTGCTTTCAGCCCTCCCTTCTCTCTATCCTAAGTTCATCTGTCTTTTCATCACGCCGTGTATAAAATGAAATTAATGGAAGTATTAATTTAGGTCATTACGCGGTGTGCCTAGCTCAAGGTTTTCTTAGAAATGCAGTACACGTTTTATGGTAGAAAGCGTGTAGTGATGCAGTAGGCTTTACTATCAACGTGAAAGCGTGAGAATATGCAGACGAAGCAGAAAAAGGGGATATCGAGTACAGTCATTGTGACAGCACTGTACTTTTACCATTTCTCTTTCCTTTATGTGTTAGGCTTTACATTTACCTAATAATTTATATATGTGGATTAGAATTTCTCACGACAACAAGAAGAGACATGGTCCGCAACCAGACGATACGTCAAGGTCTAAAATCCCACCCCCTGCAGACCCAAGTAGAACAGTCCCAACTAAGATGGTTTGGCCATTTCTGCAGAATGGGAGAAGATCGGCTACAACGACAAGCATGGGAAACTAAGAGCCAGGGATCCAGACCTCCAGGACGACCCAGAGTCCGTTGGGAGGACAACATTAGACAATCTTTGAAGGACCGAGGACTAGAATGGAACCAGGCCAGGAGGAAGACAGCCGATAGGATAGTCTGGCGCTCTCTCTTCCAAACATCTACACCTCACGGTAGAAGGGGAACGACCAAGTAAGTAAGTAAGTTTTTTTTTTTTAAGAACCAATTCAATTTAAATAAAAATTATCATATGTTAAAAGACTTTTTGAGTTCTTGGTTTGTATTATTGTATGAATGAATGAACAGTTAAAAATGTAATTTACGTAAACCACGTATTCATTTATTCACACATATGCCATACTTATACATGTAATTCCATATAAGTGCATAATTTTGTGCCATATGGTTAATAAAAAAACTATAGTCTGAGTTGGAATTTCAGGAGTCGGAAAATGTTTGGGCCGACTCCGCAACCCTGATCAAAGTCACCAAAGAGCGCTGACAACATATGAAAAACCTGGAAGACATTGGCCGAGAGGGCACACATGAATGAATACGACAATGTAGAGACACTGCTGTTTTTCTTTCATTTCTGAAGAGAAGACAGACAGACAGACAAACAGAGAGATGGACAGACCGATAGGCAGGCAGACAGACAAACAGATAAACAAACGGGCGGACTGATAGACAGGCAGGAAGACAGATAAACCAGGGTTGTGGAGTCGGCCAAAAATTGTTCCGACTCCTGATTAGAAGTCCGACTTCCGACTCCGAATAGTTTTTTACTAGTCTAATGGCATGCAATTCGGAGTCAGAGTCGGGGAATTTTTTTTACCGATTGCCACTCCACTAAAAACCACCGAAACCACGACTCCGACTCCGGCTCCAAAGTTCTGAGATAAATAGACAAACAGACGAACCGGCAGGTAAGCAGACATAAATACAGTCAGACAGATAAACAGGCAGACAGACAGATAGATAGAAAGATAGATAGATAGACAGACAGACAGAGACAGGAGACAGATAGATAGATAGATAGATAGATAGATAGATAGATAGATAGATAGATAGATAGATAGATAGATAGATAGATAGATAGATAGATAGATAGATAGATAGATAGATAGATAGATAGATAGATAGATAGATAGATAGATAGATCCATCCATCCATCCATCCATCCATCGATAGATAGATAGATAGATAGATAGATAGATAGATAGATAGATAGATCGATCGATCGGTAGGTAGGTAGGTAGGTAGGTAGGTAGGTAGATAGATAGATAGATAGATAGATAGATAGATAGATAGATAGATAGATAGATAGATAGATAGATAGATAGATAGATAGATAGATAGATGAAGAAATACAATAAAAAGAAACACAAACTTGCTACAAAACAAAAGAAGAAAAGGTAAAAAAGAATATGGGCATTCCGTCCTAATGAAAAGGAAAGAAACAATTTACAGAAGTTTGGCTGAGATGTCTGGACCATTTGATCTGTAACAAAAACAATTTATACAATCCTACCCTTGATTCCAAGCCTCGCTTTAGCTCTACAGACTCGCTTATTTATGATAACATTCACGTATCTTCCGCCTGGTCCGCAATCATGTTTGGCAAATTCCGAGATTTAGCGAGGGAAAATATTTCAGCTGATAATGTTATTGCACAAGAGAGGACTAGTGGAAACATGAGTAGAGGTAGATGGAGAAGTACAAAGTTTGACAATATACGGAAATAAACAAGGGAGGACTTATAGATACAGAAGTAGAGGAAGTTATAGAAATTTAAAGTTTGATAAGATACGGTAATAGACAAGGGAGAACTGATGGATACAGGAGTAGTTATAGAAGTATAAAGATTGATAAGATACCGTAACAGACAAGGGAGGACTGATGGATACAGGAGTAGAGGGAGTTATAGAAGTACACGGTTTGATAAGATAAGGTAACAGACAAGGGAGGACTGATGGATACAGAAGTAGAGGAAGCTATAGAAGGTACACAGTTTGATAAGATACGGTAATAGACAAGTGGCCGTTGATGGATACAGGAGTTGACGAAGTTATAGAAGGTACACAGTTTGATAAGATACGGTAATAGACAATGGAAGACTGATGGATACAGGAGTAGAGGAAGTTATAGAAGTATAAAGTTTGGTAAGATACGGTAACAGACAAGGAAGGACTGGTGGATACAGGAGTAGAGGTAATTAGAGAAGTACAACGTTTCATAAGATATGGTAATAGACAAAGGAGGACGTATGGATACAGTGTTACGACATGTTAACTATGTCGTCTGCTATAGTTGGCAGTGCGCATTTTAATGTTGGAGAGATTTTGAATATAGAAGGATTTTATACTTCATGGTTTAGTGAACACAAGTCGCACGGTCCAATTGTGACGTGTGAGCGTTGATATGGTCACGCTTGGTGACGAATGTAATTTACCCTTTTTACCTTGACCGTCAAGCCATGAAGACGCGTTTTATTTCCTTCCAGTGTTAGGCTTCATATTGCCAAATTTATATTGAGATACGAACATAGGGTCAGTCCAAGTTATGATAATGAATTGATGGAATGAATGGTTTATGAATAACCATATTATGGAAGGATTGTTCGCTCATGTATGAGCTATATTCGTCAAACTATTGGGTCTCATTTCTGGTGGTCTACATAGTTAGCCACGCATGTATACAGCCCATAATGTTCTGATGACAACTAATTAACTGGAACACTAACGGTAACAATAGATTCCAATTGAATCAAAAATGCAGATGTATTCTTATGTATAATTGGATTACTTATAATGTCTTCACATGTTCTGTCAAAATAAAATGGATGTTCGTTGGACTCAAACCCGAGGACTTACCCACATTAGTTACGTTAAGGTTGGTTCGACATATTACGTTGTTGATTGTTATTCATGCACGATGAACTCTCTTAAAAAGAAGTTATTCATCTACAATATTTATAATGAAGTTCGTAAGGAACCAGAAGGGTTGTTGGACATTCTGCTAACCGATGAGACAACCTAAATATTGACCCTCAATTTGAATAATTTTCAAACAAGTGAACCGCCCTTATCAACTTGTGGCCAGATGTGGTTGTGGAATTTTAATTCACAATAAGGATCTAATTGTCAAGAAAATACCGGGTTTGCAAAATCTCCCTTCCAGCTAAATTAAGATTTTTTACGTCGGCACATGTGACGTCACACCCGTAGCAATAGTATGATCGTAATGAATGGCAGCCACAAGTCAGCGACCTTGAAGAAAAGATTCCAAAATGCTTCAGTCAACGGAGGAAACTAATTTATAGAGTCATCATCATGACATACGATCTCTTTAGTTCGTTGGCGAAGCAGGCACTGTCAAAACTTATTGCGATTCCAAAAGCTAAGTACTTTTTTATGCCGTACGCATGTTAAGTCCATGTTGCTAAGTCATCAACATGTCTTTGGGAAGTCATTTGTTAACTGTTGAATGTTTTTTTCCATATGTATCCATATTGTAAAGTTCATATTAGTGGGAGGTTGGCGGGAGATTTAAATCGATCAATATCTCTTTCAGAGGTCGATCGATTTAAATCCGTTTCGTAGGGTAGTTAAATATTTTCATTTTGCAAAGAAACCCATTGAAGATTTACCGATGTCTACTTTCGTTTGCATTTGAAATTATTTGACATTAAGTGTTAGCTGTAAATAACTGTTGTATTTTGATGTACTAAGTTTCATTTTTATTCAGTTCTAGTCGTATGTTCGTAATCTTGATCTGACTATCTTTTAGTTCATATAATAACATATTTGTCAGTTAAATGAGTCCATTGTTACGTCACCATTTTTAGTGTACATGTTTAATCTAGACTTGGTTCAACCTTGACCTTATTTGAGTACTTCCGATTTTTCTGCTCGGTTTGTAGATTCATTTTATGTATGAAATTGTCACTTTGTGATGTGCTACTGTTTTGTACAGCTTAGTTTATTGTTCGTCTTATAGTTATTCATTTTATATATTAATGGTATAATAATAGTATAAATTGATTACGAAATAAGTTGATATAACAATTTCATTAATTTTGATTAAATCACTTGATGACTTTGATGATGTCATCAGTTGCACTAGTGGTCTAATTCACTATTAGTTCTACATTATGACTAGGGCATGAGGTCATAATAGTATGATAAAATATTGAAGAAGGGAAACATTTATTTGATAATTGTTTATTAATCACACTATGAATAAGTGATATACTAGATAAAGTGGGACAATATATTATTATTAGAAATATATAATTAATTAATATATTTATGGATGGAGGATACCCATAAGCAATAAGTGAAGATATTAGATGCATGAAATAAATTCAGCATCATAAATAAATAAGTGTCATAACAAATTGGTGTTTATTATCAGTAAGTAATAATGATATAAATTATTAAGTAAAAATAGTGTTGAACTTACAATTAATAATAAGATAATATTATAGTTGGGTATATTGATTAATTATCTTCTGTTGCACATACATATAATTAGATATTTGACTGAGTAAGCATATTACTGAATTAATATGGCTACTTTGGACCAATTTATTAAGATTGGAAAAGATTTTGGCTATAAAGGACAGGAACTCCGTCAGTATGCTGAAGAGCAACTGGCCATTGCTGAACAAAAAGAAGCCGATAAAAAAGCTGCAATGAAGAAGGAACAAGAAGAACTTGAAGCCAAGGAAGCAAGAAGAATAGCAAAACAGGAAAGGGAAGAGATTGAAAAAGAAAACAGAATAAGAGAAATAGAGGAAAATAAAAGGAAGCAAGAAGAAATTAAAATGCAACAAGAGAAAGAATTGGCACTCATCAAGTTGGAAACAGCAAAATTACAGGCACAAATTGCTACTACTAGCCATGGTGATAATTCTCAAAATGTATCTTCATCCAACCAAAACAAAAGTTATTATAACTTTAAATTACCACATTTTAAGCTTAATTTTGACGACCTAGCATCATATCTAGTACGGTTTGAACAGGTATGTAAAACAAATAACGTGGATAAATCCGCATGGGCACTAAAACGTAACGAATTTTTAGATGTTGATCCTACAATAGCAGGTGATTATGATGCAATAAAGGCTTTATTATTGAGACGGTTTCATTTAAATGAAGAAGGCTGTAGACTTAGGTTTAAAACACTTCTACCAGAGTCCAATAAAGACTTCACAGGTTTCATTGCGAATATACGCAACACCTTTAATAGATGGGTGGAACTTGCAGGTGTTAACAAATCTTATGATAAATCAGTTGATTTGTTACTAAGGGATACAGTTCTATCCTCTGTGAGTCCACCGTTCTTTTCTTTTTTACAAGAACGAAAACCATCTACCATTGCTGCCTTAGAAGAAATGGCAGTAAATTATTGTTCCGCACATCCTAATGGGAGCATATCTAACTCACAAATAAGAGAACCTTTACCTGTGGCCTCTAATATGTCATATCATGGTTATGCCAAATCAAGAACACACAGCCTAGATAGAAATCATTACAGGGGAAGTTATAATGATAAGTATAATCTGTGGCGTAATCATTATAACAATAAAGACAATTTCAACAGAGGTAGACAGCAATATAGAAACCAGTCACCTCATTTCATGTACAACAAAGGTCAACATAATTCAAATCTGAATAGACCATATGACTCTAATACTAAGAATAATAGTAACAGATGGAATAGCAATAATCAAGACTCTAGACCCAGATACAACAGCCATCACGGGGGACAACGAAATGATCCTCACAACTATTCCAGTCATCTAATTACGTAGACCGTAACATTATGATCACAATACAGGGGCGGCACTTACTACTAGTACGACCCCAGGGGTTCCACATGATGATAAACAAATACAATCATCGTCCACATGTTATGTTGTTAACTATAACGTGGCAAATAGTTGCCAAGACTGTATATTGACCCTCAATTTGAATAATTGTCAAACAAGTGAACCACCCTTATCATACAGGAGTAGAGAAAGTTAGAGAAGTATAAAGTTTGACAACACATGGTAATAGACAAGGGAGGACTGATGGATACAGGAGTAGAGAAAGTTATAGAGATATACAGTTTGACAACATACGGTGACAGACAAGGCAGGACTGATGGATACAGGAGTAGAGAAAGTTATAGAGATATACAGTGACAACATACGGTGACAGACAAGGGAGGACTGTTAGATACAGGAGTAGAGAAAGCTATAGAAGTATAAAGTTTGACAACATACGGTAATAGACAAAGGAGGGCTTTTGGATGCAGGAGTAGAGAAAGTATTAGAAGTATAAAGTTTAACAACATACGGTAAGAGACAAGGGAGGGCTGATGGATGCAGAAGTAGAGAAAGTTAGAAAATTACAACGTTTGATAAGAGTTTCTAATATGGGCTTCAAAGGTGTCTACCTTCGCACAAGATTACTCTTGGCAGAGATGTAGATAGAAGGGTAATGACACTTCTATCGCAAAGGGAGTCTTCACAAGATATTCAGATACGCGAAAACAATGCTGCTTTGGCTGAGCATGTTAATTATAGAATCTGCCGACCACTTTTGTGAAGAATTAAGCAATGATTAATTTTAGCTCGCTAAGCCCCCACCTCTGATTTACTCAGTGGAATTCTTATGATTCTGGTATAGCTCAATTTAGAGTGTGTGTAGTAAATTGACTGAGACAAACATGCAGTAACTTTAAAATTATTAAATCGAAGTTAAATCTGTAAAATTACAAATAACAAAATTTAATAATCACTTAAGTGTTAACAGTTTGAAAATAATTGAATAATTTAGAAGAAAAGCTTCATCATTGATTGATAGTAGAGTCGATGAAAAAAAGTTCACTTTGGCAGCGTATATTTTGTACTTAGCTATCAATTATAGTTTCTGCTCCCGCTGATGGGTTCTTGTTACACTGCTCACGCTCGTCGCTGGTCAAGGTTGTCGGATGTAGCTCGTTTCCCAGAAATGTCAAGGAGAGTCTTTGTTGTTGGTCCCTCGTCTTAAAGCTTAGGCCACTGTTACTTTCTTGTTCCAGAGATAGTACTTTCTGCTGGTACCACCAATAACTATGATAAAGAATAGAAACGAAATGCTCTCCTGAGTATTGCATTTCCCGACGCATACTTATGTGTCCCCTTTCTTCTATTCTACCATCCCATTTATCTCAGAATTTACCCTCAATGAGAATTAAATTTAATCCCTCAGGATAAAACTTGCTTTAAATTTAAATTGAATAGCTTTTATAGTCACTTTACATTACATTTAAATGAAAAGGTTAATAGCTCAGATAGAATATGTTTACATTTACATTTCCACTGATTGAAAAGTGTTCACAATATACATTGAATATGTTTTCATTTATGTTTACACTTGACTGAAAAGTTGGAAACTTTCATTAATTTTAAGGTGCATATGTTAACATCGACATTTACACTGGTTTGAAACTGTAAGTATTATAATTAGAATGTACATCATTTCTTTCATCTTTCCCTCCCTGCTCTGTATGTAACCTATGATTATCTTTCGCTTTTAGTTCTTTTTAAGAAACTAGCAATAAAGCAGTCACCAGCCCGTGTAGTGGTGGTTCATTAAATCATCATTCTATACGCTGAAGTTGCCAGCCTCAAATTACTGGGACATCCACTAGCGATTTTCACATATTAAAATTCACATGGCAATAAATAAATATTAGTTCACATGTTAGTAATGAGAAATATAGAATGTAAAATGACAAATTACGCCAATCCTGGCTCACATACTTTTTGCTCAGATGAAGTTAAGGCACTAGCCGATGCCTATTTACACGTGTACTTGCGGTCGTTAATTTTGACTTTAATTCCCTTTCTGACTCCGTGTGTTTCCTTCAGTTTCCTCCGACAGCGGCTTTCCTTATTAAAATGAAAGAGATTTCCTGGGGTGAATTGTAAGTCCTGATGAATACTCCAATAAAAGGTGTCCGGTCTGATAAATGAAAATTCTGAATCCTAACTACTGGCAAGTCTGGTGTCTTGGCAAGCGATCTTCACAGTGCCTTAACACCGAAGCGTGTCAGGTTATATTCACTGTCTTACCCAGCTCTGTTTGTTATGGAGCTCAAATGATCAGCCAATCTGATTTGAATATTTTGTATGACTCATCTGGTGCAAAATTTCAAACATTAATTTTCTGAAAATGGGCTGTAAACACCCGATTGAAGGGCAGGCGAACTCACAGACATATCGGTAACCTCACACGACAATGTGTGTAAGATGTAACAAATTGTTACTTTCGCTAAATTATTGTCTTATCTGTTGCTTTAGCGCACACAAAATTCGTCTCTTTACAACCTTGGCGGAGACGCACCTGTGCCTTTTCAGTGATTAAGGAGATTGCGTTGGGCGATGTAGGTGTTAATCTGTGTACTGATATTGGCCGCGCCTGCGATTAACCAGCTTGGTTGTCGATAATATTCTCTCAGCCGCTCCTGCAAATGTTTAGTATTATCATCCACAAGGAGTGTGGGATAAACAGACAAGACACAATATACTGAAAGTAGAGAAAGAATAAAGATATAAAATATCTGCTCCAGTGGACAGAGAAAGAAAAGGGTGCGACTCGGAAAAATCGCAATAAAATCAGTACAAAAATGTCACTGATACTGCCGTAGTGAAAAAGAGATCGGAAAGAGGACGCACCAAAATCTATTTTGTGACACTAAGATACTACAAAGAACAACAACAACGACAATAAATAACGAACGAGCAGTTTCCAGAAATGCTTGTGGCAGTGATGATTACGGGATTTTGATAAAGGAAAAGAGAAACACACATTCTTGCCCTTCGAAAAATCATTACTCTTTAGCTCCGCAAGGAGCATTTGCGTTCAACAAACACACGCCAAGTTTCCCTGTCACGTGCCATCAGCTCAAGGTCTTTCCATGTCTTCGTTAACGTTTTCATTTCTGTTTCTAGTTGTATTTTCCTCGTGTTTTCGGTCCACCTCTGGCTTCTCTTACCCTTGAAAGTTTCCTCAGTGTATGTTCTATCCATCTCTAGCGTCCTTTTCTCATCTCGTGTTCCAGTGGTACATGTCTGGTTATTGCCATAAGTTCCACACTATTAATCTTGTTACACTTACTTACTTAGTCGTTCCTCTTCTATCATGGGTGTCGTGAAGTGGTCTGATTCACAACACTTCATTCTGAGTAACTCTGACTCAAACCACGCGCCATACTTTGTGAGAACTGCATGATGCACGGACCATCAGAAGGTACCTTTATGCAGTGTTTACTAAAGCATTAGGCCGTCAAAATGGCCAGTCCAAATCTGTGCAACCAGGTGGAAGAGGACATTTAATTACAGCATTATGAAAGAAGTACTACATGGAAGAGGTCACTAATGCAATACTGGGAATGTTGCTCTACACGTATGTGCAGAGATTTCCACGAACAGTACTATAGGAAGGGAGAAATCTCTGGTTGAATGCATCGAGACCTCAGGTTAGCCCATAATTTTGCTGTTTAGAGTAATAATAATAATAATAATAGCCCCTTCAGTCATAACTGAGGGGAAAGGCCCCTGAGGTGACAAGCTGCTTATTTTCTGGTTTCGAATGCTTCGAGACCTCTCTTCGCCCAATCTGAGGTGGCGCCGTAAATAGCATCGCCACTTAGTGCGATCGTCAATTTTCCCTCCCATGTTGCTGTTTGTCCAGTGCCCTCATATCTCTCTTGCACACATCTTTGAACCTCAGCTGTGGTCGCCCACTGTTCATATCTGCTAATTGTCCGTAAAGATATCTTTTGGGATGCGACCATCTTATGCGGCGAAATGGCCAAGCCAGCGAAGTCTGCGCTGTCTAAAGACAATTTGAAGATAGGACAACACCTCGTTTGTCACTTTATCTTTCCACGAGATGCCGAATTTGAAGGCGAGGACAACACTCGAATTTGTAGACACCGCAAATGGAAGGTATTGAGCCTTCTTTCTTGCTTAGCACAGGTCGCCCAGGTCTCGCTGCCATAGCCTTAGATGAATAAAATCGCTCCAGGAATAACATAGATAAATGAAATCTTAGTTTTCCTGATTTGTACACATAGGCAGATTTTACATACATTTTCGAAACGCAAAACATACGGTGGGTAGTAAACTCCCTCTGGCATCCGACTTTGGGATATATATATAGAACGTGCCCTAAATAGAAAAGCAGGCTATAAGAATTCAAAAATACTGTGAGCATCAGCGTGTTGATGCAGATTGCCTTTGCCGTTTGTATCTGAAGAGCAGACTAATAGATACCCATTAACAGCTCGACTGCATGTGCTTGAGGGTAAGAAAGAATTTATATATGTATATAAATATATGTAGTTCTATTGATTAATTACAGTGTGCGTTAGGAAATGTGTAGATGTGTTTTGAACCATTGTGTAATTTCTGGAGGCAAAACAATGCCAAGATATATATTCAAATAATTGAGAATGGTGGCAAAAGTGTGTCTGTAGGTTTAGAAAAGCATTTAAAGAATTATTTCTTGATGGAATGGACCACACACCAGGAACGTAAGGAAGGATGAAAGTGATTGTTTTACTGGATTGTTTAAGCTATTACTTAGTATTTTATACAAGACCTAATCATTGTATGGAGGCGGATCATGGACAAATGGCTCTAACTACAGATTTAGAAGAAAATTGTAGTCACAGTGAACTGGATTTGGTTGTTACTGTTATAATATGTTCTGTGCATCTGCTAGCACACTGTCTGAAACTGTCTAACATCCCCAACCTTTGTGATAGTGGGATGGTGATGAACGATATAGGGGTTACATCTAATATGTTTCAGGTTATATCCTGTCAACCCAACTACTCATAAAAGAGTTAGCCACTACTGAAGGAACTACTGGTGCAAGCGCCTTTTGAGTTCAGAGGGCCAGTCATCAAGTACCTACTGCCTGGAGGAAGTTCAACTAAATTTTCCTTCCAGGACAAGAGTGGAACCAGCTTCATTCTAACAGAGGAGTTGCAAAACAAGGCAACAAGGTGTCCGAGTCACACCACAATTATAGACAATACTAGTTAATGATGACACCTGTTTGGGCATAATTAAAGCCAGTGTAGACAATCATTCATTAACTGTGAGAGTAGATGAGTTTTAAGAGATAAATCTTTGTAACAGTGTAGACTACCACGTCGCTACAACTGTCAGCCTTATAGTAAAGTACTTATGAATGACTAGTTAGAGATAAATAAACCACTAGTCAAGAATCAATGACATCATCAGTCATGACACACATGAACCCATGATGTCATCAAACCTTGTGTGGCCTCCATACAAGTCAGACCGGAAAACATTTAGATTAGAGAGAACTTTAAACAATGGTTGGTCATCATCACATAGAAACAATAATTTTAGACTAGAGGATTCGTAGTTAGTTAGGTTAAAGAGTATTTCAACAGTCCACTAGCCCCCAAGACCAATCATTAGAAGGTTTCCGGTCTTAACTCCAATGAGAAATATTTCTTCTGGCAAGCCATAGTACCAGACTAGTATAAAGACTAATGCATCATAGTGACCATCAGAGCTTGAGACAGTTATCTCAGAGCTAGTTGTCAAACCGAAGGCGTCACTCTTTCTTGGAGTTTTGAGTGTGCTGTGGTGTAGCTTTTCAGCTAACAGCTTCGTTTTTTTTTGGTTTCCATATTTGGTTTTTCCAACCAAGAGGAATAATTATTATAAGATGGCAGCGCCAGCAGTTCCGATTTTCCAGGTTAACCTAGAGGAAGATTTTGAAGGAGGTATGTTACATCGTCCAGGTACACTAATTATAACAGTAACTGGCCCACAGGCAAACAGGGCTTCATATGGCCTAATATCGAGCATTCTTGCAGGGCCTGCAGGTGTGGGTACGAGTGGGATTGCCACTCTATACCGTTTTGCAGGGCCCTTTAAGTGGTTCGCCACCCTTACAGCAGCAGCCCAACTTAAACATTATCAGGGCCTTCACGGTAAAAGATTGGAGTGGTCAAACCCACAGATGTCGGTATACATCGAACATCAAGATAAGGAGAAATTGAAAGGAACCCTCAACTGGATACCGCCCACCATGAAGGCGGAAGCTGTACAGCGAATGGCGGCGGCCATCTCCGGGGACGAAGGTGCCGAAGTAACTAGAATAAAGACTGCAGGTGACAAATGGAACTTCATGTTCAAACAGTCGGAGCATCAAGTACCGCACTTTGTACACCTGAAAGCAGCGGAGAACAAGTTCCTAAGAGTATGGGTGTCCCTACCGGGCAGAAGAATCCAGTGTGCGGTGTGTGGGCAGGACGACCACTGGGTCAGCCAATGTCCCAAAAAAAGAGCGGCCCCCCAAGTTAAACAAACGAGGGTAGAGGAGGCGGTTGCCAACACCACTCCAGCAGAGCAGAGTCAGTCAGACAAGCCGAGCGAGCTCCCCGCCCCAGAGAGCCCCCAAGGCAGTGTCGATGAGGTGGATTTCACGGCGTTTTTCTCCAAGAAAGAAAAAAAGAACAGGAAGAGACTATTGCCCCAGACAATAGAGCCGGTGAAGACCAAAGAGGTAAGGCGCAATGAGAGCAGGTCGCCATGCAAGAGCTCTCCGAGCAAGAAAGACCTGCCGCCATCACCAAGGGCGCCTACACCAGAACCCTCCCCGAAGTAGATTTTGTCGACACCGGTCGTCGACGAGCGTGCTATGTCTACACCTAGCAGCCCTAGAAGAAGGTCACCAGCAAGAACTGAAGCTCCAGTGGCACCAACGCCGGCGAATACTCAAGCCTCCTCCTGTTGGGCGACAACAACAGAAGATGACGTCATAGAGGCCATGTTGTCACAGACGGGCCTGTTCATCGACGGGCAGGCATTCGAAGATATAAGCGACGAATGAGCTTACCCCTATAAGCCTTTCTTTCCTGCACTGGGGCCCAGTGCAAGCAGTTATGTTCCTATTTTAATGTATGTTTTGACACCGCACACACACACTTAACATGCGCACAGTTTTATCTAAACCGCCAACCCTCCCCCCGTGGAGGGAGGGTCTGACAGCGCAGCTTCGCCTGCGCTGGGTCCTAATTATCAGGGCATAACGACCTTTAGCCAGCGATCAGTCACTAATGTGTCGAGTAGCCAAAATACAGAAAGCGGTCAGCCTTTAAGCACCGCTTTGTCAAGAAGTGTAGACACGGGTGTGTCAAGTTGTTTAGTCATAGCAGAAAACGGTCAGCACTCAGACACCGCTCTGCCGAGTAGACTAATTACAAGTGACCAACCTACCTGTTTGCCATGTATAACAATTATAACACATAATAAGCCATCAACTAGCACTTTGTTGAGAAATTCACTTATGGCAGGTAGCCAGCCCCAGATCACTACTGTGCCTTGTAATTCTTGTAATTCTTGTAATTCAAGTAAGCCAAGCGGTCTGCACTCAGTCCCCGCTTCGTCAAATAGTTTAGATACGGCAAGTGACCACTCTGCCACTTTGCCAGGTAGACAGTTTATAACGAGTGGCCAACCTCAGTTTACCACTTCGTCATGCAGTCTAGTGATAATATCTCTCAATATTAATGGTTTGAGAAATAAACTAGACCATGTAATTAAACTGATTAAAAAAGATAAACCGGATTTTTTGTTTTTACAGTAAACCGGTGTTACTACAGACTATCATGCCGGTCTAATAGTAACTAAGTTAGGTCTTAAACATGGTTGGTTCGCCCGGGGCACTTGCCATAGTGGTGCTGCCATCCTTCAAATTAATGAAGATTGGGAAACAGTACATTATAGAACTGACAGTTATGACAGAACTGTCATAATCCAAATACAAAACAAAAACAACTAACAAGACATACACACACTTATCAACATATACGCACCAGTGACGAAAATTGACCGACCTAAATTTTATGACGGTTTACATGACATTTTAACGGAACATTATAAAGGGACAAAGAAAATTTAATTGTGTCCTGTCTGACCTAGATCGGTCTAGAGGCTTCACGAGCGCACAAGCACGAGAAAAGTCTTCACTTGTACGACAGGTTCAGGCAATGTTAGACGAACACGACCTTTCAGACGCATACAGGAAAATAGAACCCAACAAACAAACCTTTACATACTATGACAAGACAAACCCATATCTCAGACTGGCCTCAAGACTAGACAGAATTTATACCACTAGTGACTACAATATACACAAAACATATCACATAAAAAACACTCTTAAATTCACAGATCACCACGCAGTTTATACATCTTTAAGTACGGGACACACGCACAAACAAGTAAAGAGATCCCCGCACTGGAAATTTAACAATAATCTACTTAAAAACACTCACTACACAGAGCAAATAACACAACTAATACAAGGTTACGCACAGGACATTCCCAATAATAACATCGCACAATATTGGGATATGTTAAAAAATACAATAAGGGATAGAACGCAGATTTTGGCCACACTTATACACAGGAAATTTAAAAAAGAAGAGGGGATTTTAGAAGAAGCAATTAGTCTAGCCAAAAGTTTAGACAAAACGAACCCTCACATCCATACCTTAGAAGAACAGTTAGATGAATATAGGCAGTATACCTACCAGGGAGCACTACTTAGGTCAAAACTAAACACTATAACACAAGAAATCCCTAGTAGGCAATATTTAGCAGTGGAACAGAACGTTCAACGCAGTAGACAGATTCATGAAATAATAGACATGAAAGGACATCATCAAACAGACAACACCAACATTAGCCACGCTTTTTTCCAATATTATAAACAACTATATACTAAACAGGAAACTGACGCAAACATACAAGATAAATTTATACAATACACAAAACATTTAAGTGATGAGGAAAGTGAGAAGCTAGACCAACCTTTAACCTTAGGCATTTTACAAGAGGCCCTTAGTACCTTCCAAAAATATAAAGCACCCGGGCCAGATGGGCTAACAGCAGAATTTTACAGGTTTTTCTTCCCATGTTTAGGCCCCATCCTAATTAAAACATTTGAAGAAGCATTTCAAACAGGGGAACTCCCGGACAGCTTAAATCAGTCGTATATTACTTTAATACCCAAAGATAGTAATGACAAAAAGTCAATTAAAAATTTTAGACCTATTTCTCTTTAAAACACTGATTACAAGATTCTAGCTAAAGCACTTACTCTGAAGCTTAAACCACACATGCACAAAATAATACATGAAGACCAACAATGTAGTGTACAAGGTAGAAACATTTGTAGACATACACATTTCATTAGAGACCTGATTACATACACACTTGATAGGCAGTGCCAGAGCGCCATATTATCCCTAGACCAGGAAAAGACATTTGATAGAGTATCACATGCCTTTCTGCATAAAAGTTTTAAAGCAAACAACAGAGGGAAATATTTTAGAACATGGATAAAAATTTTATATAACAAACCTGAAAGTAGAATATTGGTTAACCACAGTTTAACTGAATCATTCAAATTAACGAGAAGTGTCAGGCAGGGTTGTCCTTTATCGCTTTTGCTATATGTAATAACATTAGAACCAGTTTTGGAAAGAATAAGACAAGATACAAATATCACGGGAACTTTCGTTCCCGGTACAGGGGAAAGGAAATTATTGGCCTATGCCGATGATACGATATTCTTTCCAACAACAAAGGATTCTATAAAAAATATATTAGAGGTTTTTACAGAGTTTGGATACGCTAGCGAATCCAAATTAAATATTCAAAAATCTAGTATAATGGGAATAGGTAGATGGGGCAATAGATCAGATTTCCCATTCCAATTAACGCAAGTAAACAAAATCAAAATTTATGGGATACATTTTTCTTTCAATCCGCAAGACCACAATAAAAAAACATGGACAAAAATGTTAGGGAAAATTCAAAATATGTTGGAAATTTACAAATACAAAACAGCCACCATTTTCGGAAGAAGCGTTATAGTTAATTGTTTTATTATGCCAAAAAAAATTTACATAGCAAACATACAGATTGTACCTAAAAAGATTATAACAGAAATAAATAAACTAATTAGGGCCTTCATTTTTAGGAACACTTGATACAATATTAAACACGCAACTCTAATACAACCTAAAAATAAAGGGGGGATAGCCTTACAAGATATCAACACTAAAATTAAAGCTTTGAGAATTAAATACATAGTGGAAGTTATAAAAAGCCCGGGTCTATACCCACTGGCACATTACTATATTGGGTTAAGACTATCAAACCTTTGTAAACTAAACAATAATCAACCCCATTTTTTTGGTACACCACCACCCTTTTACAGAATATGTCTACAAAATTTAGAGGGGAATAAACATTTAATAAAACAGGATACTAAACTTATATACAAACTTCTAGTCGCAGCATAAGAAACACCTCTGAGCACACGAAGAGGGTACAACATTTTCGTAACTGACTACACACAGAATTTCACACACATTCATGCAATAGACGTTAAACCAAAAGCTAAAGAAGTTACATATAGATTACTGCACAGTTTAACACCTATTGCGAATAGACAAACAGCAAAAAAAGCAGGCAAAGCGCCACCAAAATGTAAACTGTGCAGTGACAACATTATAGAGACAGAAGACCACCTGTTTTACACATGTAAGACAGTGGCCCCTACATTAAACAAATTAAGGAAATTAATAGCCTCAAACTCACAACAAACACTTAATTTATACAGAGCTGTCACGATGAACACTTTACCACAGATGTCGAGACGGACAGAACTTAAACTACTGACCTTACTAGCTAACTTTAGATACCTTACATGGACATGTAGGAATAGGGCGGTTTATGACGGTGGACATTACGACGGTAGAATATTTACACAAATATATGAACGCATGACACAAGACATAATAGAACAGATTTAAAAACCTTTTTTTGTTGTTTAATACTTAAACCTTTATTGACCTTTCGGTCGTTATGTAAAGCAAGGTAGCTTTGTTTGTAAATACTTTCACATCATATAATGCAAATATCCTTGTATCATCCTTTGTTGTATCACCTTTTCTTTAGTACATTCATCTCCTCATGGTTGAAATTCTTCTTGTTGTAAAGCTATGATATTGTTTATAATTCCTGATATCGTTGCTTTATGAAAAATGTACAATTTTGACATTCATTAGGTGTGAGTGCTAGTATGGGTGAGTGTGTTTGTGGGTGTGTATGTGTGTGTGGGTGAGTGGGATGTGTGCGCGTACATGTGTGTGTATGGGTGTGAGTATATATATATATATATATATATATATATATATATATATATATATATATATATATATATATATATATATATTTATATAACACGCCATTAATGCCCCTATTGGCACATTTGTACATCCTTTGTTACCTTTATTGCCATACTGTTGTAAACTTTGTGTTTGGATACAAATGTTGTTACAATCTTCTTCTTCTTCTTCTTCTTCTTCTGTCCTTAGCACCGACCGTCAAAGCAGTCAGTGGCCATTACGCCTAGTGGCGTCTTAGGGCAACAGCAGATAGGTTTTCTTTGCCATTGTTTCCCATCACGCCTAGTGGCGTCTTTAGGGCAATGGCAAATCAACCCATTTGCCGTTGTTTCCGTAATCGAAGTGTCTGGCAAACGGGTGATCAGCCCGTTGGTGTTGTTACAATCAGAACCCAATAAAGGTCTTTTATTTTAAAAAAAATTAAATAAAAAAAAACTCTAGTCGAGGTGTGGAGCAACATGGCGCATCCCTACTATTGAACACTAAGCCTTTGACTCATACGGTTAGGACAAGAATATAACCGTCTAGAGATCTCCTACCAACCAGGGTAAATTAGTGACCCAGCACTAACCCCTGCTACGATTTTATTGTGGTTTGGTCCACTACTTGTAAGTTCGACTTAGTTTTAATCAAAGTCTCGTTCGAATTTTTATTTCGCTAGGATTTTCCACAGATGTCACTAAACGACTACAGTATTGAGGAACCGTAAGCCTTTCGCCTTAGAGGCTAAAGCTGGCAGTTTTCATTTCCTCCCCACCAGAAATTTCTCTCGGGCTGCCACTGTTTGATTTGAAAACGAAAGGAAATAAAGAACATCTTTTATAACCATTGGACTTAACAAATACTCTGCACTATTAAAATTTCCCTTGACTGTTAAAGTTGATGTTTATAGTCAACTCTTCAAGTTCAGTTTTAAAACCACAAAGGCACTTACGAGTACTCCTGATTACCTGGGTTGTTCCTCACTTCTGGAAGCAACATCTCTGGTGAATAACCAGTCTTCTTCAGAAGAACCACAACAAAGAAAGTCTTGTGATTATTTCCCTTAGCACAAGCGATCTACAGATTTTCCTCCCTTTCCACAAAATCAGACTGTCACACTATATACCATTATTTGGTGCCGTTCCTTACCTCCTCCTCCCACGGTCACATCTTATACAACAAGAAGGAGTCCAACCAAGCAAGAACCTTCTACACATTTAGAGACCTTTTAATTCGTTGGAACAATTTTTTTAGGTTTTATTTATTTACTGTTGTAATTGAATTTGATTTCATTGAGAGCTTTCAAACAGAAAAGAAAAACCTGTAAAAATAAATTGTAAATATTTACCAGCAGACTTACTTAAATTATTTAAGTTCAAGTTCTTGTTGGTAGATAAATTAGTTAATACCCCTAGCAGAGCTAATACTATAATCAGAGGAAGATCTGGAGAGGGGCCCGTGGGAACTTAGAGTAATATATTACCATCTTCTCTAGGGACTTATACAGCTTGATCCTACCTTTGATATCTATACACCATTACTCTTTTCAGAGAAGGGGGTATTACTTATAAGACCAGACTCTTATCTGGCACTCTCCTGGTATCATCTGATACAACTGTGTGTCCAGGATATCTTATAATTTCAATAATAATCAACCCTCTCGTGACAATGGGGTGTAGAGGTTTGCCACAGAGAGCGCCATACTATTCTATCGGATGTCTTCCTCCTTGACTGCTTCCAACCTAGTCCTCGGTCCTTCTGAGATTGTCTAATGTTGTCTGGGTCGCCCTGGAGGTCTGGATCCCCGACATTTGGTTTCCCATATTTGTCGTGATAGCCAAACATCTTCCATTCTTCAGACGTGGCCCAACCATCATAATTGGGACAGTTCTTCTTGCATCTGCAGCGGCAGGGATTTGAGTGACGTAGTTATACAATTTCAATCTTTTGTGCTTTTGTGCCTTGCTTCCTGCAAGGGGGCCAGCTGCAGTGGAAACTCATTCATTCCACTAGATAATACACAAAATCTAGAATTACACAATATGATCCACTTAATCCGCAATAAGGCAAAACTTAGAATACACCTCTCATGGCACACTTCTCGGCAAGAATGCTGGCAAGGGAAAACATAGGTACGTCCTCACCCGGACGCGGCTAGAAGACTAATCCCCATCCTGGCGCCTAAAAATTCCCGCTTCTGCTAATCACATGACTTGCGGGTAGTTATCCCAATGTTGCCAAATCTCAGTGTTGCCAGTCTCAGACCGGACCATAAATATTGTCAGACCTATCTTTAAAAAATTTACGACACTAAAATACCGATATGTGCCCTAATATACCGGATAAGTGCCCTAATATACCCGATAAGTGCATTAATATACCTGATAAGTGCCCTAATATACCTGATATGTGCCATAATATACTCGATGTGTTAATATACCCGATATATGCCTAAATATGCCCAATGTGTGCAGTAATATGCCCGATATGTGCCCTAATATACACGATATAAGCTCTAATATACACGATATGTGCCCTAATATACCCGATATGTGCCCTAATATGCCCAATGTGCGCCCTACCCGATTTGCGCCTTACCCGAAATGCGCCGTAATATACCCGATATGTGCTCTAATATACCCGACATGTGCCCTAATATACCCGATATATGCTATAATATAACGGATATGTGCCTTAATGTACCAGACTGACCTTGTGCCTAGGTTGAACTGTGCGTGCCTCGCCAAAACGAAGTAAAGCTCCTAAACATAATTAAAGATATCTTACGTACGGAGTATAAAGGACGACACGGCGTGTTTTTGTGACAGGCCTCTGCTCCTACGGGAGCCAAAGGTTATTGACTAATTGAATGATATCTTACCTGTAAGTATGCTAGAAGACGAAGAGTGAAAGTTGCTATGTACAGCGAGTTTGTGAAAAAGTCTAGAATGTTCCACATGTCGTGGATGTATTCGATGGCGCCTTCATCCCACAGCTGCTTGATCTCGCTCCACATCAGACCTGAAAGCAAACGGTTGTTAGAAGATAGAGAGCCGAGTTGGGCTTGAGGGGGGAATAATAATATCAATATATATATACATCAATATATATAAAATCCCTGCTTTTTCTGTCAGTAACGCTAAGGGATGCAACATTGGTTGAAAGTTAGACATTAATTGTATTGTTTCCCTTATACGTATTCTCCCGAAAATAGTAACACTCGACAAAGAAAAGTGCGCAAAGGTTGGTGTGCATGCGCCAAAGTTAGGTATTGGTGCTTTTGAATGTAATCCCCGTCTTATGACGGGCTTTCACACAAGTATAAACTAAGCGCCGACACAGACAATATGGAGACATAGTAGTAAACAAACTTTGCACTCTGATATACATAATCTACATTGTCACCCCTTATAAAGCAGGGGAGCCATCACCGCAGCTGGTTCTCTTGCCGAGAGCCTGCACTAAGTATTCATATGCTCTTGAATCTGTGATTTATGTAGCTATGTTTTTTTACATGAGGCTGCCAGCCTCATACACAAACAACGTGATATTATTTACCTTTTACGATATGCTTGAGAGAGTAATAGTCCTATTTTGTTCTTTGTTTCATCAGAGAGCCTCGGGCAACACAAGGGGCACGTAAATAAATAAATATATATATATATATAATACACACATACGTACTGGTAGTTAGTTATCTGTTTACGCGAGTTTCATTTACGCGAATTCAAACTTGTTTTCAGCAATTTTAGGCAATTTTGTTTTATTTACGCGCCAAACTTGAACTTCTACGACCCGATATTTATAAATGTTTACTGTATTTTATCTACGCGCCAAGGACAGAGCGAGAGCAACATGATGACATCATCAACCCGCGTTGTCAGTCTCGATGTACAGACCTAGACTAAGTGCTCTAGTAAACGTGTTTAGTTTAGATAAATTGATCTAATAGATGATGTGTGGTGTAGTTTTAAGTGTCACTTAATATCAATAGTGAATTTAATCAATTAACTACGGCCTCTAAGCGTACAGCATGTGATAGTGCAACTAACAGTGTGGGACAACGTGCCAGAAGATCTATAACACTGGATCAAAAACTGGACGTGATAAAGCGCTATGAAAGTGTTCAGTCAACTGCCTTGCTAAAGAGTGCATTGAATTTAAGCGGCATTAGAGACAACAAGAAGAATATCAAGCATTGTATTAAATCACGTTTATTGCTGCCCTACAGGACGCCACCAGCTGACTGCTTTGACGGTTGGCGGTTATGGATCAAAGAAGAAGATATATATATATATCCGTCGTCCAAGTTTTCGCCGTCATCATCGTCCGTCTTGTCAAACCAGGTTAAAATATCACGTCCTTTTAAATTCTCCATCAGCTCTGCAGTTAAGGGCCGCCGTGTGGGATTCAATTGGATTTCGTCTTGCTGAGCATGTCCATTTAATGTCGATGATAGGCCCTTTTTTTTATATTCCATATTTTCAGCAGTCGCATCATGCTATTTCTTTGCAATTTTTCACCTGAATTTCCTGGCTAGATTGTTCCGGCTTCTCGCTGCGATCTGACAAGATAGCTAAAGCATGTCATTGCCCATTTATCTTCTTTTTCCATGCGTGGCTGGGTCTGAAACGCTTTCAAAACTGCAGCGGTTTTCTTTATTTATTCTTTGTAAGGATCTGCAAGAAACGTGCTACTTATTTAAGATCTTGTGAATCTTTGAACATGTACAGCAAGTTGTGCCTGGGAATTTTTCTTTATGAACTACGAGTACAATGAATTTCGTTTCTTCTGTTTTCGAACAATCTAATTTTTTTTTTTTTTTTTAGGGGCTCTTTCTGGGGCATGGAGGAAGCTTGCAGGAACCTGCATCAAATCAGTCATGTGGTGGTCGGAGAGGTATGGCGCTCACCTCTAATTCTAAAGGAACCGGGGTTCACTCCCAGCACAGGCAATACAATTGATGGAAATATTTTTCAGAAACAGTGGTTCCTATTGATGTCATACTCCCTCCTGATCTCATGGGTAGTGAGATCGGATGCCTAGCCTTCCCAGATAAAGGTGAAAAAATAGGAGGTAACGTGTGCAAGTTGCGCACGTTAACAATGCTTCGGCAGTTGGAAATAGTAATCAGCAGGCCGCTGCCCTGGCAAAATTTCAAAAATTAGGAAACCCATCCACCACAAAAATATTTATAGAATGTGTGATTCCTGTATACACACATTAGGATTCTCGCCGGTGCTACGGAGTTCGTGCACTGCGCTGAGATCCTCCATGTCTAATCTAAGGCATGAGATCGGAGCACTGATGGAGTTATCCGTGGGCAATGAAGATGGTCCTTAAAACCAAACCAAGCGGTCGGAGTGGCTCAGAGGTATGGCGTCCGCCTCGTATTCAAGAGGTACCGGGTTCAAATCCCAGTTGAGGGATTATAATTTATTGAAATATTTTTTTTCAGAGCCAGTGGTACTAATTACGTCATACTTCCCCCTGGTCTACTGGGTAGTGAGATCGGATGCCTAGCCTTCTCGGATTTGGGCGAAAAAATAGGAGATCCCGTGTGCAAGTTGCGCACGTTAAAAATCCCACGGCAGTTGGAAATCGTAAAGAGTAGGCCTATCAGGCCGCTGTCCTGGCAACATTTAAAAATTAGGAAACTTACCCACCACAAAAATATTTATAGAATATGTGCGTCCTATACATTATATACACACATTGGGATTCTCGCCGGTGCTACGGAGTTCGTGTCTTGTGCCGAGATCCTCCATTTGTAATCTAAGGGAGGAGATCGGAGCACTGATGAAGTTGTCCGTGTGCAATGAAGATAGTCCTTAAAAACAAAACAAAACCAAACCCAAACCAAATCAAAACCAAACCAAACCAAAACCAAACCAAAGCAAACCAAACCAAACCTGCATCAAAGCATTAAAGTGATTGGTAGCCGGGGTTTCTGTAGCTGTGTAATTTACGTAATGAGATTGACGGTCCACGTGCACAACCTCAAATTAGTCGCTTCTTATAGTATACATGGAAGCCGCGGTAGCATGGTGGTTAGTGCACTGGCTTCCTAACTCAGTGGTCCATGGTTCGATCCGCAGTGGAGGTGGGATTTTTTTAGGCCGCAAACGGCTCCTGGGTTGACCCAGTCCCAACTGGGTCCCGGAGCAACTCTGAGGAGGTTAAGGCGGCCGGCGTGATGCTGACCACATCACCCCTAGTGTGACGATGGTCAAGAAAATGTGGGCCTAACGCCATATTCCCAATATGCCTCAGTGGGCGCCGTCACGTGATCCTTATGGTATCCATGAGGTAGCAGTAGTTCTTTTCTGTGTCTCCTTTGAGCACCCCCAGGCGCTACTCGGGGCGCTAAGATTGTACTGCATTATTAAGGCTACCTTTTGCGATTGGTCAAGGAACTAAAACGCAAACACGATCTTAAAGTAAACATCTCAGGGGTCGGAGTGGTTAAGAGGTATAGCGTCCGCCTCTTATTCTAGAGGTACCGGGTTCGGTTCCCATTACAGGGAATATATTTGATGGCATTTTTTTCAGGACCAGTGGGCCCTAATGATTGTCCTCCCCCCCCCCCCCCCCTGATCTCCTGGGTAATGAGACCGGATGCATAGCCTTCTCGGATAAGGGCGAAAAACAAGAGGCCCCGTGTGCAAATTGCCGCACACGTTAAAATATCCCTCGGCAGTTTGAAATCGTAATCGCTGCCCTGGACAGATTTACAAAATTAGCGAAACCTAACCACCAAAAAAATTGTTATAGAAAGTGTAATTTCCATATACAGACATTAGGATTCTCGCCAGTGCTACAGAGTTCGTGCACTGTGCTGAAATTCTCCTTGTGTGATCTAAGAGAGGAGATCGGAGCACTGATGGAGTTATCCGTGTGCAATGAAGATAGTCCTTAAAAAAAAAAATAACATCAACATAAAAACACACAAGAAAAGTCGTGTTATTAGTACAGACCAGGACAATATTAAGAAAACCATCAAGCAATAATTAAACAATGGCAGAATCCACAATACAGACAGACAGACACACACAGACACACACAGACACACACACAGACACACAGACACACACAGAGACACACACACACACAAAGAAACAAATAAAGTCCTACCCCCAACGTAAGCGAGGATAACCCACTCCACCAACGATGCTTGTGAACCACGTAGTTCTTGTTTGACTCCATTCATGACTGAGTCTTCACTGATCTTCATGACTTCCACGCGTTGAGATACCAGAATCAGCAAGACTGTTGGACAGAATTTAACGTCTTAACTTTGACTTATGTTAAACTTTGAGAAGGTTGTACTAAAAATTTATTAATTAAAAATGTTAGGGAGCCGCGGTAGAGCGTAACTTGTAAAATAATAATACCTCACACTGGTATTAGATTACTGTATCACCAAATCTTCATTACACTGCAGTGCATGTACTACTGTATTAAATTTTTTTTTTTTAAGAAAGAGAAATGTTTTATTTATTCAAAATAACATTACAAACGAGCACTGGCTTTCTAGCTCGGTATAAATATGAATTGGGTTCCAGAGCAACTCTGCGAAGGTTAAGGCGGCCGGCGTGATGCTAACCACATCACCCTTAGTGTGCCGATGGTCAAGAAAATATGGGCCTAACACCATATTCCAAATATGCCTCAAGGGATCCTTTACTTTTTTTGTTTTGATTTTTTAACCTACAAATGTTATACTTTGCGAAGGATCAAAACTATAACCATGTCAAACATTCATTGACAGACCTAGGAGGAAAAAAAAAATACCACATGGTTACAAAGAAAGACCGTGTCAAATTTGTTCACAGTAACTATGTCTAAACCAACGGGCTGATCACCCGTTTGCCAGTCACTTCGATTACGGAAACAACAGCAAATGGATTGATTTGCCGTTGCCCTAAAGACGCCAATAGGCGTGATGGGAAACAATGGCAAAGAAAACCTATCTGCTGTTGCCCTAAGACGCCACTAGGCGTAATGGCCACTGACTGCTTTGACGGTCGGTGGCTAAGGACGGAAGAAGAAGAAGAAGAACTATGTCTAAACGTTGACTATGTTATACGTTGACAGGGTTGTACTAGAAATTGTATACTCTGAGAAGAATTAACAAAACTATGACCTTATGAAACCTTGAGACCTAAGATGAAAAAAAATACGACTATGGTTAAAAAATAAAAAGACTGTTAAAAAACCGACAATGTCAAATTTATTCACAGTAACCATGTCTTAACTTTGACTATGTTAGACTTTGATAGAGTCACGTGACAAACCGCTATGAGGACTGGTGGTGTAGTTATTATTCTCCAACAAAGACAATTTTCTTAACTAGGTGGCAGGTGGCAGGCCTAGTTAAGTATTTCAAGTTTTTAACACACACCAGTCTCTTTTGTTTATCTTCCAAGGTAATGCTATTGTGTATAAGTACTGGCCATCTCCGCCAGAGTTGGTGATTCCTGGATGAACTACTTTTTCTTCCCTTGTTCAACCCTCGACTCGTTCTCTTCCTTCTCCGTTGTTATTATAGTGACGGATCGTATAGTGGATTTTATAATAATTATTGACCTGGCCTACATACAACAACCCTCAAGGATAGACTCAAACATTTGTTTTCTCTCTTGCAAAAACATTTATTTACATGTGATATTCTTCAATAATGCGGGTAATTCTTCATAGAGCTCACATATAGTTGTATCATAGTTGCTTCCCACATAAACTCTTTATCTCGTGTATACATACATAATCTCCCTTTGATTCTCCTGGCATATCCATTTACTAGGTTAGCCTCTTCTAACTCTACCTCAGTTGACTTAATATCCTTCAATTCCCCCGATTAGCACTTCCAACTCATTGTCTAGTGCTTTTATCCCCCCTGACCAAACTCGGTCAGGTATACCTCTACTTCTGATCCTATAAAGCATAATATATTTCTTCTATTTCTGTACCTGAAAAGCATATTATATTTCCTCAACATGTAACAAGTCTTCTATACTCCATACTTACATGTGAGAGCATGTACATAGTTCATAAAGAAGGCGACTCTGCCAGTCGCTTACTTGTCGTAACCGTTACTGTAGACGACTCATTGGTTCACTCTCAGTGAACTCACACTGCCAAGAATATATGGTTTTCCTCTTGTAATTCCTTCTTACCATTTATTCATATGTATAACCGTACCAATCTTAACCATCAATATATCATTCAAATACTTCTCTTCTCTAGGTTGCTTAATCAACAAAATTCTCATCATTTATTTGACATGTCGACTTGGGATTTCTGATTTACTACTCCTGCAATTTTTTTATCAATATGATGGATAAATGCAAAAACCATACTTAGAGGTAGTTCTCTGAATCTCTCCCGAAATACACTCACTACTATAACTATAATAAACTTTCTTAATCATCTTCTGTTCTGTCTATCTGAAACTTCTTAGCTAACTTGTATAGTTACTGAATGGAACTATCACATCCTCTGAATCTTCTTAATCTTTTGCTATTTCTGTCTAACCACAGAATCCTTTTAGTTTGTAAGTTATCTCTACAGCTTATACATTAATTGTATAACTTCTGAACTTATCTGTATAACCACAGAATCTGTTCAAACTTGGTGGCAACCGCCAGTAGCACTGCTTTCTTCATCTTCTCAAACCCGACTACCCTTCAGCAAGCCGCACGTCGTTCTCACCTTTGGTGTGTTTTTCTCCGTTACCCCTGATTCTCTCACTAATCTGTTTACCAGCTCAAACCATTGGTCGAGCTTTATTTACTACTCACTAGAAAAATACTCAAGCTGCCAACGCAAGCAAAGTTAGTGAACCATTGTCTGTTATTTTTATTACCTTCCCTCTATTTTTCTCGTGAACTGTTTTCAACGTTCCCCCAACCTTGGCAAATATATTTATAATGCCTGGGCAAACCCTACGGCACCATACTTTAAGCGTTCATTTAACCTTGCCAGAAGCTTAAACAATGCTTGGGTAAACCCTACGGCACCATAACTTTAAGCGTTCATATAACCTTGCCAGAAGCATAAACAATGCTTGGGCAAACCCTACGGTGACAAACGTACATGTATCAAAATTTATTTAACTACTTACTTCATCACCATCACTACTTTACTGTCAAGAATGATAATTTAGGTGTTGTATGAACGATACATTTATGACATCTGTGCTCCTCGTTGAGCTTTATTATTATGATGTTTGCATCAGATGGATGGATGGATGAATGAGATTGCACGGACTGATTTATTTCTTACAACTAGATCTTAAGCATATGCATAGTAATGATATTAGTGGTTTTTTGTGTGAAAATGGTGCGCAACTTGTATGCCTGTGACGTCACCGAGTTTAGTTGAGCACCGTGCGATGCGAAAGAAAAAGGAAGGAAGCTAATATGAAAGAAACCAGTGCTATGTGTATATTTGGCAGCTTATAGAAATGGACACTGAATGAGAGGTCTGAGAATTGTTATGCCACGATTGTTGACCTGACCTGGAATTTTGGGTCTGAGCCATGTTATACCACGAATATTGCATGCCAGGAACATTCATTGCTGAACATTCATTATGTTAATATTAAATCGTTACAATTTTTCGAGGTGACTTTGTCTTCTTGATTCCCTTTCATGAAAGCTGGCAGTTGTATGTGTTACCTCTAGAGAACGAGGCAAAGGACAGAGTGTGGTAGACACAGTCCAACTTGTGTCCTTGATAATTACCTTTAGCTCCCCAAGGAGCATACGCCGTCAAAAATATGTCAAGTCCTCCCGTCATATGCTATCAGCTCAGATCTATTAAAAATCTTCTTTGTCTCTGTCATTTCTCTCTCCAGAAACTGGGACATACTATAACGTATAAGCACAGGAACACAAAATATACATATAAAAGTGAAGGTCCCTTATGGCCACTACTTTCCGCAGCCCAATAGGTGCTGGGGCTCCGGGACATGCCCGGTCCTCCTAGGTGGTACTTACGCCACTGCTCCTGAGGTGACACCTAAGCATATAATGGAAAACAAAGAAAACAAGCTAGGAAAAGTTCTCCTGCTTCTTCACATACTATCACTAGTGGCGTAGGAGATCATGTCTCTCCACAACTTCCTGTCTCCGGTACAATTTATCAATTCTGCTGTTGACGTCTTTCCATACCACGATATCAAACTGTCCAGTATTTGCTCTCTTTGTCTTCCCCTATCTCTTTTTCCTTCAATCTTACCTGTTGTTACGATATATTCCAGAGAAAAGGTTAGAGGAGAAATATGAGAGGATCAGTGCTAGCAAAAATTTAAAAAGATGACTGGAAAACAAATTAAAGCACTGATGGCAAGAACCAGACAAGAACAACTGGTGCAAGAGATGAGAAGAATACGTTGGAGTTCGGTAGGAAAGACAGTGCGGAAACCTGTTGATAGCATTACAAGCCAGTCGTTGTTCCTGGAATTCCCTGGATAAAATATGTAGAGGGAGACAGATATACATAAGTACACAGGAACTAATGCCAGACCTGACAGGGAATGTCATTGAACAGATGTACAGGATAGGAAAGCTTGCCATGCATTTGAACAAGAAGGAGAAGAAGCATTTTATTTGGAAACATTTGTGTGCGTTGGCTAGGCACACGATTTTCTCCAGGTGTGACTTAACGTTTCTCCTGATGTACCTTAAAGATCTCCAGATATGTCTTATGGATTCTTCTCCAAATGTATCTTAAGGCTTCTACAGAGTTGTCTTACTTTAGATCGATATTCCCAGGCTGAATTCTTCAGGAAGGGCCAACGTTTTTAAAGCTTGGAAAACCAAGCTGTATTGATATTTACTTAATCCTGCTATATACCATATTTCATACCATCACGTTAGCGGTGATAAGTTAGAACCAACAAGAACCAAAAAGCTTCAGATTTTCATAAATGGATGCTTGCGTAGAATAAAAGGATTGAAGTGATATAACAAGATCATCAATGTGGGACTAGCTAAGTTCGATCCCCAGATGCGGTGGGATTTTTTAGGCCGCAAACGGCTCCTGGGTCGACCCAGCCCCAACTGGGTACCAGAGCAACTCTGGGAAGGTTAAGGCGGCCGGTGTGATGCTGATTACATAACCCCTAGTGTGCCGATGGTCAAGAAAATATGGGCCTAACACCATATTCCCAATATGCCTCAATGGGCGTGTAACGGGATCCTTTACCTTTTTTTTAATGTGGGACTGACGACAAGAACCAGGCAAGCGCTAATGGAACAAGAGATAAGAAAACGACGTTGGAGATAGACAGGGCACACGTTAAAGAAACTTGTTGATAGCATTACCAGGCAGTACCTGCTAAGGAACTCCCAGGGTAAGAGGTGTTAGAGGAAGATCAAAGGTCACATGCAGAAGACAGCTGGAGATATAGACATGAATGAAGGAGATGGAAGAAGACATAGAATGACCATGACCTGATGGCACGGGACATGAAGATTTAACATAAGTTTCTTGAAGGTCTATGCCTATGCTCCTTGGGGAGCTGAAGGGTGATTGTATGTATGTATTTTAGTTGAACATAAATACATAGATACTAGTTTTACGTCAGTAACAATTCAACCAAGTCCTTGCGCTAAAGTAAAGCTAGTCTAGTGCTATATATACCTGTCACAAAAAGTAGGGGATATTGAATTTAAAAGTTATCCAAAGACAATATATTTCAAATTAGTTCATTTATTCCTTCGTACAAGTAAACTTGAGCATCATTACAAGACATTTGCGATATAACAAGTGTTATGGCTTTACTCACATGATTTTAGTCGCACTGGCAACCAAGGCGGGGTAGGTACTTCATTTTCACAAAAATATTCCAATATTTCTAAAAACGTGTAGGGCCCCCTGATAAATCGTTATATTGGCTACCCAGTTGATAAAGACTAGTGTTGATAGGGTCTACCAGTGTTGCTTGGGTGGTTGTGATCGTGTTCGAAGAGTGTCGATAGGTGTTGTCAAACACGAAGACAAACAAAAGGTCAACTCGACCTACGCAGTGGTGTATTGATTTGGAGTGAGGATACAACAGTACGCGAATGCTGGAAAATGTTCTGAGAGTTGACAATAGGGTAATCTCACTCACTCGTGGCAGGAAGTGTAAGACGAACTACTGTTTACGTTTTCTTGTATTTAATGGACACACACTTCGACGACACAGGAACAGGAAACAGGTTGGCATAAATCATAATAATGTTGATCAATGAAATACCCTATCATATGGGCATTCATGTTGCATAACAGTACAAATGGAATGTCAGTAGACAAGCACTCCGTAATACTAATATATATATCGTCTGACTTTACTGACAGAGCACGTCAGCTCATAACCAAGGTTCAATATGGTTCCTAGACCTAACCTCGTCTAGCGAAGATTCATATAGATAAAGTTCAGCACATATTTCTCTGATAATAATATTGAACCACTAGTAGTGGGTTCTTTTCTGTAGCAGTGATCTCTAGACTCATCAGGTGATAGTAAGGGGCCATCCCTGTTCTCTCCTCGATGATTGGAAAATATAGAATTCAAAATGGCTTCTCCTCCAGTGAGTTGTCGCTCACCCAGGATACAAACTATGAAGCACAATCAAAGCGGATCATACATCAAATGTCCTCATTGCTTTGTAGATTCTACCATAGATACTATTGACTTCATCACATAATATGGTGCTGCTAGGTATGAATGTCATTTTCATCTGGTTAACATTCATCTGAACGTACAACCGTACGTCTGTTCATCGAATACAATGCCTCAGGAAAAGTTCATAAGAAATGCGTCTTTACCTTGGTATCAGAAATACACTATAATATGATTCTGCCATTCCTTGGCAGTAAGAAAAAAACACTGGGGTGAATCATACATGATATGTCTAAAGAGACTACCTCTTTCCCCATTAATATAGAGATCACTTTTCCGGCGACAGGCCGCTACAAAAACTCAGCACCCCAACAGGGCGGAACCTTCTCACCTTCTCCGTAGCGACACATCCGCCGAACAACCCTTGACCCCAAGTTAGACACCGAAGATATAGTTCGACTTAAACATACAAAGATATTAAGATATAAGACAGACTCGTCCTACATAGACAAGAACTACGCATAGATTCGGGCCATAGATATTCTGAAGCAAGAACAATCTATTTCTAACCAAACAAAGAATAGATCGCTGTAAACCTAGATTCCTACGCTAAGTTCGATCTTCAGGAAAGATACAAGAACCGATAACTCACAGAATGAATACCCATCGCCTAATCTGAGTTCCGTCCCTTTAGACTGAAAATCGTGAATTCAAAGATAAATATATTTTTATCAGACAAATAAGTACATTTTACATTTGTATGCGTATTTACAGTAATCTGTGCGCCACACAAAAGAATATGTGCGCAACACCCCCGTTTGCCGCTAAACATGCATTGCAACGACGTCTCATACTGCAAATAAGCCTTCTGATGTTGTCTTGAGGAATTCTCTGCCACTCCTGCTGAAGGGCCTGGGCTAACTGCTGAAGAGTCTATGGAGCGGCTGGACGTTGTTGGACGCGTCTATTCAGGAGGTCCCACAAATGCTCAATAGGAGACAGGTCGGGGGACATCGGCGGCCACGGTAACGTTCGGATATGCTGCATCTGAAGGTGATCTTGGCCGACGCGAGCACGGTGAGGACGTACATTGTCATCCTGGAAGATGAAATCTGGTCCGTGCCGTTGAGCAAAAGGCACAACGATAGGCTCGATGATGTTGTCACGGTAGTAGAGCCCTGTGATATTGACCTGGCATATGTGAAGGTCGGTCCTGTCATTCATACAGATGCCTGCCCACACCATTACACTGCCACCTCCATAACGGTTGTGTGGAACAGTTGCAGGAGGCTGGTAACGTTCACCTCGCCGTCGCCAGACACGTATTTGACGATCATGAAAATCCAAAACGAAACGGGACTCATCAGAAAACATCACTGACGCCCACTGTTGCTTGGTCCACCGATACGTTGGCACCAATCCATTCTTGCTCGCCTGTGTTGTGGTGACATGGGCAAAGCTACAAACGGTCTGCATGAAGCCAGTTGCACTTGGTGCAAACGGTTCCGCACTGTCTGAGTTGAGACCCGGATCCCAGTGGTCTGTTGAAGGTGTTGCTGAAGTTGAGTAGCATTTAGAGTCCGAGTTCTGAGGGACTGAGAACAAGAAGTTGATCTTGGCGGCGTGTAGTGACTCTTGGACGGCCAGTCCGAGGCAGATCAGCCACTGTGCGGAAATTTTGATACCTGTTCCACGGTCTGCTGACAATTGAACTGTGAAACATTGAGGTTCTGAGCAGCATCCACTTGCTGACTTCCGGTTTGCAACATGCTTATGCCTATCCATCTCTGCTGTTCTGTCAAACGTTCCATGACGAAGAAAAGAAATTTTATCTGTTGCAGAGTCTTTTTATACCTGTCCATGGTGAGTAGTGTTCATCAAACCCGAGATACACGCATTTTTGTGAAAAAGAATAATTTGTGAACTTTACGGATGGGCCCCCACCTCTGTTCTTGGGATTGGCTTACTCATCACGAGTCACCAGGTCAACATGATATTGCACGTGAGAGTGGAGAAGAACGTGCTCGATATGTCCGTACAACCATTAAAATACGAAATCCACTGTTTTGAAAAATAATACATACCATCTTAAAATATCCCCTACTTTTTGTGACCAGTATATGTTTAACCTAATACAGTGCGAATATAATTTACGCGCGGTTTTCGTTCCGTAGGCGCGCTCGTAATTTGAGATTCGCATAAAGTGAGATCATTTTCTCCATAGAAATTCATTTCGTTACAAATAAGTTGACGTTTCTGCAGAGTAGATTAAAATAAAAATTAATACCAGTTTTTATTAAAACGAAAACATAGGAAAACGAACATAAAACACAAGAAGCATAAAACAAAAAACACGAAATTGTTCGGTGGCACCATCTATGACAGAGTTATCTCAATACTAGATATCTTTCTTCGCATTTTTCCAGCTCGCATTATTTCAAATTCGCGTTAATTGATAAAGCGTAAATTGCGATTGCACTGTATTGATAATAAAGTTTTACTGCTGTTTTCATAGAATTTACTCTCTCTATAGCACACACATACACAACAAATATTGTGTACTCACATAGAAAAACAATGTAGGACGTGCAGTGTATGATGAACTTGACACAAGGTTTGGTGACAAACTGCCCAACACTGCATTTGGGCGCTATGAGGTATATCATGGACAAGACGGGAAACATTGCCCCAATAGTTCCCATGATGGCTAACTTTGACAAGATTGAACGCCTCCGGAATCCTAGCAAACCTTCGTACCATAAGGACGCTAACAGCTGCTGACAATTTGGATGGGCTACAAACTGAAAAAAAAAATCACAAATCAATCAATCAGTCAATCAATTAGTCAGTCAATCCGTCAATCAATCAGTCAATACTCTTTAGCTTACCAAGGAGCATACGCCTTCAACAAACTTATTCCAAGTCTTCCTATCACGTGCCTATCACGTGCCATCATCTCAAGATCTTTCCACGTCTACCTCGTCATTATCATTTCTGTCTCCACTTCTCTTCTCTATGTGTTCTTCGGTCTATCTCTACTTCTCCTTACTTTGGGATGTCCAGAACAAGGACTGTCTGGTAATGCTATCAACAGGCGCAATCATAAATAGTTTACAGTAAAATGTAAGACAACAATTAAGGATTATTGTTAATCAGAATCGACCTCACTGCACTCCGAGCTAACCCATAGGTGCTCAGTCTCCCTCAGCAAAAGTCGAAGGGTATGAATGCTAATTGTACCTGTAGCACGCTGGTTGTACATACGATGGATGCATTCTTTCTCGCGTCCATTTCTGCTAGTCCCACGTTTGATGCCAAACTCCAACAGCCTCAGCCTTGTTGATTCATCTATTGCAGTGCCATTATCCAGCTGGCGATCATTAATAGCCCTTAGTATTTCTCCCTTATCCATGTCCAGTGTCCTCACTATGGGTGCTCACGAGGCCAGTCTGTCAGCTCTCTCATTGCCAAGTACTCCTACCTGACCAGGACAGTAGATCCACACCAGTTTTTCAAGACTTGAGGATTCTATTGATATTTTCCATTCCTGCCGCAGCCATCCGTTCTAAATTTTCCGAACCATGGCTTGAGAGTCTGACAATATAACTGCCCTGGTTGATGAAGTTTCAGACCGCCACCTCAGAGCTGAAGTAACTGCCTCTACGTCCATTCTCATGCTGGAGGTTGTTGACATGTAGGCTCCACTCTGTTCAGCGACGACCCTGCCCTTTATTCTGGCAGAGAAGCCCCATCCTGATTTCTCACCATGCACTACAGACCCATCAGTGTACACAATGACGTCATCATCCCCAGCATAATCACTTATCAGCTGATTAATCTCCAGCTCCGCTTTTCCATTGCCCAAGATCTGCACTTTCTGCCAAGGCTAATGATGACCTGCTGGTAGTTGATCCAGTTCTCCCCTGACTTACTCCACTCTTCCCATTTGGATACATTTTCAACCCTGGTTACCTGACCAATCGTAGCCTCCGCCTGTGCCATCCATGACATCCCCCTTAAGGATTAGATTTACAGAAGCCGATACTTTGATGTTTTACTCCCTATGACTCAGTAAAGCAACTCGTAATTTTTGTATTATTAGTCAAGGTCAAAGTAGCCCCATCGCTGATGCTGCCGCAGGGGAATGAAATGTTAGAGACTTCACTTTACTAGGACCAGCATCGAGAGGTGGGATGACCAGTTTCTCTCCTCGCTGCATTTTCCTTTCCTAACTCACGAGCAGAGTCAGGTACCCCTTTATAGCTGGGTAGCCTATAGCGTGACCCCAGTGTGATTCGAACTCAGGCCCTGTGCAGCAAGTGGCCAGCGCTCTAACCACTGTGCCCACAATAGTTAGTAATATTTAATTTGGTAGTTACGGAGGAAGAAGGCATCGTTAAAATGATCACAGTAAGTTGCGTTCCAACTGGCGGGGTGTTGCGCATTTGTTTCGCGCTTATTTTTGCTTGTAGCTTTTGCACGATTGTTTTATAAGTATCCAATATTCATGTGAAGTTAATGTCCAGGGTTCTTTCTTTACGTGCCTGGCAAACAAGTATTAGTTTACTTTTGTGCACACATCTCTTTCTCCAACGAAAGTAATAACTGCTGACTTACGGTTTATAACTTTAATAAACATGACGAACTTCACAATAGACCCATTGATGTGGTCAGGCAGTTAGAGCACAATCAAGATTAATAATAATAATAGTCACTCATTTGTATGAAACAATCCGTTCAATAGTGAAATATGAAATACAGTTGTATACTTCCATCTACTGCCTATAGTATACATGAATATATCTTATGGGCCATACATACACACCCATATACACATCTCCACAGCCAAAACGGCTGGTCACTGAATGCTATCTTTTTCTCACCTCCTTCGCTCCTTCTCTCTTTGCACACGCTTCGTTAGAAATCCTTTCCCTGCCAGTCTCATCACGTGACATAGAGTGTCTAGATGACCTGGTAGCGAAGCGGTGTTATGGGCATTCAAACTAACTGCATTTTCTAACTCCCAACACGGGGAAAAGAAACAAAAAACAGTTTTATAGCAAATAAACAGATAAACAAAAAATCTCAAACGTTAAGAAAGTTCAGTCTGATAAGATAAGTGCATATGAAACAGTGGCACAAAACTAAAATCAAGGAACAGTAGGGTATGGAAAAATACAAGCGGATGAAGAAATGCAGAAAGACATACGTGGAGATCGATAACATATGATGGTATAGTTTCCTCTGCATAGATTATATACGCTGGTATAGTTTCCTCTAGATTGATAATACATTCTGGTATAGTTTCCTCTAGATTGATTATGTCCCCTGGTACAGTTTCCTTGAGATTGATAATATATACCGATACATGTTTACTCTAGATTGATTATGTCAGATTATGTCTAGATTAGTTATATACATCTCAACATCTCTTCAGTACAGACGCCGTGATGATCTAGAACATACTGGCATTGAATGTATATGGCTGGAAATAAAACTCCCCAACCTGACCCCCGTTTTAATTGGTTACCTGTACCGAAACCCTAGCTCTTCTGCTGTATGGTTTGACACATTCTCACGAATGATGGACAACGTTTGGGCTTCTTCGAAGGAAATTATTCTACTGGGAGATTTCAATATTGACCTTCACAAATCGAACAACACGTGGAATGATATCACCATCTCATACAACCTCACACAGTTAGTCAATCAACCCACGAGAGTAACAGATTCATCATCTACACTAATTGATCATATCTATACGACCTGCCCAGAAAACATTGTAGAATGCACAGTTACACGGACAGCATTAAGTGACCACTATCCTATTTGCTGTACCTGGACGAGAAAAGGGTTCAAAGCACCTAAAACGGAACATATCACAGTCCATTACAGGAATTTCAAAAACTTTAACCTTCAATTATTCCTACAAGACCTACAAATATCCCCTCTCTCATACGTGTACCAACTTCCCTATCCAGAAGAAGCCATAACATACTGGACACAAACTTTTAACAATGTATTTGACAAACATGTTCCTATAAAGCAAGTTCGTGTTAAAAATATCAGAAAGACCCCATGGATAACAAACGAAATATTATCAACAATGAGAGAGCGGGACGAAGCACATAAGCTCAAAGATTTCAGCAGGTATCGGATGCTTAGAAACAAAGTACAATACCTCATTCGTCAGGAAAAGAAACTACATTTCAGAAAGATGATTCAAGACAAAGCAAACAGTAAAGAAGTCTGGGCAGCCATTAGAACACTAACACACAAAACAAAGTCACTAAACTCTTTACCAAAAAGCTGCTCCCTCACGGCTACTCATTTTAGTAACCACTTCAAAACAGAAATTAACCATCTCAAATCGACACTGAAGCCAATGGACTGCGATATTAGTAAACTGACCGCCTTCTGCAACACTGAACATACCATAACAGATCTTAGAGATATTCCTTTTCTAACAGTACACGAAGTTCTCACATATATCTTGGCATTAAAAAAACAACAATTCATCTGGTCTTGATGGTATCAGCAATAAGATTCTACGTTACGCTGCACCCATCATTTGCGACTCCTTAACATATGTGTACAATCAATGTATTGCACACAACTACTTTCCCACAGCATTTAAATCTGCCAAAGTGTATCCTCTCTATAAATCTGGCTCACATAGCGATCCCAACAGTTACAGACCAATATCCCTTCTATCATCTCTTTCAAAACCACTAGAGAAACACATTTACAACACCACATTTCAACACTTAACAACAAACAAACTGCTCAATGAGAGCCAGTCAGGTTTCAGACCCAAACATTCCTGTCACACAGCTCTCACCAAAATGGCAGATAACTGGCTGTCGAACGTAAATGATGGGAAATTAGGTGGTGCTGTTTTTGTTGACTTCAAAAAAGCATTTGACATGATTGACCACACTATCTTGGTTCAAAAGTTGGAAACCCTCAGAATAGGCCCTAATCCACTAAACATCATCAAATCATTCCTGGGAGATCGACAACAGTTAGTGCTTCACAACAACTCGACATCAGATTTCTCGAAGATAGATACAGGAGTACCGCAGGGCTCTATTCTTGGGCCCCTACTCTTCGCAATGTTCATCAACGACCTACCACTACATCTAAAATATTCAACATGTGACCTCTTTGCAGATGATTGTACTATCTACACTAGTGACAATGACTGCGTGGCACTTGAAATGACTCTTCAATGCGATGTAGACAATCTAACAAAATGGAGTAATATGAATCGTATGCCATTAAACACAGCAAAAACGAAATCTATGTTGATTACCACCAGACAGAAACTCCTAAACTGCACCAAAAGATCGCTACAGGTACACGCGGAATCAATACAAATTGAACATGTAACAGAACACAAAGTTCTAGGAATCACGATTGACCAGCACTTAACGTGGAACTCCCATGTACGGAATTTAACCAAACACTTAGCTCAAAAGACGTACCAGCTAGCCAAAATAAAACACTTCTTAGACGCAGACACTAGACTATTGTTCTACACCTCACATATACAGACACATCTAGATTACTGCTCTACACTATGGGATGGTTGCCCTGCTTCCACCTCAAAGAGACTGCACTCCCTGCATAAGAGAGCAATACGTCTGATCACCGATAATCGCACGATATCACACACAAGGACAGGAAAAGAACCCACAATACTGTCCCTGAAAAAACGTCTTCTCTACAACAAAGCCAAGCTGACCCACGCAATTCTATCAAACAATGCTCCGCCGTACCTACGATCATTGTTTCAAACCAGTAGAAGAGAGGGACTACAATTACATCAGTTACGTCTGCCCAAACCTAGGATCGACCTGTTCAAACAGAGTCTAGCCTACTCTGGAGCCTACTTATGGAACAGCCTTCCACACCACCTAAAAAGCCTACCTACACAATATTCATTTAACAAAGCACTTTTCAAACACTTCCTAAACACTGATTATCTACCCCCATAGAAACATCATTTGCCTGTCAACATCTCATCCATAGGTCAACATTTCTTTTCCTCTTCCGCTCGTTTTTAATGGGAATAATTTGTTTTATATCCATGTAATACTATTATATAATGTAATGTATGTGAGAATGTACCCGCATACCACTGTACTTTAGAGATGTGAATGTTTCCGTTTGCTTAAATGGGTGATGTACATGCAGATATAATTTTTTTTTTTTTTTTTTTTTAAACTGCTGAAAGACTTTTTCTGTTACAGAAGTGCGCAAGAAAGTGTTATTATTATTATTTCAATTTCCGCCAAGAATGTATGGATGTAAGCGAGAATGTGTTTTTGTAATTCTTGTATTGAGGATTGATGACACATTCAAAAATACTACAGATTAGACGTTTTGACCGCATAAGTGAGTGTCGGTATACATAACTTATTTATTTATTGTTTTGTTTATATTATTTTATTTATTATTATTATTATTATTATTTTTTTCAGTCACTATCTTTATTTAAAAAAAAAAAAAACCTAGGCTACTCATTTTTTATTATGATTGTATACTGTAAATGAATGCTATTATGTTAACTTTATAATGTTGCATGCCTTTAAATTAATGCTTAAAGTAATATGTAGGAATAAAAGGATATAGTATGCAAGATAAATGAGAGTGACAGGGCAGAATGTTAGACGGGCCTGCGCGCCCAATTCTCAACCCTTCGAAAATAAAGTTCGTTCGTTCGTTCGTTTGTCCGCTGATTCAGTTTCCTCTAGATTAATAATACATGCCGATACGTGTATTGGATTATTGTTGTTATTGTTAATCAGAATCGACATCACTGCACTCCGGGCAAACCCATAGGTGCTCAGTCTCCCTCAGCAAATGCCGAAGAGTATGAATGCTAATTGTTCGTGTAGAACACTGGTTGTACATACGACTGATACATGATTGATTATCTCACTGGTATGGTTTCCTCTAGATTGATAATACTTGCCGATGCGTGTTTACTCTAGATTGATTATGTCCGCTGATTCAGTTTCCTCTAGATTGATAATATATGCCGATACGTGTTTACTCTTGATTGATTTTGCCCACTGGTATTGTTTCCTCTAGATTGATAATACTTGCCGATACGTGTTTCCTCTAGATTGATAATACATGCCGATACGTGTTTCCTCTAGATTGATAATACATGCCGATACGTGTTTACTCTAGATTGATAATACATGCCGATACGTGTTTCCTCTAGATTTAGTCGTATTCGCTGAAACAGTTTCATTTGGATTGACTATATACGCTGATACAGTTTCTAGACCGATTATGTTAGCTGATATAGTTTCCTCTGGACCAGAGGTCGACAACAGGTCAACCTTGATCTTCCTGCAGATCCGATGGGATCGTTTGGTAGATCTCTAGGTGACGGAGGGAAAGATACGAATTTTTGTTTGCAGACTAGCTCTCTCTCTCTCTCTCTCTCTCTCTCTCTCTCTCTCTCTCTCTCTCTGTGTCTCTCTCTCCTCTCTTGGCACTTAAAAGCGCGGTGTCTTCACTTTTAAAGACCACTAAAATTCACTTAATTCGTGAACTGATTAAGATAGAGAGCGATCTATTCTTTGAAGTGATGTAAGCAATCTGTAAAATATTTAGTTTTAATTTTCCACTGCTCTGTCGATGAGATTGAAGGAAGCAAATCGTCTGACAGAGATAAAAGTGACATATCGGTTGGACTTATTATAACTTCCAAAAACTGTACTCTGAAAAATAAAAATGACACGATTTTATCGAAGCAGATCTTTCGAGAGCTCAATATTTCTAAAGTAGATCCTCATAGCTCCTGAGTTACCTACCGCTGCTTTAGACCGATCATAAACACTGAAGTAGTCTCCCACAGATTAGTTATATATGCTGATACAGTCTCTCGTTGACTAACTATATATGTTAATATACAGCAATCCTCCGGTAGTACGCTGTTCGATTAGCGCCTTTTCGATGTAACGCTGTTTCTATTTAATGACATATGCCCGTTATACGCTTAAAAAATTCGATCTTACGCGTAAAGTTAAGTGGGATGCATAAATATAATATTCAAGTTCGTTCAGGGTGGCGAGATGGTCAAGACGCATTGTCATTGCAAGAATAATGAACCATGACCCTAAAATGGAATGCAGTTCTGTGGTAATCCGTAACACAGTGCAAGATCTTAATTACTACACGGTACTTCTTGAAGAAAGGAGCCGCGGTAGCATAGTGGTTAGTGCACTGGCTTCCTAGCGCAGTGGTCTATGGTTCGATCCCCAGATGAGGCGGGAATTTTTTAGGCCACAAACGGCTCCTGGGTCGACCCAGCCCCAAATGGGTACCAGAGCAGCTCTGGGAAGGTTAAGGCGGCCGGCGTGATGCCGACCACATCACCCCTAGTGTGCCGACGGTCAAGATAATATGGGCCTAACACCATATTCCCAATATGCCTCAATGGGCGTGTAACGGGTTCCTTTACCTTTTTTACTTCTTGAAGAGAAAAAGGTGGCGAAGCAAGCAAGCTCGATTTTTTGTTTTTTTGTTTTTTAACCAAAGTCTCCTCCAATGTCTTTAGTCCTCATTGACCAAGTAGCCGTGCCTTCTATATATGAAGCCAGAAAATGTTTTTTAACATTTACAAAACCTTCTGATAACCAGTCGTCTGATGATAAAGACAGCTCTGCCGTGACAAATGTAGTCTCACGCGGCAAAGGTATAAATACATAATATTTTGTTTGTGTTCATTATGTTTGAAAATTATATGTAGTTAATAAATGTTGTTAATAAATGTTGTTTTGTTTTGTATCACTTTATACTTAATTTTTATTCATCTTTCTGAACCTTAGGAACGAATAATTTGTTTTCTAATTTTTCTCATGGCAAATCAGTTTTCGTTAGTTATTTTTCGGTTAGCGCTCGATTTGTCAAGAACGAATTAACAGCGCTATGTGGCGGATTGCTGTAGTTTCCTCTAAATTGATAACATACGCTGAAATATATATTGTAATTTATACATTGATTAGATATGCTAATGTACTTTCTTCTAGATTAATTATATATTTAATATGGTGTCGTCTAGACTGACTGGAAATGCTGATATAGTTTGTTTCCTTCTTTTGTTTTTACTTTTTTATTTATGTTGAGTATGGATGTTTTTAGATGACATTTTCATACATAAAACCAGACTATCCGATATAATTGTATGGCGCTCTCTCTGACAAAGCTCTACACCCCAGGTTAAAAGAGGAAAGACTAAATAAGTAAAACCAGATTACAAAACATTTAGTCTGGTGTAAATCCTTGAGCCTGTTCCTTTTGGCATGTCGTAATAGGCTATTTAAATAAGGTGTACATGGCGCTGTCATCATATATAATAATTATAATTAGCTACAGAAAGCACTGCTGCAGGAACATAAACTTTGGTGTAGACTTCCCAGCAAGGGGGACGTCTGCAGTTAGGGTTCAATGCTTCATAACGAGCGAAAGAGGAGATGATAATCATGCGCTCATGAATAACCGAAGAATCTTGTGTCAACGCTGAACGTAGTGCGCCTGGTCAAAACGAGGTCAAACTCCAATGAAAAAGAAAACTATCACAAAGATGACATATTGATTTTTTGGAAACATCAGATAAATAAAGAGAAAAAAAAAATCAACACAAGACAAAATCACATGTCTGGTTGTCTTGCCTTTGATCTCCGCCAAAGTTATTTTATATATCCCGACAGCTGTTGCATTTATGATCTTCCTTAGTGTTTGAGGTGCTTTCCTATCCAAGCAGGAATTGCCTGGATTGTCTGACCAGCAAAATTCTTCTGTGATCTATTTATGGCAGCGTTTAAGTTAATTCTTCATTTCCCTTAAATCTCTTTGGTCTGTTTCTTTAGCTATTACTTCGTGGTGTCTTTATATACTTTACTTATACAGGGTAATTATCTTTCCGTGTTACAGCGTTCTCAGTTCTATAGACCCTCTTTTGTTTAGTTAGATCAAACGCTACAGGAGCCATGAATTTCACTTTAACATTGACATTGTTTTTAGAAGAAAGATCGTTATTTCTAATGATTGTTTTATTTGATTTTTCCTTTGTTCTCACTCGTCTCAGCTTTCTCGTATACTTTGACGACGAAGCCTTTCTAGACCTTTCAGTAATATATTATCACGACCAAAACACACACGCACAAAAACACACGCACGCACACACCCACACAAAAGGGGTTCACCATGTCACATAAAGAACCAGAAGAGCTCCAAACCAGTGCTAAATGATATTGAGTGGATGAAAGAGTGACTTGCGCAGCGATTTGGTTTCAAGTGAGGAAGAGTTGTGCAATTCGTCACCTCACTCTCTCGCCTGGGTCCATCTGAATCCAGTGGCAAGACAAGTCAGACGATGATAAAACCCTCGTCTGGAAGCAACCCAACCCCAACAATTCAGGTCTTACTTTTCATTACGATGGACAATGTAATCTCATTTTACGAGAACCCAGATGCGAACAGGACTTCTTATGACAGTTACAGACAAACAAAAACCAAAAAAAAAAAAAACTTACGGACACAACCCAGGGAGCAATCAAGGCTATACTAAAGAAACGGTACCTGTACGCGTGGGACCAGTCCTATAATATGGCAGTGGAGCACGGCAAACTGTCGTTAAGTCAGACTTTCAAAAAAATTACCTACATCACGATTCCCCTTGTGGTGGAAAAACACAACATCAACAGCAGCAACAACAACAAAACAACAGTTACACTAACACCAACAGAGTAATCCGGTGGCGAAATCAACAAACAACAAAGTCGCTTGCATATGCGAGGATCCGCAGAGGTAACAGTAGTAAATTTATGCTAAATTAAAACATAGATAGATAGATAGATAGATAGATAGATAGATAGATAGATAGATAGATAGATAGATAGATAGATAGATAGATAGATAGATAGATAGATAGATAGATAGATAGATAGACAGATAGATAGACAGAAATAAATAGACAGATAGAGAGAGATAGAGAGAGAGAAAGAGAGAGAGAGAGAGAGAGAGAAAGAGAGAGAGAGAGAGAGAGAGAGAGAGAGAGAAAGAGGAGGAAGGGAGAAAGGCAGATAGAGAAGGAGGGAGAGAACCACAGAAGGAAAATATGAAATCAGAAACTGACAAAATCCGGACCAAAAAAAAAAAAAATAGGACAAAGACAAGGCAGAAGTAATTGATAAAGTAAACAACTATTCAACGGCTGATATTAAAAAAAGCGCTACCGGGCATTCAAACAATTACCGGGAAAGACAAATCATTTTAAAAAAATCAGGTGATTCACCATAGAACAACAAGTTCTATCATTAGTATTGCATGCGTGGATAGTAGTGGAACTGGATACCAGAAGTTCCAGAATGATCAGGGCCATTACAGTAAACAGTTGTTGCTATATTAGTCCTCTAAGACATATCCGTCAAACTAGTTATATTCATATTTATCTAGGACAGTCCGATGGGCAAAGTGGTTACAACGCTGACATCTCGCGGTAAAGGCATCTGGTTCGAAACACGCAGGCGTCACGCTTCAGTTTACTCGGTTCTAAAGGTTTAATTGACTATGGTCCTGAGTAAGGAAGGCAAAGGCAGCGAGGAAAAGAGCTGGTGACCCCCCACCTCTTGTATCTGGACCTGGTATAGTGAAGTCTTCAACACTTTACTCCTCTACAGCAGTATCTACTATGGGAGTACTTGTACTTATAAATAAATATTTATATTTAGAAAAACACACGGAGAAGAGAACTGGAGACCGACATAGAAAAAACACGAGGAACACAAAGAAAAGTCTTGAGCAGATGGCACAGGATAGAAGGACGAACATGCTGAAAGCCTATGCTCCTTCAGGAGCTGATGGGGATTGAAAATGATATCTGCAAACTTGTACTAAAACGCAAATTTCACTGGAAAAAATCCAACAGAAATCTGCGAAATATGAGCTCGTGAATTACATAAATTAGTACGAAGATCGACTTTATCTGTGTTATAGATTAAAGAAGGAGTCGCGGTAGCATAGTGGTTAATGCACTTGCTTCCTTGCTCAGTGGTCCATGGTTTGATCCCCAGATGAGGTGGGATTTTTTAAGGCCACAAACGACTCCTGGGTCCACCCAGCCCCAATTGGGTACCAGAGCAACTTCTGGGAAGGTTAAGGCGGCCGGCGTGATGCTGGCCACATCCACCCTAGTGTGCCGATGGTCAAGAAAATATGGGCCTAACACCATATTCCCAATATGCCTCAATGGGCGTGTAACGGGATCCTTTACCTCCTTATACGAGGGAAGGTCAAAAAGTAATGCCTCGTAATTTTTAATTTCATTCAATAGGCAAGAAAACAGATAAAATCCACATTGAAATGTAGTCCCAAGTCTGAACTTCAAAAATTTATTTCTCAATGTAGTCTCCGGTATTTGTTACAGTTTTTGTCTATCTTCTCACAAGGGCATGTATCCCCGCACGGTAAAAATGTGTGTCCTTTTTCCTAAACCACTGGCGTACGGCGCGTTTAAGGGTCTCGGTGTCCTCAAAGTGATGTCCGCGAAGATCTTCTTTCAGTGGTCCAAACAGATGGAAGTCAGAAGGTGCAAGATCGGGACTGTAAGGGGGATGTGGTTATAATGTCCAGCCAAATTCTGCAATCGCATCAATGGTGCGTTTAGCGGTGTGTGGCGTGGCCTTATCGTGCAACAGTAGTGCAGTTCTCTGATCTTTTAATGGGTAAAGTCGCCGAAGACGACCTCTAAGCTTCTTCAAAGTTTCAATGTATCGGTCTGCATTCATCGTGTTTCCCTGTTACAAGAAGTCGAGAAGAATCACACCCTTCTCATCCCAAAACACGGAGGCCATAACTTTCCCTACAGATGGTGAACTTTTGAACTTCTTTCTTGTCGGCGATGTTGTGTGATGCCATTCCATTGACTGCCTCTTGGATTCTGGTTCAAAAAAATGAACCCAAGTCTCATCACCTGTCACAATATTCGATAAAAACTCTTCTCCTTCAGTTTCGTAACGGTGCAGGAGGTTGATGGCTATGGTTTTCCTTGTTTCTTTATGTCTGTCTGTCAACATTCTGGGTACCCACCGTGCACAAACTTTTGAATAACCCAGGTCTTTAATGATGTTCTGGACACTGCCTTTACTAATGGACAACAAGGAAGAAAGTTCATCCAGTGTTACCCGACGGTCACCACGAATGATGCCATCAACTCGATGAATGTTGTGTGGAGTCACTGCGGTAGACGGACGGCCAGTCCGCTTTGCGTCAGCCATTGAGGATTGACCTACTTTAGCTTCGTCACAACGATGTACCCAACGTCGGACAGTGCTAACATCCACTGTTGCATCTCCATAAACATTCTTCAAACGTTCGTTGTTGCGAATTGAGGTCTCGCCTTCAGCATTGAGGAATTCTATGACATAACGTTGTTTTAACCGAACGTCTTTGGCAGCCATTTTTAAACTGTTACAGTGGTGCCACCTGTTACTGAAACAGGTTGGTAATGCTATACAGTGCAGAAGAGTGTTTGAGGAATCCTGCTAAATTTACAAATTGCACACCGATGCAGTATTTACATACATAAAAAATAGGAGGCATTACTTTTTGACCTTCGCTCGTAGATTAAAGACACGCGGTACCCAATTTTGGAATGAAACACAATTAGAAGTCTGAGAAGAAACGACATCATTCCAGACTCGTTGACAATCCCGTTAGCGACTATTAGGATTTAATAAACACGGGACGACAGCGCGCTGGTTTGAAAGAATACTCTGGAGACTTGTCTTATTTCAAGTGATTTGTTAGTCCTGTGAATTTGTACAGGATCTCCCCATGGGCTGTCTGCTTTGGAGGAAAACAATGTTCAACTCATCATATTCAAATATGAACCTCATTCATCTTAACTCTCAAATTTTCCGTGGTGTCTGGAATTGTATTATTTTTCGTGTTCCCATAGTCAGTTTATGACTGAAATGGACCACTAATACTACAACTGTTACTGCTGCTACTGCTACCATCACTACTACCACTACCACTACTACTACCACTGCTAATACTACTACTACTACTACTATTATTACTACTACCACTACCACTACTACTGCCACTACTACTACTACCATTACTACTACTACTACCATTACTACTACTACCACTACTTCTACTACCACTACTACTACTACCATTACTACTACTACTACCATTAATACTACTACCACTACTTCTGCTACCACTACTACTTCTAATACCACTACTATTACTAATGCTACAACCATAACTACTACTACCACCACTACCACTATAACTACCATCATCACTACTACTACCACTACTACTACTACCACTACCACTAATATTACTAATACTACAACCATCACTACTACTACTACCACCACCACGATCACTATTACTAGTACCACTGCGTTAGCGAGAAGCGTTAAAAACACTAGCTGTGAATTAACTTTACTGCAAACAAAGATATAGTGGATTGGAATGATTTAGTGTGTTGTAGAAGTAGCCACTTCTAGTCATTAGCGGAATGATGTACCCTTAGAATGATAATCGTCAGCTGCGTTACCCCTGGTGTTCCATATGACGTAATCTTTTCTCTTCTGCTGGCTGTAAGAACTTCTTTTCGCCCAATCGAAGGCGGCATGGTAAGGAGTATTTCCACCTGGTGCAATCGACAGCGTTGTCCTCTCGTGATACTGGATTTATGTCCAACGCTCTCATGTCTCTATTGCACATATCTCTGAACTTCAACTACGGTCGCCTGGCTGTTCTTTTGCCATCTGCCAGTTGTCCGTACAAAATATCTTTTGGGATGCAACCATCTTCTATGCGGCGAACATGGCTAAGCCAGCGTAATCTGCAATGTCATGCAGAGTACACATGCTATGAAGGCCAGCGCCTGACAGGACCTTGACATGGTCACTTTGTCCTTCCATGAAGTACCCAGCATATGGCGTGCTGTTGTGCGTGGAACCCTAGAAAATGTTTTTTTTTTAAAATATATATATAATTGTTCACAGGCTCTTCTTCGGCATGCTAAGTCCATGAATTTTTTCCCCATTTAGCACGGCAATAACGTCTACTGAAATAAATAGACACGTGAAATTTTTTACAGAAGCAAACACAGTTTCCCAAGTCGTAAAACCACAGTCGGCAAAATAGGTTTGACCAATACCTCGCATCAAACCTTGGCGTATTGTCGTTACTCTAGCATGAGGAACTACTGGTTGTATTGATGGAAGAAACAAATTTAACGAAAAATCTGGTTGCTATATTTATTTACACGACAAACTGGGTAAAACTACGCAATCTACAAGTAATTCTAATCCTAGCTAGTCTAATGGCTAAATTCACAGCCGATTTAACCAATTTGATCCAATTGAACCCCGCGCTCTAAAAGTACCACGCACTCGTGTTCCTACCTCTAGTTTTGAAACAAATAAGGAAACGACTGTTACATATCGGGATTATTTGCTATTTCATGGTATAAACAAAATAATATAAATATTTATATTAGATACATTTTGATATAAATCAAGTTACAGCGAAAGGCAGTCCTTGTTCTGGAACCCCCAGGGCAAGAGAGGTAGAGGTAGACCAAGAAGCACACGGAGAAGAGAGCTGGAAACAGATGTGAAAATTATGAGGAAAACGTGGAACGAACGAACGAACTTTATTTTCGAAGGGTTAAGAATTGGGTGCGCAGGGAAAGAACTTGAGCGGATGGCATGGGACAGGAAGACTTGGCATGTGTTTGTTGAGGGCCTATGCTCCTTGGGGAGCTAAAGGGTATTGACTGATTGATGATATGTTTGACTACAAAGATCCAATGAGCCCATGCATAACGCCATATTAATCCTCCAGTCCAACATATCCGAGGGGTCAGTAGGCCTATTAATTCTTTGTCTCTTCAGAAACCTTTGGGAATATCACGAAGCGCGTAATAACGGCACATGAAAAATCATACTATCTGCTACGATAAAAGCAATCCACTCTCAATTTCAAAAGCTCGTATAGAGACTCTACAAATCATCCGAAATCGCGACAGCAGCATGTATTCAAATTCAATCACTTTCAATGAAACTTCTCCAACTTGTCGCCATTCACCCAAACAGCATTAAGCGCTGTGAAGTGCTCTCATATTCAATCACTTTCTGAAATCCAACTTGTCGCCTACCCAAAAGCAGCGCTGTGAAGTCGAAAAAAAAAGCTCGACTCGACTCTGATTCCTACTACAGTGATTTAATAACTTCGACGAGAAAGGGTTCAAATAAAAGAATCCTGATTTCTCGAGAAATGCCTTGATTTTTACAATTTTAAAATTATGCGAGGAGGCGGAGTCGAGTCACTTGTACTCGACCCCAGCAACTTCTTCTTCTGCGTTCAGTTTGTAGTCATGCTAAATCTGCAGGCCTGTCGCCAGGACGAAGTCCACAGTCTTTACCAGGTCGTCGCGGCAGCCCCATTGCTTCTGCTGGAGCTCAGCACCCCTTGACCAGGTCACACGTCGCGAGTCATCATGGGTTGGGCAGTTTTGGAGAATGTGTCCTGGGATCTGGATTCCAGTTCCACATGGACATTCATTTGCGTGGAATATCCTGAGGCGATAGAGATGGCCAAGCAATCTGCAGTGGCCAGTTCTCAGGCGGAACGCCATTATCCAGAAGTTCTCAGATACCACAACAATAAGACACATACAGTCCACACTTTCAGCTGACTCACTACAACTCGAGCTGATTCCATGCACACCCACTTTTTAAAATAATCAAGTGCTCACCTATCTTGGTGTCTCGTAGCAAAGGCGCCGGGTTCGATTCACGGTATCGAAACGCTTCAATCTACCCAGCTGTAAATGGGTACCTGCACTTGAGTTAGGGAAGGAAAAGGCAGCGAAGAAGGGAACTGGTCACCCCACCTCTCACTGCTGGACCTAGAATAATAAAGTCTCTAACACTTCACTCCCCTACGGCAATATTATATAACAATCAACTTACCGGTTACAGGTTTCTGTCAAACATGTTTACCCTGACATACTTAGATCATCCATTGACAGCGAGCAATGATCTAAAGGATATCTTGATTTAACAGTGATAGGCACAAGCCAAGAGCTGTTGGGATCTACTTTAGGATTACTCAGCTCCTCAAAGATCTACCCTAATGAAATCTTGCCTGTTCTAAAGTTTCAGAATTCTAAAGTTTCAGAGTTTTAAAGTTTCAGAGTTTTAAAGTTTTAGAGTTCTAAAGTTTCAGAGTTCTAAAGTTTCAGAGTGTTTAGAATGAGGAACAAGTATGTACATTTTATCTCTGCCTGACGATCGACTTTTTGCAATTCCTTCGACAGATAAGTAGGAGAAAAAGTGATGTTTTACCGAAAGCTAACTTTACTTCAAACTAAAGATCGTTTTCCTAATTAATAAATCAATACCCTTTAGCTCCCCGAGAAGCATAGGCCTTCAACAAACACATGCCAAGTCCTCCTGTCACGGCCATCCACTCAAGCTCTCTCCATGTTTTCCTCATCATTTTCACCTCTGTATCCAGCTCTCTTGTGCATGTGTCCTTTGGTCTACCTCTGCCTCTCTTTCCCTGTGGATTTCAGAACAAGGACTGCCTTGCAATGCCATCAACAGGTTTCCTCAACGTGTGTCCTATCCATCGCCAGCGTCTTCTTCTCAACTCTTATTCCACCGGCACTTGTCTGGTTCTTGTCATCAATTCCACATTTGTGACTTTGTCATACCATTTCAGTCCTTCTATTCTACGCAAGCATCTCTTTATGAAAGTCTGTCGTTTTTTGGTTGTTGTATTTGTTGTTCTCCATGTCTCAGAGCCATACAATAGGAATGACTTGACATTTGAGTTGAAGATTCTTATTTTCGTGTTGGACTTGATTTCTCTTGTTCTCCATATGTTTCCCAATGCAATGAAAGCTCCTCTTGCTTTTTGTATTCTTATTTTGATATCACTGTCTGTCCCTCCAACTTTACCTATATTACTGCCAAGATATGTGTACGATTCCACATCTTTTAGTGGTGTTTCTTCAAGTTCAGCCTTGTTATCATTTCTTACATGCATTCTCATAATCTTTGTCTTTTCCCTGTGTATTTTCAGGCCTACTTGTTATGACCTCTCATCGAGAATTTTCCTTTTGTCTTGCATCTGATTATGGCTATGGGACAGAAGAGCCAAGTCATCTGCAAAATCCAGATCATCAAGCTGTTTAGTCAGATTCCACTGGATTCCATTTCTATTTCCTAACTTATGCAGCTCACGAACAAGATGAGTTTTAGCAAGCTAGCTAGCGAGGAATTTACATGGAAGGAGGAAAAGATACCTTTAATCCTCGGGATACCGCGCTTATACGACCGGCGGGAAAGGGCCAGTCCGAAATTTCCCTAGCTTAAAAGGATTATTTCTTGTTTCCCTTCTGTCGCCTAGAGATCTAATAACTTATCCTATGTGATCTAACGGTATTAAGCAATCGACCGGCTGCTGATCCCCTGGTGTAACATTTCATCTTTGTATCGTGAGCAAGAGCGTCCGATTGACAGTGGTTAGAGCGCTGTTCTCTCGCGGCAAAAGTGCGGGGTTCGAATCACATTAATATTTGGTCGTTCACAGTTGATTTGTAGCTCCTTTTCTGCTGGTTGAATATCTGGGGGATTTGCTGGAGCTGGTCTATTGAGAAGTTCTTCAAAATTTCGGCCCATCTCCTCATTTGTTCTTGTATTTTACTAAATAATTGTCCATTATTGTTTTTTATTATGCCAATTGCTGGGGTATATTTTCCTTTTAGCTTCTTTATGTTGTTATACAGGTAAATTTCCCTCATATTTCCTTTAGCTGCAGCTTCCTCCGATTCTCTTGCAAAATCCTCGATATATTTCCTCTTGTCTGTTTTGATGTTTCTTCTTTTTTCTTTGTTTGCTTCTATGTACACTTCATGAACCTTGGCTTTTCAACTCCTGGTTTTGCTTCTGATTAAATTTGTTTTGTTGTTTTCCTTTTTTCTATCTTGTTGATGGTTTATGTTGTTGTTGATGTGTTGTACTTTTATTTGTTGCCAGTGGTTTTTCCTATTTGCTACATAAATCAGCTGCTGTAGTAATTAATATTTGGTAAGGATACTGTTATCGAAAATGTGTCTCTTATTTCTCGATTTCTTAGAAATCCCACATTAAACTGTTGTCTATAGCTCTGTGTTGTTGTATCTCTGGAGTTTTAACTTTGTTTTGGATAAGAAAAGATGGCGATCTGATGCCACAACTGCTAATCTATATACCTTTACGTTTGGCTGTTGAGTTAAATCGGACTGTAATTCCCGCAAGTTTTCCCTGAAGCACTGTACAGAAACATAATACAATTATTGTTTTTTTTAAAAATCTTACGGTAGGTAATTTGTTTTTAAAAATTCATGTTGATTTACAAATGGGCGTTCATTGTGCAGTTTTTGAAAAAAACTGGAACAATGTAGACATAAAAAGTAGAAAAACGGATATTTAAAACATGAAATAAATGTAAAAATAATTCGCACTTTAAAAACTCTGAAACAATCTTGTTTTAACTATCGTTCTTTAAGGGGCCAAGTCTGTTTTACAGAAAGGGGTATGATGTGTTGGTGTTATGGGTAGTGGATTATCCCTCTTGCTTAACCCTAGGCCATGTCAATTCATTTTTCATGAAAGGGGTGACCATTGCGGCGTCAGTCTCTTGTCATAACAAAACCTCTCATACCCTAAGATCGTTGTGCGTGGCGAAGAGCCACACCCTACTCGAGGTAGTCCTGGTAAATGAGGGTGCAAACCCCTGGCTAAACACAACGGATCTAGAGGAGCAAACCTCGATAATAAAACCAGTGCACAACACCGTACACACACTCTGTTGGTGGGAAGGAACCAGATGAACCAAGTCACATTGAATCTTAGTGACGGATCAATTTCTAGGAGTGGGAACTTCGAGTATGAAAACTATGAACTTTGGACCGGAACCCATCGTAAAGGCACAGATACTCAGGACGTGACGATCCTATTTGTCTTCGACTTTTGGTCATATGCCTAGAGCCTCGGAGAACTCGGCTTAACCAGCAGCTAATTTTGTGGCGGGGGAATAAGCACTGTAAACCCTCCTTGGCTACGTATCTCAGGGAGACCAAGAAACAGGACTAGTGCATGCGAGGTACAGGAAGGTACATTGAAGAGATCTATGAAACAACCTGTCAGTATTACAGGATACAAAGTCCCAACCAACTCCGCTGCACAGGGCCGATCTCTCTCTCAGCCGACCTGACTTGACCATCTGCTCATCTGACCTAAAGACTCTAGTCAATATCAGGTTCTAGACGACATTGGAAGCGACCACAAACCACTCCTCACCACCATAAGCAACCCACGTAAATCATGTTTCAAACAGAGAACTCACTGGAATTTTAAAAAGGCGAATTGGAGACTGTTCCATGAAACATCTGATCGCCTCCTAGAAAACATTGATATCAACTGTGTCGAAACATTCAGTGAAGAACTGACAAAATCAATCTTGATTGCAGCAGCTCTGTCCATCCCAAGGGACAGCCGGAAGCCATATAAATCATTCTGGAACAAAGAAATACAAAATGCTATATCTGAAAGAAGCAAAGCAAGAACAACACTTAAGACCACACTTTCATAAGAAGCAACGATTCATTTCAATAAAGCATGTGCCAAAGTAAAACTTACAGTTAAGAAGACCAACACAAAAAAAAAAGAAAAGAAAAGAGAAATGGACAGAAACATGCTCCAACTTAGATCTCAGACAGAATAGAAACAAAGCATGGGCATTAGTAAATAAACTTTCTGGAGAAAGTATAAGGATGAATCCAAAGCCAGTGACAGACAGAAGAAAAACATTCACTGAAGACCAAAAGAAAACAGAACACTTCAATCATTACTTTGCCACTGTGAATAGCGAAGGAAAACTTACAGCGCTGGACAGGAGACAATTATGCCAGTTAAAGAATCAAGAGAAAGCCTTAACAGTCAATGCTTCCGTATTCGAAGACGAATTTAGCATGAAACAGTTAGAGCATGCCCTGAAGAAATTAAAGCCTAGAAAGTCCCCATGGCCTAACAAGATCCATAATGAAATAAAACTCCGCTTGGACCAATCTGGGATAGAAGCAGTCTTCGAGCTTATTAATAAGACATAGAGATCAAGGAAACTCCCGAAAGCCTGGAGGAATGCACACATTGTCCCTATTTTAAAAACCAACAAACCCCCAGATGAACCCAAAAGCCTAACATCATGCCTAGGCATATGTGGTGGGTTTTGATGTTAAGAAGAATGGTGTGCGTATAGTTGTACTTGAGTGAGATCAACTGTGAAGGTCTCTGAGGTAAACAATGGACAACTGTGTTACAGAGTACCTTTCTTGTTACCACCCTACGATCTCACTCTAAGTTATATTCTTTCTTGACTAGCGTGACTGAAAGCTACATAAAGTGTCTAGGGTATTGTAAGAGTGTTATTAAAGAATCTCAATACAAAAACATATACAAACATATACTAATTACTATGATAAACTCAACTAACTCCAGCTGTTAAATTTTATATTTAAAAATTCTTTTGTTAAACTTTATTGGTCCTGAGCCTAAAGTTGTTTTGGTCAGGACTTCAATTCAATGAGAATCAATTTAGATGGATAGATATATTTACAAATATATATAAAGATATTTACATACAACAGACAATATGTCCATAGTACATTGTTACAAATTTTCAAGTTGATGTTATTACTCTATTTACTACTGGTACTAGAAGGCAGGTTGGGGATTATCATCATCCCAATGTTCTTTTGTTTCACTAGAATTGTTTATGTTAGTCTTTTGGAGGAACGTTTTTGTCTATACAGGAGATTTTTTTTTAGTCGTGATAAGTTGCCCCAGGCCAGATATTGCACTTATCTGGATCCTGGAATCACAACAGTTGTAGTTGGTTTGGCCAAACACTTCAGTCTCCTCTGGTCTTGAACTTCTCTAATACCAGCAGGTACCAGAGACTCTTAAAAATCGTGCTGAATTTCTCTATCATCGAGTACCAGCACCAGACAAGTGCCAGCAGGAACCCCTGTCGATGCAAGTTATGGTTCTGTCTTAATATCAAACTAATTCCTCCTAATTTACATGTAAACATACATTCAATACAAAAGAACATGGTCAGCTCTCTCTGACAACCCTGCTTCTCCACTTTAGTTTGATGGAACAATTCGTACCAGTTTTCTTTTCTCTTCCCTAATAGATGCTACGCCTCTGTCATTCCTGCAGTAATCTTTTCCATGCAATAAGATAGGTGTAATGTTCCTGTATGACCATCATATATATAGTCCTGTAGTTTTAAACTTCTTAGATAGTCCCTTATATGATGGAGCAACATCTAGGCTATGCCTAAGTCTGCCATGGAACCATTTAATTACAATATTTTACATGGCCTTTTCTTTTTTCACACAACCTTGTTTAATTAAAAAGTCAATAAAATCAATCTTACCACATATCAAGGAAATATAAACAAGTAACGATGAATTAGGCAATAGAATATGGCACACTTTCATCACTGCCTCTGTTCAGACTGCTTTCTGTTGTTATTTAGTTTAAAACAAAGCACAAGTCTGCTCATCGCTGCTTGTTCCTCACAATATTTTGAAAAAATGGCAGCGAGCAGCCTACTATTTCGTTAAAGTAAAATGCTTTGGCCAATGAGACCAAGCATCTCTTTTTTTTTTGAATGAAACTTTATTTTAAAAAAAATATCTCAAACCTCTATGTGTTACTATTACCAACTAGATTTGTATATTTAGGTTAGCCAATAATATTTCGGCTTCCTTCAAATTTCATTAAATCCACTTCATCGTACTATCTTAGCCTTTCTTTCACCTAATTGTTTCCCCCCAAAAATATGCTATCCAATCTAAGCAGACATGACTTGACCTGACAGTATCTCCGATTCTCTATGTATTATTACCAATATTTGATTATTTAATGGACTATTTAGATAACTAACAACATATTCTTGGTCAACAAGTCTTCAGGTACACGAATATATGATTTTTATGGGGCTAAGTGGCTTGGTTCAAAATTCCATCTTTTTTTCTATGTTAGTTGTTTATTTTTAAACTACCTCCTGTTCAATTCTTTTTCCATGTACTTTCAAGCTAAATACGAGAGTCTCTCGTAATACACGAGAATTACGTCATTCGCAACAAGAGCTAAGCGTGTTTTCCTGACCGTAGTGTCCACATTTTCTAACGTTTACATCGTAATCTGAAAACCGCCTAAGGGCAAGGCTAGCAAATTGGTTTTATTTTTAGAAACAATGTGAGACGTGATTTGCGTTGGTTATATATCCGTCCCCCTCACTTCTACAATGTATTTTAGGCAAATACTTCATTGAACTTGGAAAAGTGGTACGTTTGTCTCAAGGACGAATTTGAAAAATAGGTTACCCTTTTTGGTTCGGCCAAAGCGTTATCAAATAATACGCTGAACGCGTAGGCGACGACTATAATTCTCGCCGAAAATTTGTAGTACTATCCTATCTTTGACTTTATGCACTATACTGTTATATTCTGTGATAGGGTGGGCGAGATGATGATGATGATTATATTGTGATGTGTGATCACTCTCTTGTCACACTCGCACCGACCCGAACAACAATAAAACTCTTGATTCTAGAGGCAGGGGCTATATTTATTTTTACAACCCATTCAGTGACAACGCAAACATTAAACAAATAAACTAGCGAACATAACAAAACAAAACTAAACAAAACACCCAACAGTGCCAGATGCTAATCTGAAGAAGCAAACAAAGCACAGAATAGTTAAAATCATAATATAATACTGAATGAGAAACACCACGCTCTCACCTGTCAACCTGTCCTACGCCGCCACCTGACACCCTCAACTATAACACACACTCATGCGTGTCGTCCAATGAGACTAGTATGGTGTTGTGCATGAGGCTGGCAATCTCACCAGGTAACACAGATTGCTACCAAAACCACTACTGCCCGAGCATCTGAATGCTTAATATGAAGGCAAACCACACTGTTGGCCCCATGCTCCCTCAGGAGCGGAGAAGAGAAATATATATCTTGAAGTGAGCCCACGTGCTCTCACAACCATTCCTCACATAACCATCATAAAATGGACATAAAATAATATTCAACTACATGTACAACAAATACTCTCAATAACGAGAATAAACCACCACCTCGCAACTGATCTATCTCAATATTCGTTACTGCATTCGGAAGCATGTCGTATATGACGACTGGTGCGCCTGGCAACAAGCGTGTCGTATATGACCACTGATGAGACTGGGAATCTCATCACATGAAACACATCGTTACCGAAACAAATCACTGCCATAGCATATAAATGCTTCATGCAGGCTTCTGTTGGATTCAGCCGCACTGGTGTCGCCCTGCTCTGCAAGGAGCAAACAGCAACATTTATGTCTCAAATGCATTTTACGCCCAAGGAGTGGCCTCGCGCTCTCCAGAAATCTAAATGACTATTCTCACCTCACAGTAACCCATTAAATATATACAGTAGAATTATGATAAGTAGGCTATCGTGAAATACACTCAATTACTTTTACATTAAAGAAATAAAATATAATTATTCTCGACTTAAACCAAACAAGAACTCAATACACAACGTGTCACATGGCGTAACATTATAGGTTTACCACGCGGGGCATGTTATTCGCCGCTTTTTATACAGTCCTCGCCACGTGGCTACAATCTTGCTATTGTTAATCTTATCTAAATTCCAGTGAAAAAGCTTCATACTATATCTGCCTTTCCGATGAATGAAATAATCGCTCTTACAGCCGCAATCTGGACTTAGCATGCCTAATAAAACCTATCAAACATCATTTTCACTCATCTATCATTTCGAGACTAAATTATAATGCCCTAAAAAGACATTTCCTTTGGGAACAAATCTATCTATTTATTTCACTAAACATTAAAATAGCCACATTGATATTATTTCAGAATTATATAAAACTAATGCTAATTTAAATTAACTCACGTGTCATGTCTTTGTGTTCTTCTGTGTGGGTACACAGGGCGCCTCGTTTTGTTCTCTCTTGTCTGGACTGATACTTAAAAAGGGCCCTGCTGATTCGCTATTTCTTTTTATAGGCACTAGGCTAATCACTCAACTTACTGCGCGCTGGGCGTATTAATCTTGGCTACTTAAATATCACACGCGATTTTGCTTTACCAGGCCGACAACAGAAATATACACAACTATTCCTAGAGTAAAAACACAATTCTACACCACAAGTTAATTATTAAGGCATTATTGTGGCCTTTTCATCAATCTTGAAGAATTTACATCTCAGCATGCTTCGCGCACTTCTAAAATACATGGGCGATAAATCTGCCCAAAAACAGGAAGGGGGCGGGCGTCTCCTTTTCGGCCCCATCACATATCTCCCTCCTGATTTTGTTGTCGTCCCGACAACATCACTACCTCTGGCGCTTCACGTGTAACCTATCAGATCGTTGATGCTGCGCAGGACTCTTTCTGAGCGGCGATGCTTTGGGCTCAGATTCTGTATTCGGTACAACTCGGCTGGGGACTCTCTTGGTCGTCATGTCCCCAGTTGTATGTTGTCGGGCTGTCAGCCGCTGTGGTCTTGAAGACTCGCTCACCTGCGCCGCGTCGCTGTCTGCCCGTGACATCTGCCTGTCAGTGCTTGCAGCTGTCGACTTTGAAGAGGGATTGCTCCTGACGGGTTTTACACCCATTTTGTGTGGACGGTGGCTTACGTTCCCCACAATCTGCCTTTGATGAGTCTCCTCTGCTGAACCTTGATTTGCACTCCCTCCTATCTGCTTAGGACGGGTTTCCTCCCCTAGACGAAAGCCAATTCTCTCGGCGCCCTTAGTGTGACAGTGGTCGTGGTCATCTCTTGGCTTGCGCCCTAAAGACAACCTCGTTGCGGCAGTACGTCTCTGGAAAGAGCTCCTTGAGGGACAGGCGGCTATCAAGTGTTCAGTGGACTTGCATCGAAAACATCTCTTCGGAAGCGGGCCCTGAGGGCACTTGGCTGCCATGTGGTCTGACAGGTCTCCACAATTGTAGCATCTTATCTTTCTGGGGTTCCTCTGTGTCATGGGTCGCTTCCTGCTGCCCTTACACTCTTGGCCGCCAATGCCGCATACATAAATTGCTTCCATGCCCTGGGCCGATGGTTTGCTGTCAAACTCTACTCGTTCATTCCTCGCCAGACTCCGGAATCCCTTTCTGAAGATCTTGGTCTGATGTACGAATACATCAATACCTCCATCATCTGGCGTGATGAATCCCCGTCCCCTGTGGACACTATACCACTTGCACATCCCTTTTCGCCTTGTCGGTGCAACTGCATTTGTTGGTGCTGTCAGCTCACAACTTTCCTTGACAACAGTCTGACTCTCACACACAAGAAGGTATAGTTGAGGTTCCTGCGGACACACCTCCTCGTCTTGCGTTGGCTGTTCCCGCGGACACACCTCTTCGTCTTGCGTTGGCTGTTCCCGCGGCTGGCATGGTGCTCTCTTTCTCTGCACCTCCTCTTGTGCTGGCGAACTGGCCTCTGACATCTGTGCTATCTGGGACTTTAGGAAGGATAATTCTGCTCTGAGTGCCTCCTCCTCCTTCTGAACTTCTGCACTTGCTATCTGGACCAGTGTCTCAGGCTTTTTACTTTCACCATAAACAGCATATTCCCAAGGGAAATTCCTGGTCATCTCACTGACTGGTTGTTGCTCGCTGTAGGCTCTTTTGACAATTTCCAGTAACTTCTCAGGGCTGGCCTTGGCTCCACCATGTATCCGTAATTCTCTAGATACCCATGGTGTAACGTTGTTCCATATCATGTCTAACTTGTCTTCTGCACAAAAAGGCGCCACCTTCCACGCGGCTTCCACATCTTCCACAAACTCTTGCCAAGTGGGACTCCCCTCTCCACTAAACAACCTTATCTCTGGCTCCTTCACGTACAATACCTTCACAGGCGCATTAGCCATCTTGCTGCAGGAATGCACTGCTGGGTGTTTACAATATTTGTTCGTTTGCTGTTTGCTCGGTGTCACTGTCTGCCTGATCCTGCCGGCGACGCCAATTGTGATAGGGTGGGCGAGATGATGATGATGATTATATTGTGATGTGTGATCACTCTCTTGTCACACTCGCACCGACCCGAACAACAATAAAACTCTTGATTCTAGAGGCAGGGGCTATATTTATTTTTACAACCCATTCAGTGACAAAGCAAACATTAAACAAATAAACTAGCGAACATAACAAAACAAAACTAAACAAAACACCCAACAGTGCCAGATGCTAATCTGAAGAAGCAAACAAAGCACAGAATAGTTAAAATCATAATATAATACTGAATGAGAAACACCACGCTCTCACCTGTCAACCTGTCCTACGCCGCCACCTGACACCCTCAACTATCACACACACACACTCATGCGTGTCGTCCAATGAGACTAAAATGGTGTTGTGCATGAGGCTGGCAATCTCACCAGGTAACACAGATTGCTACCAAAACCACTACTGCCCGAGCATCTGAATGCTTAATATGAAGGCAAACCACACTGTTGGCCCCATGCTCCCTCAGGAGCGGAGAAGAGAAATATATATCTTGAAGTGAGCCCACGTGCTCTCACAACCATTCCTCACATAACCATCATAAAATGGACATAAAATAATATTCAACTATATGTACAACAAATACTCTCAATAACGAGAATAAACCACCACCTCGCAACTGATCTATCTCAATATTCGTTACTGCATTCGGAAGCATGTCGTATATGACGACTGGTGCGCCTGGCAACAAGCGTGTCGTATATGACCACTGATGAGACTGGGAATCTCATCACATGAAACACATCGTTACCGAAACAAATCACTGCCATAGCATATAAATGCTTCATGCAGGCTTCTGTTGGATTCAGCCGCACTGGTGTCGCCTTGCTCCGCAAGGAGCAAACAGCAACATTTATGTCTCAAATGCGCTTTACGCCCAAGGAGTGGCCTCGCGCTCTCCAGAAATCTAAATGACTATTCTCACCTCACAGTAACCCATTAAATATATACAGTAGAATTATGATAAGTAGGCTATCGTGAAATACACTCAATTACTTTTACATTAAAGAAATAAAATATAATTATTCTCGACTTAAACCAAACAGGAACTCAATACACAACGTGTCACATGGCGTAACATTATAGGTTTACCACGCGGGGCGTGTTATTCGCCGCTTTTTATACAGTCATCGCCACATGGCTACAATCTTGCTATTGTTAATCTTATCTAAATTCCAGTGAAAAAGCTTCATACTATATCTGCCTTTCCGATGAATGAAATAATCGCTCTTACAGCCGCAATCTGGACTTAGCATGCCTAATAAAACCTATCAAACATCATTTTCACTCATCTATCATTTCGAGACTAAATCATAATGCCCTAAAAAGACATTTCCTTTGGGAACAAATCTATCTATTTATTTCACTAAACATTAAAATAGCCACATTGATATTATTTCAGAATTATATAAAACTAATGCTAATTTAAATTAACTCACGTGTCATGTCTTTGTGTTCTTCTGTGTGGGTACACAGGGCGCCTCGTTTTGTTCTCTCTTGTCTGGACTGATACTTAAAAAGGGCCCTGCTGATTCGCTATTTCTTTTTTATAGGCACTAGGCTAATCACTCAACTTACTGCGCGCTGGGCGTATTAATCTTGGCTACTTAAATATCACACGCGATTTTGCTTTACCAGGCCGACAACAGAAATATACACAACTATTCCTAGAGTAAAAACACAATTCTACACCACAAGTTAATTATTAAGGCATTATTGTGGCCTTTTCATCAATCTTGAAGAATTTATATCTCAGCATGCTTCGCGCACTTCTAAAATACATGGGCGATAAATCTGCCCAAAAACAGGAAGGGGGCGGGCGTCTCCTTTTCGGCCCCATCACAATTCTAATTTAGATATTGTATTTAGAAGTTCACCACAGCATAATTGCTAAAAGAATGATAAACACACGTCTCTATTTGTTCCTTGAGAGTTCCAGTATTTTGTGTCATGAGCAGGCAGGCTTCAGAACCTGCAGCTAGCACATAAGATCAGTTTTTTTTTTCGGCTGACGCAAAGAATTCATGATGGCTTTCAGAATAAGAAACATACTGTTGCCATCTTCTTTGACGTCCAGCAGGCCTATGATCGTGTATGGAGAAAAGGCCTTTCAATGAAGATGATTGGCATAGGGGTACATAGCATGTTATGCAGCTGGATAAAGTATTTGTTTTTATTTTATTAATCGAACAATCCAGACAAACGATGCAATCTCATTTAAACAAGTCTTAGAGGAGGGTTTACCACAAAGCTCATCATTAAGCTGCACTCCATTTCTCATCTATATCAATGACTTAGCTGACCAGATCAAAGCCGAAAAAGCTCTTTACGCTGATGACCTGGTAATATGGCAGAGTCACGAGAATGTTGAAAGTGGAGCTCAGAGACTAAACGGAGACATTAGAAGACTGCATGAGTACTGCCAAACCTGGAAACTAAAGGTCAGCTATACAAAGACTGTGTACACTATCTTTACCAAAAGCCATAAAGTAGCCAAGAAGAATATCAACCTGTGGCTAGACAAACACCAAGTGACAAAAGAAGAACATCCCACATATCTTGGAGTCACACTTGATCAGCAGCTCAACCTCAAGAACCATATTGAGAATACAAAGAACAAAGCACTGAGGCGATTACAACTATTGAAGAGGCTTGCTGGCACTACATGGGGATCAGACAATGATACTTTGAGAGGCTTGTACCTTGACTATGTCCATTCTGTGATAGAATACAACAACCCACTGCTTACAACCTGCTCCAAGACAAACCTAGACTCTCTTGACAGAGTGCAAAGCAATGCCCTTCGAGTAATTAGTGGAGATATGAGATCAACTCCAACTGCTGCACGTGAAATACACACAAATGTAGATCCCCTTGGGTTGCGAAGGAATAACCTGCTTTAGAAGTTTACGAAAGATGTAAGAGAATGAACTGAAACCCCCACAATAGACACCTTGTAGAAAACTGAGAACACAAGCAAAGAATAAAACACAAGTCAGTCTTACAATATGTCCATGAAATTCAAGATAGATACCACCTCCCAAAAAGAAGACAAGATATACATAAAGTAGTAAAGAATTTACTACAACACACCTGCTTAAAAGCCGCAGAAGTACAAATAAAATTAGTAGATGAAACAACCAAACATTCCGACCCAGTCAGTCTTATGAGTGCATCCCAACGAATCATTGATGCCTACCTCTTCTTCTTCCTCGTTGGTCGTCAGACTTCCACATTAATGACTCCAATAAAGGCGGTAGTCAGCTCAAGGTTCCTGACATCTCGTTCGACCTCAGACTTCCACATTAATGACTCCAATAAAGGCAGTAGTCAGCTCAAGGTTCCTGATATCTCGTTCGACCTCAGACTTCCACATTAATGACTCTAATAAAGGCAGTAGTCAGCTCAAGGTTCCTGACATCTCCAAACAGTATTTCGTGGAGTGACGTAGGTTGTTGCTATATGCTACTCCGTTCATGGCTGTATGTTGGGCAGGACTGCAGCAGGTGTACGGCTGTCATCAGGCTAGTGCCGCAGGTGCAGAGATCTGTTGTACAAATTCTGCAATTTGTGGTATAGAAGGTATCTCAGTCTGTTGTGTCCAGTGTTGTACTTGTGGTATAGATGGTATCTCAATCTGTTGTGTCCAGTGTTGTACTTGTGGTATAGTTGGTATCTCAGTCTGTTGTGTCCAGTGCGTAACCGAAAAAATGGTGACTTGGTCTCGCCTAGATAGCAAATGAAATGCATCATTCTTTAAATGATCTGGGTGCTCTCTCTCTCTCTCTCCCATTGGACTTGAATGTGACTTTTACATTAGTTTTTGCCATTTCATAAGTTGCCCCTACATCATACTGTTGTAGCGCTCCTTAGCAAGTTTGTCTGCCTCCTCATTGCCTAGTATGTTGCAAAGGGCTGGTATCCACTGGATTGTGCAATTGTTGAAGCATTTGGCCAATCTTTCAAGACAGTTTATCAGATCTTTTAATCCCTTAGCACGGTGGCTCTTCAGAGCTATTATTACTGAGAGGGCATCTGTAAAGATGACTATTTGTTTTTCTGCTTGTGCTTTGCATTCAGTAAGGGTTTCCGCTGCCTGTTTCATGGCTTCTGCTTCAGCATTGAAGTTATTGCAATATTTGCCAGTGACGATTTCCATAGAGTGGATTCTATTCTTTAATTTTATCAGGATGCCAGCACCGCCATTTTCAACTGCGTTTTTAGCTGAACCATCAGTGTGTGTGTGTGTGTGTGTGTGTGTGTGTGCGTGCGTGCGTGCGTGCGTGCGTGCGCGCTTCATGAATTGGGTACCAGAGAAACTTCTGGGAAGGCGGCCGGTGTGATGCTGACCACATCACTCCTAATGTGCCGATGGTCAAGAAAATATTCCCAGTATGCCTCAGTTGGCGTGTAACGGGATCCTAACTTTTTTTTTTTTTTTATACATGGCAGTGACAGAATAAAGACGGATCCTGGAAACAGGTGTTCAGATAAGAAAAATGTGACACTTAGATCAATAAATAAAAAATATAATCTATGCGCGTCTGCTCTAAAACCGAAGTGGAATTGTATGTAAGTGAATTCATGTTTAATGATGTGTTTTATATGAGATTTTTACTGCAATTAATAACCAATCCGTGACCTTTTGTTAAATAAGAAAAATATACATAAAAAATAGCAGTGCTGGAAAAGAGGGGAGGCGGGAAGTATTTTACAGGCTGATATTTAAAATCAGGACAACAAATTAATTTTGGTAACTACAGCAAATAATAAAATAAAATTATTTTCGTAACTACAGCAAATAATTACCAAAAATATATTTTGGTAACTACAGGAAATAACTTTTCACCTCTAAAAATGTAAGGTAATTCCACAGCAGATACTGCCGTATGGGGAGTGAAGTGTAACAGACTTCACTATAACAGGTCCAGCATTGAGAGGTGGGGTGATCATTTCCCTTCTACGCTGCTTTTCCCTACCCTAACTCAAGAGCACAGCCAGATTCCCATTTAAATTTGGGTAGACTGGAGCGTGCAGGCTGATCACCTGCTTGCTAGCCACTTTGATTACGGAAACAATGATAGACTGTTTGGTCTGTTGCTGCCCCACAAAGACGCCAATAGGCGTGGTGGAAGCAGCGGTGGATTGACCAATCTGTTGTTGCCCTAAGACGCCTAAAAAGGCGTACTGGCCACATACTGCTTTGCCGGTTTGTGGCTAAGGATGGAAGAAGAAGAAGAAGAAGACTGGAGCGTGAATTCACCGTGTTTCAAACCTTGTACCTTTGCAGCTAGAGGCCTTTCCAGTACCATTCTCATCGATTACATCCCCTTACTACGGCCAATCAAGTACCATTCTCTGACTACTCTGCCAATCGAACGCTCCTTTCCACTCTATCTATATCAATCCTCGGGAGAATAAATTCAACCCATATTTGGATCTGCGTTCTGCGACACTTTCTTTGGGAACCACCTATGCAAACTTGCTATAGAAACAATAACTGTAAGAATTGAACTGGTGCAGACTTCTTGCATGTTGGCCAGCTACTGTGGTGACCCCACGCTTCCAAAGCTAGCAAAACAGTGACATCATTCTGCACGTGAATCAATTCTAGACTAGTGTAAGACACATAATACTTACCCAATTACGTAGTAAAACTCTAAAAAGTCAGGATTCAAACCCATACCTTTTTCTGCTTGTACTTGATTGCCAGCTTTAGCCTGGACAAGCGGACTTTATCACAGTTTTGGTCGTCAGCGGTGGAATTGTCATGATTAAGAATAATGGCGAGTTCTCTTGACCCCCGGGTCTGTTCCAGCAGATCCACGGCGAACTCTTGACATTTGGCCGCTAGCTTTTCGTAGTCGGCCTTGAACTCGTTCTCAAGTTTACTCAGCTGCTTCAGCTCGCAGCTCAACTCGAACGAGGTCAAGATGGGGTCCTTGCTAGACAGGCAGATAAGCGAGGGACTGGCGAGGGCCTTGTAAGCATTGATTCGAGAGCGAGAATGTCTGAGGGAGTCTTCTTGACTGCCTGTGATACATTCTTTGCAGCTGCAACGAGCGTTGTGGGGTTTTGGTATGCGATAGCCCCTGTCCAGCAGGATTTTGATGATCTCGTAGTTGTCACGATGTCCGGCTAAAATTATTGGAGTGATGTCTGGTGTGAAGGAGCTGGACGGGACTGGGGTCATCAATGGCTGAAAGCAAGGAAAATTCGATATTGTTAGAAACTTGAAGGAAATGTAAAAATAGTGTGCAATGTAAAATTTCTCAGAAATAAAACTGCACACACACAGATATATATATATATATATATATATATATATATATATATATATATATATATATATATATATATATATATATATATATATATATATATATATATATATATATATAAATGCATGTCCGGCGTTGTAGTGAAACGCTTATCGAGCTGAGAGGCTATCAATAAAAAATCAAATCAAAGCGAGCGGAAACACAAGAAATAAGTTACATTCCTTTACAATGCACAATACTGAAAGTGCCTTTCTTATACAAGCCGACTCATAGTTGCACCAAGGTAAGTGTTACGTGTTGTTTTATACACCACTATTGGCTTCCTTGTGAGTAGCTATTATTTGCTCTAACTATTTGACTTTAGACGGAGCAACAGCCACCAAAAGATATGACGTCGTTAATGATATGCAAGCAGAAGTTGTAAACATGCGCATTGTGAGAGTACGGTTTTTGTGGCATTCTTGGCCGTGTGTTCGAGGTGTCCAGACCTATTTGCTCCACGGTGTATGTGTTATTTGCTGCCAAAGATATACATTTTCTGAAGATGTCAACTTCTTTTGTGTGCCGGAGTTGTCTGGTGATGCGCAAGGAAGTATGGTAACAATGCTGTTTTAATATTTTGTGTCGATCTCGTCATAAAGACGTTATTCCGACTTCAACGGGCAGACGGCTACATTATCCATTGATGTAATGCATATGTAGACCTAGATGTGTATGGGCAAGTTATCAAAAAAGCCTCTTGAATATTAAATGAAAGATGGAGCTTTGTCGTGCTGTCAATAAACTACAGTCTATGTGACACCACTGACTTTATTAAGTTTATAAAATTCTCCGTTGGCGAGTGGCAGTTGTTTGACCTCTAGTTAATTTATTGGCCAAAGATAATCAACCACAATCAGATCTCTACGCTCAATATGAGAACCACTGCTACAGTAAGTTTCATTTGCATTACATTTTTTTAAGGAATCAGCAAGGCCGTTTGTAAGTATGAATACATTTCATTTCCAGGAATGCTTAATTAAACTTTATATAACGCTTAGAAGAGAAAAGTATCCACACCCAATGTTTCCATTCAACTATGGTCAAGCTGTCATCTTACCATAGACATTTCAGCCTTTTTGACAACAGCTCCCACAAGCCCATTACGGTGGAATAAAATAAATAAATAAGGCCCATTAGAGACATAAATGTCCCGTGTTATTCCCGGGAGTCTCTGAAGAGATAAAGAACGAATTCGAATATGGCTCCCTCAGGCATGTCGTACAAGGCGATTATTGGGACCGAAGACGCAGCAAAAGAGATGAATGCAGTCAGCGACTCATAGCTTGTATGCTTGCGTCAGGGTCAGCGAACCAGAGATGACCAAGACCCTACTCCACCTCCAAGTGGTGGTCCTGGAAACAGGCTGCATCACTGCAGTGTGACCGCGAGAGTAGGGATCGAAGAGGGAAGGCAAACCCGGTCCCAAAAAATGCCTTGCGGAAGTCGGATGTGTCGGGCCGAAAGGCGCAAATATCGCAGCTTCGCCGTAAACGGCGACACAACGCAACCAACGTCCTTTTCAGGACGAACGAGGAAGAAGAAGAAGATTAATATGAGGTTATGTTTGGGGTTGACTACTTCTTCATGTAAAGCAACTTGATACAGAAATCTGCACAGCAAGAGCATGTGAGTGCTTGGTGCAGGCGTCATGCGAGGGGGTCAGCTGCAGTCGTAGCTCCATGCTTCGTACGGAACTAAAAGTAAAATGATGATGATGATGACAATGATGATGATGACAATGATGATGATGAAAGATGTAAATAATTACGTAAGCAATTAGATATACCGCAACATTGAGAACAACAAAAACAACCAAAAAGCTACAGACTTTCACAAATGGATGTTTGCGTGGAATAGAAAGACTGAAATAGTATGACATGGTCACTAATGTGGAACTGGTGACAAGAACCTGATAAGTAACAGTGGAACCAGACAAGTGACAGTGGAACAAGAGATGAGAAGAAGACACTGGAGATGGACAGGCCAGACATTAAGGAAACCTGTTGATAGCATTACTATGCAGTCCTTATTCTGGAAGCCCCAGGGTAAGATAGGTGAAGACAAACCCCCCCCCCCCCCCCCTCCCAAAAAAAAAAAAAAACACGGAGAAGAGAAATGGAGACAGACATAACGACTTCAGTTCATTTACATTAATACATTATTTTAGAACTAGACACGCGCCAGTAGAACACGATATGCACCAGTGGAACACGATATGCACCAGTGGAACACGATATGCACCAGTGGAACACGATATGCACCAGTGGAACACGATATGCACCAGTGGAACACGATATGCACCAGTGGAACACGATATGCACCAGTGGAACACGATATGCACCAGTGGAACACGATATGCACCAGTGGAACACGATATACACCAGTGGAACAAGATATGCACCAGTGGAACACGATATACACCAGTGGAACAAGATATGCACCAGTGAAACACGATATGCACCAGTGGAACAAGAGTTGAGAACAAGACGCTGGATTTGGATAAGACACACATTAAGAAAACCTGTTGATACCATTATCAGACAGGCAGTCCTTTTTTTCTGGAATCCCAAGGTTAAGACAGGAAGACTAAATAACAGATGGAGAAGAGAACTGGAGACAGACATGAAGGGGATGAAGAAGATATGGAGAGACCTCGAGCTGATGGCACGTGACATGAAGACTTGGTATTAGTTCTAGTAGGCCCATTCTCCTTGGGGAGCTCAGCGGTGATGAAGTTAGTAGAACTCTGTTTAAATATTCTTATTTTTCATTGAACATCATAAATGTTTTGTGCATTTGCTATAAAGAGCACAAAACAAATGTCCGTTACGCCTAAAAAGGTTTCCTTATACACACTAGAAAAAGGAGCGTTTTCATTGGCTGTTTGTATCGGTCCGTTTTCCTATAGTATTGCGTGCGGTAATTATGACCAAAACACGACAAACACACATATTTATAGATTGTGTGACTCCTGTATACATAACAGTGGGATACTCGCCGGTGTTACGGAGTTCGTGCACTGTGATAAGATCTTTCTTGTGTGATCTAAGTGAGGAGATGGAGTTGTCCGTGTGCAATGAAGATTCTCCCAAAAACCAAAAAACCAAACTGGAAGGTAAAATATTAATGCGCGGAGAAACCAACAATGTTAGAGAGAATTGGGTATAAAATGGACAAATGGAAAATTCCTGGGGGACCTGGATTTCGCAGATGATGTAGCATTCTTAAGTTCAACACCAAGACAATCCCAAGAAGCAATAAATAATTTGTGTCATCTCTCGGTTAAAATTGGTCTCCAAATAAATGCCTCTAAAACTAAAGCTATGAACTTTTCTAACGAGACCTTTGATATCATCTTGAACGGGGAAAAACTACAGAAAGTTGAAAGTTTCAATTATTTAGGCAGTAAAATGACTCAGGATGGTGACACAAAAAGAGAAATCCATACTAGAATTGCTTTGGCAGCTAGCGCCTTCAATAGATTATCTAACATTTGGAAATTACGATCATTGAATATACATACCAAGCTTCGTCTGTTTAATTCAAATGTTATCTCAGTGTTAACATGCGGCTGTGAGAGTTGGAAAATAACAAAATCATTGGAGAACAAGCTGAATACATTCGAGAACAAATGTCTTAGAAAACTCATGAACATCAGTTGGAAAGAATTCAAGACTAATCGACAAATAAGAGAAGACTCTAGGCAGAAATATGTCTCCGACTATATAAGGAAAAGACGATGGTCATATATCGGTCATGTCCTACGAATGCAAAACAACAGAATACCACTACAGGCGCTCACTTGGGTTCCTGAGGGTAAGCGGAAAAAAGGAAGACCAAAAAGAAAACACTCAGAAGAACAATAATAAGAGAAGGAAGAACGTTGGGCCTAAATAATGTGCAAGAGCTAAGAGGAGTGGCGTCACAACGAACAACCTGGAGAGCACTGGTTTCTGCCTTATGCGCCGTGTTTGGCGCTTAAAGAATTTATTATTATTATTAGAGAGAAAATAAACACGTATGCAGAGAACCAAGAACCACTTTTGTCAGTAGTGAAACGTCGAAAGCTTGCCTGCTTTGGGCATGTAACTCGTCATGACTCCCTTTCGAAAACGATCTTTAAGGGAACAGTCGAAGGTAAACGGAGAAGAGGAGGGCAAAGAAAACATCAAAGAATGGACAGGGCACGGTGTTTCCACACTTGTACGCATTGTTGAGGATAGAGAGCAGTGGAGGACCCTGTCTGCGGATGCTTCCACCATGGCACCCTTACGATCCATGACGGATAACGGGCAGTGGCGTATCCTGGTAATGCGAGCTAGGCGTGCTGCTACTTAAAATGAATATGTACGCCTACTATTTAACCCCTTCCCCTCTTAATTTAAAAACCAACTATATTCAATTACGCAACGATAGTTATTCGGCTGGAAGAAAAACATTAACTAAAAAATACCTATTTTCACTTACAGGTTTCACTTGAATATCAGATCTATTCTTCTTTCCTTTTGCAGAAATTTCTCTGTTACAGCATCGTAAAATGTATTCTTCATTCTAATCTTGCTCAAAAGTTCCTTTTCAGTGGACAATAGGCTGAGACTGGAGAGTCGATCTTGACCTTGTGTAGATCTGTGGTAACTGTGGATTCGCTTTAAAGCTGAAAACGATCTTTCTACAGAAGCAGTAGTTGCTGGAATTGTCCTTATCAATTCTGCCAGTTTGAACACTTCTTTAAAGCCTGAACTGAGATCATTTTCAACTAAGAACTGCAGTAACTCATGAACTGACTTGTTGCAGAACTCATCCGAACAATAAAGTACAACAAGTTCATTCTTCAATCTTACATAGTCGAACATTTCTCCATAAACGTCTTTTAATTTTTTGATGAGGTCCTCTGGAAAATTTTTCTTGAAACTGGTATACTTCACAAAAACGAAATATAACTAAAGTGATTAAGGAAGGCGTACAGTTTGTATTTTGGCTGCAGAATAGGAGATCAAAATAAGAGCTGGGCGCCACACATATGCTGCAATACATGTGCAGCACATCTTAAACTGTGGTTGACTGGCAAAAGGCAAGCTATGCCTTTTGCAGTCCCAATGATTTGGAGAGAGCCCACTGATCATGTCAACAACTGTTACTTTTGCATGGTCCCTCCAATTGGGAAAGGCATATCAAAGAAGAAAAAATGGACTCTGGAATATCCAAAAATCCCCTCTGCAATACGTCCGGTACCCCATGGCGATGACCTACCAGTTCCCAAAGTGCCAGAATCATTTTCAGCTGCTTCCACTGATGAAGAAGAGGACATTGGTGGTCCTGAACCATCAACCTCAAGCGACCCAGATTTTGAGCCAACTACATCCACTAAACCACACTTAATAACCCAAGGGGAACTGAATGATCTTGTAAGAGATCTGAATTTACCGAAGAACAAGGCGGAGCTTTTAGGTTCCAGATTGCAACAGTGGAATCTCCTGGCAGAAGATGTTACAATTTTTCTGTATAGGAACCGCCAGAAGCTGCTTATTACATTTTCTTTCAAAGAGGGTGACCTTTCTACGTGCCACAACATTTCTGGTTTAATGGCAGCCCTCAAAATCAATTACATACCGGAAGAGTGGAGGCTTTTCATTGATTCATCCAAGACGAGTCTTAAAGCTGTTTTGTTGAATAATGGTAATGTGTTACCGTCAATTCCAGTTGGTCACGCAGTTCATATGAAGGAAACTTATGAAAACATTAAGCAGCTTTTAAAGTGTATAAACTACGATAATCATCATTGGTCACTTTGCGGTGGCTTAAAAGTGGTCGCTTTTTTGCTTGGACTACAGGGTTGATACACCAAGTACTGTTGCTTTCTCTGTGAGTGGGATAGCTGTGCACGAAGTGACCATTACATCAGAAGACATTGGCCAATCAGGCAGTCATTGCAGCCTGGCAGTAAGAACGTTGAGAACCCAGCACTTGTCGACACCAGCAAGATTTTGTTGTCGACACCAGCAAGATTTTGTTGCCACCCTTGCACATTAAGCTGGGTCTCATGAAAAACTTTGTCAAAGGCAATGGAGAAAAGAGATGAGGCTTTCAAATACCTCATCAGAAAATTTCCAAGACAGTAAAGCTAAAATAAGAGAGGGAGTATTTGTTGGTCCGCAAATTCTAAAACTTCTTCATGATGACAAGTTTTTTTGCGTGTTGCATGGCAAGGAAAAAGCAGCTTGGCTAGCATTTAAGTCAGTGTTGGACAATTTTCTTGGAAACAACAGATCTGATAATTACAATGAAATTGTAGAAAATCTCCTTCTGAAGTATAAGAGTCTTGGCTGCAACATGTATTTGAAAATTCATTTTCTGGATTCTCATCTGGATTTCTTTACGTCAAACTGTGGAGCGGTCAGTGGTGAGCATGGTGAACGATTTCACCAGGACATTGCTGCTATGGAGACAAGGTATCAAGGCAATTGGAGCCCTTCAATGCTTGCTGATTACTGTTGGACTATTTGTATTACTGTAATGTAAATTCATCATTTAAAAAAACAAACCAGAGCCAATTGGTGAATTTCATTATGATATTTGAAATCAGCATGTCAAAATCAATAAGAAATGGTATATTTAATTTCTGGTACAAAAAACTTTTGAAAATTTGTTGACTAGTGTTATCAATGATTTCAAAATACAGTTGGCAACATGCATCTTTTCCTATACAACCACGGCGTCGTTTATTTGTAGGTGATTCAAATTCTTCTCCACTCCTTCCCAATGCAGCATACCAAATCTCATTAAAGGGAGTATCCATTGCTCGTTGAAGTTCATTTTTGATCTCTTCTATTTTCTTGCAGCAGTACAAAATATCGAAATTTCTTGTTTGAAGTAAATTGTATAAAACATCTGTATATGCAAATAATCTTCTTGTACCATGCTAATTATCCCTGTGTTGGCTGTTTTGTTTGACATACAATGAAATTGTTTATATTGCAATTGTGTTAAATTCACGTATTAATATTGTGTTTTTTCTGTATGGAATGACGGTATTGTGTCCTGCCACCATTTGTCGATAAATCGAAAACTACTTCAACAGTTGTTACACATTCTAAATTTTGACGGTGACCTTCTGGCTATGGAACAATACACAATGTTAAATTACAGGGCCCTTCAGCCCTCAGGCATGTAATGTGATCATGGCGAGCGAGGAGAACAGCGTCGTCGTATCAGCGATAGTAAAACCACCCAGAGATGGAAGATTACGTCCCTCTACAGTCACTAAGAGCTACTGCCTTAACAAAGAAAAAGCCATACAAAGAAAACTTCACGCCTGGACCAACCCTCCACATCTGATCATCAAACAAACGAACAAGGGTCAATGTTGCTCTGTTGAATTCCGTAACAGTCAACATTACGAAATTTTCAAATACACTTGCCTAGAATACTACAAAAGCTGTTCCATTGAAACCCGGAGCGATCAACTAAACGCTATTGTTGAGGATAAAATAAGCACGGACCTCCTCACAATACATCTGTATCACACAAAAAAAAAAAGATTTTAACACAAGGAACGACAGAGTGCGTACAGACATGGTTGGACGTCGAATTTTCTCACCTCCAAAGATCAGCTCTAGATAAAACCATGATTGTAACTGATCCTACTTCTTCTCCAACAATGATAGGAGACGAGTCTACCAACGCAAAATCTCAGCTAACCATTGAAGCCAGTCCTCCTACCCCTGATCTACCACCACCAACCTGTGATCCAACACCACCCACTTTCGATCCAACACCACCCATATTTGATCCATCAGGACCCACCTTTACTCCTGATCTAACACCACCAACCTGTGATCCAACACCACCCACTTTTGATCCAACACCACCCATATTTGATCCAACAGGACCCACCTTTACCCCTGATCTAATACCACCAACCTGTGATCCAACACCACCCATATTTGATCCAACAGGACCCACCTTTACCCCTGATCTAACACCACCAACGTGTGATCCAACAACACCCACTTTCGATCCAACACCACCCATATTTGATCCAACAGGACCCACCTCTAATGGACCGACAGCTCAAAAGCCCACAATAAATTATCTAGAAGTTCACATCAACCAACCCACTGAAGTCAGCGTAAACCACACTTTGAAAAATGCATTCATCACTTCTTCAGATAACCCACCCAATATGAACGAGACCAACCCATCCTGCCTCCCAGATACAGCTACTTTCCAAGTCAGTGTAAACCACACTTTGAGTGATGTATTCCCCAATTCTTCAGATAACCCATCCAATATGAACGACACCAGCCCATCATGCCTCCCAGATACAGCTACTTTCCAAACAAAAGTGCCTGTCAATAGCGCAGATGTCTACTCAGGCTCCACAAAATATCTATTAGCAAATGAGTGTGTTATGGAACAACTAAGCCAACGAACAGAGAAACACTTCTGTCAGGAGCTGGAAACTATAATTGAAAGTTCTCTGAAAAACGTCATTGAAAAATTCAAGCAGGATATAGAAAGCTCACTGAAAACAGAGCTTGAAACACTGAGACATGAAGTTATGACTCTCCGCAGAGAAAACACAAGGTTGGTTCATCACCTAAACCACCAACCTATTTCAAGTAATAAGAAAAAAGAAAATGGGGAGGTGATTGACAGCCCACGAGAAGCAATTCATCATGAATCTCCAGTTACACCACTTAACTTACCCACCCCTTCTCCAACACTCATTCCTCAAAACAAAGCATGCCCAGGACAGCATCATAATGTTAAAAGCCAAAAGGACATTAGCAGCAGTGTAGGAAGAAGATTAGGACCAAATAAAACATTCCCAATTGAAGTAAAAATTAGCAATCGATTTGGAAATCCATCAATCCTATCTACACAAGCAGATTCCGAAACAGCAACCTCAGAAGAAGATGACAGGGTACGTAAACTCCAATGTCACTTGACACAAGATTCTGCTGACCACCTACTGCAAGACAACGAGCAATGGCACTGTTGCGTGCATATTTTGACGCACATATTACAAAAATCGATATGGCTATTTAATATGGGGAAAATATAGACATTCATTCATTTGTGTATGAAAATGCTGTCTATGGTAAAAGCGAGAGAATCCATGTTTGATTCACACTTTTGATTATAGGAGTAATCGTTCTGGATATTGATCCGGCGCAAGGATATTGCGCTTACGTTTGTACTTATTTTTTTAGGGCCAGAAAATATATTAATTTGCTTATTGTGTTTATGGCCTGAATTAATATGTATTACATATTATTAGTACAAGTAGAATCAGTCCTATATTGTATATTTTGGATGGGTAGGAGGGACTAGATTCTTGTTATTCCGGTCTAGCGGAAGTATGAGTTGTCTTGACAAGTCGTGATGAGTTCCGATGTACCGTGATAATGGCGGGTACGCACTTTTCAAAGGGCTGGTAGATTCTTAAGGAAATATGATTCATGAAGTGGTTTTCTTCTAAAGGAGATGGTATCTCTACTATAGTTTATGTTAGAGACTCTCCTAAGGTACGGTACAATGTATAATTCGGACTCCATGTATTGCCAGACCCTATTTTGATGATCTCATGTCGATTCGACCTAGATGGAACATTGTGCTTCGTATCGCTAGGGTCGTGTTTTGTATCGACGAAGATGACAGACTTTCCTGCAGCGGTTATGGCTACGTGAATTAACCTGATCACCGTAGAGCTGTATGGAAACATTTATGAAATCATTTATATACCCATTATAAATTAACTCTGGCTTATATTCTCCTTCCTATGAATGAGTGAACGACAACTCAGGGAGGCAGCCATGTTAGATTTCGGTCATCATATGTTTTGATCACTGCCAAGAGAACAGATTATTTATCCTATTATCGGACAGTGACAGGGAGATCTCAATCTTGCTAGAAACCCCCCCTTTCGTGGTTTCATAATATATACTACAAACTATGGACGTCAAGTAACTTTAGTTATTTATCGATCTGCCTTCACTGACGCGTTTAGTCAGATAGGGGGATGCGGCCATAATATATCATGACATTGAACTTTTGATGTACTGCCCATTATTTCTGAATGTGTCATGACTTCAGATCTGCTATGTATACCTACAAATTGATATGTCAACATACCATGATGTACTCGTATGTCCCAGTGTGTACGTCTGAATAAATTGAGTAAACAAAGATTCCAGCAGTCTGCATTGGTGCCTTGTAGACACAAGTGTATGAGTGGTTATATTGGTCAGCACACGAACAGTACACCATTCGCGGTAATCACACTCTACACTTCTACTTCATACATACACCATCCTGCGTCGGTTGAAGTGACCAAGTTTAGGGCCTGCTTCCCCTGGAGCCTTTGCCTTCCCTAACTCAGGACTAGGGTGAGTTACCCATTTACAGCTGGGTAGACTGGAGCATGCCTGATCTCAACAACACACCACTCTTCCTTACAGAGCATACAGACTGACACTTTACAGAGTGGAAAGAAGAAAAGAAAACTTTACAGTGGCGAGCCAGATTCCTGGGTCCAGCTTACGCAGTTTTGTGTTGAGAATCACAGTTTACAGCTGAAAGAACATTTGTTTGACCACATCAACACCAGTAGGACAGCTATACAGTCGATGTCAGCTTGACCTGTATTACCGATAGGATGCTGTATCTAGGTCAGCGCTTGTTGACAGTTTTTCGCTGTACAGACAGTATTACACAGGACAGTGGTATCAAGTGTAGAAAATATCTGGAGCAGTATTGTTGACATTTCTCAACGTACAGAAGAATCACAGTGTTGTTGAACATAAAGTGCATAGTTCATCGTTGGATCTTCATATGCTCAACAGAGAAAAATTGACAGTGTAATAGTTTAAAATTAAATCTATTACTGAATAAAGTGGCAAGTTATTAGTATTAAAATAAACTGTGCCTGCTTTACAACACTATACCTGCAACACATTCCATTCATGACATAAATTATATTGTATGCTATATGCTATTTATGCTTACATGTTATTTGTTATGTATTAAATTAGTTTATGTTCTGTGTGACTAGTACAAGGTATGCCGAGTGACATTGGTCTGGTACTAGTATTCTATAGGTACACATTTTCTTAATTGGAAATTTGTTAGCAACAATTTGCTGCTATTTCTGTTAGTTGTGATGAGGTGTTCTTTTCTTCGTTGTTTTTGTTAATAATTTTGTGTTCCTTAGTTTTGTTTGATTTGTTTGTATAATTGTAGGTCTCATCTTTCCTTTCATTTCAGTTTTTTACACCCTTATGTTTATACACTGTGGCGTTATTTGTCTTGTTATCTTATTGCAGTTATCATCACGGTTTCTGTGATCATTTTTTTTTTTTCATTTCTCCTATTTAATTTAATTTGATCTCTGCAAATGTGTTCATATTGTCTTTTCTTGTTTGTCCTTTGTAATGTCTTTAGTTGACATATGACGTATAGTGGTATACACTGATAGTATAGTACAGATCAGTACTTTATGATTGTTATTGTTATAAAACAAAATGTACAAGACCTTTGTAAGGCTTGTCTCCCAAAGTGATTGGTAAAGGGAAATATTTTTTCCACAGGTACTCAAGTGATCTTTGATTACATTGAGGTATACAAGACCTTTGTAAGGCTTGTCCCCACAGTATTTGAGATACAGTTATTGTTGTCCACAGGTACTCAAGTTATCATTGGTTATTATAAACCATACAAGTTTGGACTAAGACTAAGTCTATGGTATAGACTTGTCTCCCATTAAAGTGAAATAGGGTAATTTATTTACTTTTTCAGGTTTCTGATTTAAGAAGACAATATGTCTACATTAGATTATTTTATTGCACAAGGAAAATCTCTTGATAAGACTGGAAAAGACTTAGAACAATGGGCTGTTGCTCAATATGACAAAGCATTAGCTGCAGAAGAGAAAAAAAAACTGCTGCTGCTGTTGAAGAAAGAAAAGCTGCTGCTGAGGAAAAAAAAAGCTGCGGCTGAGGAGAGAAAACTTCAAATAGAAGAAAAAAAAGCTGCTGCAGAAGAAAGGAAAGCTCTAGCTGAAGAAAAAAGATTAGAAAAAGAAGCTGATACTGCTGCTGAACTTAAGAAATTGCAGATGCAAGTGGAGGAAAGGAGATTTGAGGCAGAACAGAAGAAATTAGAAGCTGATGCAGAGCAGAAAAAATTAGAAGTTGCTGCAGAACAGAAAAAATTAGAAGTTGCTGCAGAACAGAAAAAATTAGAAGTTGCTGCAGAACAGAAGAAATTAGAAGCTGCTGCAGAACAGAAGAAATTAGAAGCTGCTGCAGAACAGAGAAGATTAGATAGAGAAGCTGAAGAGAGAAAAGCAATAAGAGAACATGAGTTTGAATTAGAGAAATTAAAATTGACATGTATGAGTAATGTTAATCAGGCATCTGGTGGTAATGGTAAACCCTTTGTGTACAAGGTCAAGGTACCAGCGTTTAACCCTACCAGTGATGACATAACATTTTGGCTTTCTAGATTTGAACGGGCTTGTCGATCTCATAATGTTGACAAATCACAGTATGTGAATCAGTTGTCTGAAAATCTAAAAGGGGAGTCTCTGAGTAAGTTATATTTTGTTGAAGAGGCCGACAAAGATAATTATGATGCTGTTAGGGCAGCTTTGATAAAGAGATATCAGCTGTCTGAAGAAGGTTATCGTCTTTTGTTTAAAACAATGAGACCTGAGGTAGGTGTAGAATTCTCAGATTTCATCTCAAAAGCACGAATTACACTTTCACGATGGATTGAATTATCCAAAACAGAGAAAACATTTGATGGTCTTACGGATTTATTGCTAAGAGACAAGGTCATGTCTTCTGTAAATAAATCATTCCTAGAGTTCTTACATGAGCGTAAACCTGGTACAATAAAGCAAATGGAAGAATATTGTGACCAGTATGCCACGGCACACCCTGACATGATTCTTAGTAACTCTAACATTAAAGAGAGTATGCCAGTTGCTTCGGCAACAGAATATAATCAGAATTACTCACACAAATTCCAAGGAGCTAAAAATAAATTTGATAAAAAGGTTAATTGGAATAAGTATCAAAACCAAGATAACCGCTCAAATCAGAGTTCTTCTTTGAAGAACTGGAATCGGGCTGATAGTCCTCGACACGCGAGGGGTACCCATAATGTTAGAAATTCTCGGAAAGGGAGTAGCTATAGGAACTACCCAAGTGCTTCATGGAGACAAAAGAAACAATATTACAGGGATACTCAATATAATGAGCATGATGATTATGATCATGAATGTTATGATTCAAACCCAAATAGGGGTTATAACAGAGGCAATAATAATTATAGAGACAATTATAACCGAGGTAGATCACAACACAAAAGACATGGTAAATCGTATTACCAGGCTAACTCTGCACAACAGGAGTTCCACGACACCGATAATCAGAATAATGATAAAAAAGACTCCAACAGTGTAGCAAATTCCGCTTTCGATTTTGCTAGAGCATCTGAGTGTTCGCAATGCAAAACATTATTCGATCCAACCACAGTGTCTACTTTAAGCTGCGGTCACCCGCTTCCCGCTCTCCATGCGTCAATTGCGCATAATGGAAGGGGTGCTCTTGTCTTTAATAGGGGCCTAATAGATGGTACTCCGGTATCAATTCTTTTCGATTCGGGGTGCACTACCATTGGAGTGAGGCAATCACTCGTAAATCCTTCTCGAGCTACAGGCAATATAGTCAAATGTGTAACATTTGGTGGCACATTGGAGAAGTACTCCACTGCCATTATCAATATTGCTACGCCTTTCTTTACAGGAGAGGTGCAAGCATGTCTCTTGCCGAATCCGATCGCTGATCTTATCATCGGTCGCATTCACGGGGTGAAAGAATGCACTCCACAGCAAATTTCTAATTGGGAAAATGTTAATATGCAATCGGCTAATGCAGTAATCACTAGGGCTCAAGCTCTTAATATGCCACAATCTTCACATTCTGAAGATAATGATGCGCAGATCCAAGATGATCCCTTGGAGATTTCCCACGATTCCTTTATCAAACAGCAGGAAGATGATCCTACTCTAAAGAAATTCTTTACTCTGGCAACAAAAGGTGATCCGAATAAGGATACTAATCGTAAATCTTGGATTACGATGAAGAATGGCGTACTTGTACGTATGGTACAAGACTCCGCTAAGTCCATTCATTCTCAAATCCTTGTGCCTAAAAATATGAGAGTTAAAATCTTACAGCACGCTCATGATTCGCAGTGTGCTGGACATATGGGTTTTTCCCGTACTAAAGCTAGAGTTCTTCAATCTTTCTTTTGGCCTGCTGTGAATAAGGACATACGAATCTATTGTCGATCTTGTAAAGTATGTCAAGAGATTAAATCCAGAGGTCCACGCCATGATGCACCTATTCAGGCTGCAGACATTCCCATTCGGCCATTTCAAAAAATGGCGATAGACATCATTGGTCCATTTAAGATAAAGTCTGCTAGAGGACACCAATTTATTTTGACGTGTGTTGATATGTGCACACGTTGGCCGGAGGCTGTTCCTCTAAAGAGCATAACTACTGCTGATGTCGCAGATGCTCTTTGGTTAATATTTTCTCGTCTGGGGTTTCCAGCAGAAATATTATCCGACCATGGTACCCAACTCATATCGGATACCATGTCTCAAGTAATGTCGACTCTGAAGATAGAGAGATCGCTGAGTAGTATTTATCATCCTATGTCCAATGGGATGGTGGAACGTTTGAATAGAACTCTGAAAAACCTACTAGGTAAGATAACGGAAGATCATCCTCAGGATTGGGATAGGGTTTTACCCGCGGCTCTCTTTGCATATAGAGAGGTCGCCAACGAACATACAGGATTTTCTCCCTTTGAACTTGTCTTTGGCGCGAAACCGCGAGGTCCTATGTCCTTACTTCATGATCTTATAACTGCTGATAATATTGTCGATGACACAAAATCCTCTTATGAATATGTCATCGCACTTAGACACAAGATTATTGAAGCATGCAAATTGGCAACTGCTTCTTCTGAATTTGCGAAACAGAAGGCAAGGGAATTTGCCAATAAAAAGAGATGTTTGCGTCAACTTTGTCCAGGTGACAAAGCATTTGTCTTGCTACCTTGTAGGGAAAATAGACTTCTCATTTCTTGGAAAGGTCCGTACGATATAATATCAAAAGTTTCCGATGTTGACTATATCGTCGATATTGACGGGAAGCGTAAAACCTTCCACATCAACATGCTCACGGAATTCCATGAACGTCCTGATTATTTACAACCTGTTTTCCAGGCAACGGACGATTTTCCAGTCCAACATGGACAGTACTCATCTCTGTCAGTAATACAGGATGAGGAAACGAGTTTCTCGGATGTAAATTTACCTTTTCCAATGATTCCTCTTCACTCTAATGAATCATGGAAAGATGTTGCAATTTCTCCAGAATTATCTCCAGGAGAGCAGAAACAAGTTTCTACTATGTTAGAACAATTTCAGGATGTCCTTACTGACATTCCTGGTCAAACGGATGTCATTCAACATGACATTATTCTTACTGACCATAGTCCTATAAGAGTCAGACCGTATCCTATCCCGATACATTTTCAAGCACAGGTAGAGAAAGAGTTAGATGAGATGATAGAGTTAAAAATTATTGAACCATCCACATCAGCATATTCTTCGCCGATGGTTATAGTACGGAAAAAAGACAATAACATACGTCTTTGCGTGGATTATCGCAAATTGAATCAAGTGACTAAATTCGATGCTGAACCTATGCCTTTACTAGAAGAGCTACTTACGAGACTATCGAATTCTCACTTCTTTACTAAACTCGATTTGTCTAAGGGATATTGGCAAGTTCCACTATCCGAACACGCCAAACCGTTTACTGCTTTTTCGACGCCTAGGGGTCTATTCCAATGGAATTTCATGCCTTTCGGTCTTATGAACGCCCCTGCAACATTTGTACGCATGATGCGTCGAATCCTATCTCATCGCTCAGATGTCATTGCGTATCTTGATGACATCTGTCTTTTCAGTGATACTTGGAACGATCACTATAATGGTATAAATGAACTATTGTCTATCTTACGCGAGCATAACCTGACAGCGAAACCATCGAAAGCATGTATTGGTTTTAGCGAAATATCTTTCTTAGGACACCGTGTTGGTCATGGGTTCCTAAAAACAGAAGACCATAATACAAGTAAGATACTTAACATTTCTATTCCTAAGACTAAAAAGCAAGTACGAAGTCTCTTAGGTCTAATACAATTTTATGGACGATTCATCCCGAATCTGTCCTCCATTATGTCACCTCTTTCTTCCTTGCTAAAGAAAGGGTCTCCTAATGTAGTCCATTGGACTCAAGAATGTCAATCCTCTTTGGATAAGGTTAAAACTATGTTTTCTACTTCACCTATCCTAGTATTGCCTTCTAAGGATAAGACATTTATTCTTCGTAGTGACGCTTCATCCACCGGGATTGGAGCTGCACTAATGCAAGAGTACTCTGGAACTCTGCATCCTGTGATGTATATTTCTCGGAAATTAAATGCCGCAGAGAAGAATTACTCGGTCCTAGACCGTGAATTATTGGCTATGGTTTGGTCAATCCTTAAACTGCAAAGATTTCTTCTGGGCGCGCATTTCATTGTGGAAACTGACCAGAAAGCTCTTACGGCTATTCAGAGTAAAAATCTGAAGAGCGCGAGATCAACGCGATACGCGATTGCTCTACAGCCATTTCATTTTTCGGTGCGAGCTATCCGTGGGTCAGAAAATGTGATGGCAGATATTTTGTCTAGATGCCCACATGATTCATAACTGTTATACAACTTTGATACAGTTGTTTCTATGTTGAAATGTGTACACATATGTAATATATCATATATTGATTGTAACACTACTTAGCGGTTCATTGATATTTATTCACCGCTGATCTTTCAATGTTTTTCGTCTTTGATGATCATGATGTTAAGATATCTTAGATGAAATTTATGTATAAACTAATGTGGAAATTGTGTCATTGCTAATATTGTAGTATGCGTTGGTGACACCTCTCTGGAAATATTTATACTTAGAGAAGTACTTTCTCTAAGGTCATAAAACTTATGCTTATCATCTGCGCATTGTATTGGTGCGTTGTGAGCCTATTGTATGTTGCTCCTAGATGTATTTCAAAAAAAAAAATGTACCATTTTTTTTTCCCGAGGGGTGTGTGGTAATCTGTTGCGTGCATATTTTGACGCACATATTACAAAAATCGATATGGCTATTTAATATGGGAAAAATATAGACATTCATTCATTTGTGTATGAAAATGCTGTCTATGGTAAAAGCGAGAGAATCCATGTTTGATTCACACTTTTGATTATAGGAGTAATCGTTCTGGATATTGATCCGGCGCAAGGATATTGCGCTTACGTTTGTACTTATTTTTTAGGGCCAGAAAATATATTAATTTGCTTATTGTGTTTATGGCCTGAATTCATATGTATTACATATTATTAGTACAAGTAGAATCAGTCCTATATTGTATATTTTGGATGGGTAGGAGGGACTAGATTCTTGTTATTCCGGTCTAGCGGAAGTATGAGTTGTCTTGACAAGTCGTGATGAGTTCCGATGTACCGTGATAATGGCGGGTACGCACTTTTCAAAGGGCTGGTAGATTCTTAAGGAAATATGATTCATGAAGTGGTTTTCTTCTAAAGGAGATGGTATCTCTACTATAGTTTATGTTAGAGACTCTCCTAAGGTACGGTACAATGTATAATTCGGACTCCATGTATTGCCAGACCCTATTTTGATGATCTCATGTCGATTCGACCTAGATGGAACATTGTGCTTCGTATCGCTAGGGTCGTGTTTTGTATCGACGAAGATGACAGACTTTCCTGCAGCGGTTATGGCTACGTGAATTAACCTGATCACCGTAGAGCTGTATGGAAACATTTATGAAATCATTTATATACCCATTATAAATTAACTCTGGCTTATATTCTCCTTCCTATGAATGAGTGAACGACAACTCAGGGAGGCAGCCATGTTAGATTTCGGTCATCATATGTTTTGATCACTGCCAAGAGAACAGATTATTTATCCTATTATCGGACAGTGACAGGGAGATCTCAATCTTGCTAGAAACCCCCCTTTCGTGGTTTCATAATATATACTACAAACTATGGACGTCAAGTAACTTTAGTTATTTATCGATCTGCCTTCACTGACGCGTTTAGTCAGATAGGGGGATGCGGCCTTAATATATCATGACATTGAACTTTTGATGTACTGCCCATTATTTCTGAATGTGTCATGACTTCAGATCTGCTATGTATACCTACAAATTGATATGTCAACATACCATGATTTACTCGTATGTCCCAGTGTGTACGTCTGAATAAATTGAGTAAACAAAGATTCCAGCAGTCTGCATTGGTGCCTTGTAGACACAAGTGTATGAGTGGTTATATTGGTCAGCACACGAACAGTACACCATTCGCGGTAATCACACTCTACACTTCTACTTCATACATACACCATCCTGCGTCGGTTGAAGTGACCAAGTTTAGGGCCTGCTTCCCCTGGAGCCTTTGCCTTCCCTAACTCAGGACTAGGGTGAGTTACCCATTTACAGCTGGGTAGATTGGAGCATGCCTGATCTCAACAACACACCACTCTTCCTTACAGAGCATACAGACTGACACTTTACAGAGTGGAAAGAAGAAAAGAAACTTTACAGGCACCAACAACGCCGTCGTACTCGACCACAGCCACATCCTAATCGTCACATTCCTCACAACACAACCAACATTATTATAGGAGACTCATTGCTAAATGGCATTCACAGCGATCGAATGTCAACAACACCAGGGGAACTAGTCACTGTTATACCATTACCTGGAGCCGGAATAGTAGAAGTTATCAATGAAATAAGCCGTCTCAACACAAACACCAACATAAAGAAAACAACAATACACGTAGGGATAAACGACAGCACAAATGGACACACTCTTAACCTATCAGACATCTCCAGAATGATTGACACCATAAAACAAAAATTTCCCAACACATCCACATATATTTCGTCAATTATTCCACCCAGCTATGGTAAAGCACGCCAAACTGTGGATATCAACAACAAGGTGCTTTACACTTTTTGTTCAAAGCATAACACGTCTTTCATAAACAACACACCCTTTTTCACATCTAAGTCAGGTGCGCCAAAAAAACTGCTATACAGAGATCAGGTACACACTTCTAAACTAGGGACCAGCTACCTAGCCAAAAATTTAAAGTTTCCTCAGAGGACACACCAGAAACACACACATTCATTCACCAGGGACACAAATTATACACTTAACTTAGTAAACCCAGGCACAACAGCTCATAACCATCAATCACCGTCCTCAGCTGACAAGCAAGTATCTAGAAAAGCTACATTTAAGCCCACCTCCCACGCTAACCTTTATGACCAAATGTATCCGCCACTACCCACACAACAGTCCAGCCAGCTGCTAACTACACAACAGACACCACTGGACAGATGGACAGATTGGACTACAAGTAACACCCATTCACTTAATCGCAACGCAGGAACTACAGCAAGAAAATGGGAGTTTTCTCACCCCGTCTCCACCCGCACAGAACGGAATTCTCACAATTCATCCGTTTTACGGCAACTGACTCAATATAGTCCAGAAATATTAATGCAGGCTCTTCAGATGTCTATAAACGGCTCTACAGAACAAGATTAAAACCAAGCAACTTAAAACTGTTTTTTTTTAAAACAAGTTTGCAGTGTAACATTCGACCTGACGCGTTCTCTTCGGAAGCACTTTAGTGACCTTTGTCCTGAGATAAAAGAAATAGCTGAGTATCAGCGTTGAACTTTTAACTGTCACTTTTGGATGTTAATAATTTTTTATTTTTTTTATTACATTGTCTGTTTAAACATTTCTTTCTGTTCGTCAGAGCAGGGCGTATCTAAATTTGTTTCCGATTTAGTAATAACTCTATCGTATTAATACTATTGTTTTCTTATTATTATTATCTCTGTGCTTATTCCTCTCATTCCTACGCTCACCATTCTCTTTTACATCTTTTATACATCTGCACCTTCGTTTTTTTCATATTGAGGAAAATTAGGAAATCCTCACAAAACTAACTAACTAAGTCACAGCGTGGACCTTTAACTGTCCCGGGAGGATTAATTCTCTACATTGACTGTGGTTGAAGTAAAAATATTCCTTTTTGTTCGGAACAGACTGTATTTTAAGATAAAAACCACACTTTTTGCAGAGATTAAGATACTGTAAACAGTGTCCACGGACTCTAGCAGTGCATATTTTATTACTTGTCTACAATTTTGTATAAACCATTGTGTACCAATTTTATTGCTTCTTACTCATTCCTACTCCCCTCATTATTTCTTTCCTATTGACTATTATCATGTCCGAGTGCAAAAACTCTAATCAAAATATAGGCAATACCACTAATTCATGGCTTAAACTATCAGGGCTTAAAATTGGTCATTTAAACATTTACCACCTGCTAGGTAAGCTTTCTGAAGTCTCCACCTCCCTCCAACAAAACTTCCACATATTTGGTTTTTCTGAAACCCGTCTCAATGACAAAATTACAGATGACGAAATTAGGATTAATGGATTCACCACCATTCGCAGGGATCCTAACAGACAACATGAAACAGGGCTAGTCATATACATCTCAACATCTCTTCAGTACAGACGCCGTGATGATCTAGAACATACTGGCATTGAATGTTTATGGCTGGAAATAAAACTCCCCAACCTGACCCCCGTTCTAATTGGTTACCTGTACCGAAACCCTAGCTCTTCTGCTGTATGGTTTGACACATTCTCACGAATGATGGACAACGTTTGGGCTTCTTCGAAGGAAATTATTCTACTGGGGGATTTCAATATTGACCTTCACAAACCGAACAACACGTGGAATGATATCACCATCTCATACAACCTCATACAGTTAATCAATCAACCCACGAGAGTAACAGACTCATCATCTACACTAATTGATCATATCTATACGACCTGCCCAGAAAACATTATAGAATGCATAGTCCCACAGACATCATTAAGTGACCACTATCCTATTTGCTGTACCTGGACGAGAAAGGGGTTTAAAGCACCTAAAACGGAACACATCACAGTCCATTACAGGAATTTCAAAAACTTTAACATTCAATTATTCCTACAAGACCTACAAATATCCCCTCTCTCATACGTGTACCAACTTCCGCATCCAGAAGAAGCCATAACATACTGGACACAAACTTTCAACAACGTATTCGACAAACATGTTCCTATAAAGCAGGTTCGGGTCAAAAACATCAGAAAGACCCCATGGATAACCAACGAAATACTATCAACAATGAGAGAGCGGGACGAAGCACATAAGCTCAAAGATTTCAGCAGGTATCGGATGCTTAGAAACAAAGTACAATATCTCATTCGTCAGGAAAAGAAACTACATTTCAGAAAGATGATTCAAGACAAAGCAAACAGCAAAGAAGTCTGGGCAGCCATTAGAACACTAACACACAAATCAAAGTCACTAAACTCTTTACCAAAAAGCTGCTCCCTCACGGCAACTCATTTTAGCAACCACTTCAAAACAGAAATTAGCCTTCTCAAGTCGACACTAAAGCCAATGGACTGCGATATTAGTAAATTGACAGCCTTCTGCAACACTGAACACACCACAACAGATCTAAGACATATTCCTTTTCTAACAGTACATGAAGTTCTCAAATATATCTTGGCATTAAAAAACAACAATTCATCTGGGCTTGATGGTATCAGCAATAAGATTCTACGTTACGCTGCGCCCATCATTTGCGACTCCTTAACCTATGTGTACAACCAATGTATTGCACACAACTACTTCCCCACAGCATTTAAATCTGCCAAAGTGTACCCCCTCTATAAATCTGGCTCACATAGCGATCCCAACAGCTACAGACCAATATCCCTTCTATCATCTCTTTCAAAACCACTAGAGAAACACATTTACAACACCACATTTCAACACTTAACAACAAACAAACTGCTCATTGATAGCCAGTCAGGTTTCAGACCCAAACATTCCTGTCACACAGCGCTCACCAAAATGGCAGACAACTGGCTGTCGAACATAAATGATGGAAAATTATGTGGTGCTGTTTTTGTCGACTTCAAGAAAGCATTTGACATGATTGACCACACTATCTTGGTTCAAAAGTTGGAAACCCTCAGAATAGGCTCTAATCCACTAAACATCATCAAATCATTCCTGGCAGATCGACAACAGTTAGTGCTTCACAACAACTCGGCATCAGATTTCTCGAAGGTAGTTACAGGAGTACCACAGGGCTCTATTCTTAGGCCCCTACTCTTCGCAATGTTCATCAACGACCTGCCACTACATCTAAAATATTCAACTTGTGACCTCTTTGCAGATGATTGTACTATCTACACTAGTGACAATGACTGCGTGGCACTTGAAATGACTCTTCAAAGCGATGTAGACAATCTAACAAAATGGAGTAATATGAATCGTATGCCAGTAAACACAACAAAAAACGAAATCTATGTTGATTACCACCAGACAGAAACTCCTAAGCTGCACCAAAAGATCGATACAGCTACACGCGGAATCAATACAAATTGAACATGTAACAGAACACAAAGTTCTGGGGATCACGATTGACCAGCACTTAACGTGGAACTCCCATGTACGGAATTTAACCAAACACATAGCACAAAAGACGTACCAGCTAGCCAAAATAAAACACTTCTTAGACGCAGACACTAGACTATTGTTCTACACCTCACATATACAGACACATCTAGATTACTGCTCTACACTATGGGATTGTTGCCCTGCTTCCACCTCGAAGAGACTGCACTCCCTGCAAAAGAGAGCAGTGCGTCTGATCACCGATAATCGCACGACACCACACACAAGGACAGGAAAAGAACCCAAAATACTGTCGCTAAAAAAATGTCTTCTCTACAACAAAGCCAAGCTGACTCACACAATTCTATCTAACAATGCCCCGTCGTACCTAAGATCATTGTTTCAAACCAGTAGAAGGGAGGGACAACGATTACATCAGTTACGTCTGCCCAAACCTAGGATCGACCTGTTCAAAAAGAGTCTAGCCTACTCTGGTGCCTACTTATGGAACAGCCTTCCACACCACCTAAAAAGCCTACCTACACAATATTCTTTTAACAAAGCACTTTTCAAACACTTCCTCAACACTGATTATCTACCCCCATAGAAACAGTATTTGCCTGTCAACATCTCATCCATAGGTCAACATTTCTTTTCCTCTTCCGCTCATTTTTGTGTGTGAATAATTTGTTTTATATCCATGTAATATCATTATTATATTCACTTTAAAATATTATTATATAATGTAATGTATGTGTGAATGTACCCACATAATACTGTACTTTAGAAATGTGAGTCGTGAGAATGTACCCGCATACCAAAAATACAGATTAACTGTAGACGGATTGACCGCATGAGTGAGTGTCGGTATACAGAATTTATTTATTTTTATTTATTGTTTTATTTATTTTATTTTATTATTACTTTTTTCCCCCATTTACTAGCTTGTTTGTTTCAAAAAAAAAAAAAACCCTACTCATTTTTTTTATTATTATGCTTGCATACTGTAAATGAATGCTGTTATGGTAACTTTATAATGTTGCATGCCTTTAAATTAATGCTTAAAGCATCATGTGGGAATGAAAGGATATAGTATGCAAGATTAATGAGAGTGGAAGGGCAGAATGTTAGACGGGCCTGCGCGCCCAATTCTTTACCCTTCGAAAATAAAGTTCGTTCGTTCGTTCGTTCGTTCGTTCTATCCTGACTAACGTCGGTAAGCCCGACAAACCTTTCATAAACAACACCATCTAATACATATCTTAAGACGGTTGACAGCTGTGATTTGCACGTGATATCACAACTCTCATCCAGAAGTATAGCAGCAAAGTTTGAAACGTGGACTTCATTCTTTATTTCATCAATGAGGACTTCAGAGATAGCCTGAATGAGATCATTTTGCACAGCCGGAGAGGTTCCGCGGAAAACTGTAGAGCTCTGTAGGTGATGTTCCAAAATAGGGTCATATTGCTGAAGTGCATCCAGAAACTCTAAATAGTTGCCTCTGTTGAAAGAGTCATTACATTCGTCATGTCCTCGGAAAGGAAGCTCATGTTTACCAAGGAAGCATACCGCATCAATCAGACGTTTCAAGATATCTCGATTCTTTTTTACAAGTTCATTATGTTGGCTGATACTTTTATCGAGCTGATCATTAAGCAAGACGTCCACTCTTTGTCGGCCAAACATTTTCAGCTGAAAAAAACATTGGACATGGCTTTAAGTCTTTTCGTGTCTCTGTGCAGCTGTACTTAAGTGGTTAAGATCATCTAAACCATTTCTACTCCACACGTTGCCTTCTGAAAAAAATAAAAAACAAGGCCAACAGAACAATTTATTCCTCTTTTCACAACCAGTTAACGAATCCACCGACTTGTAATGAGCTGTTGAAAAATGGCGTGTGTATACTTCTGTCTTAGTTTTATGTACTTTTTTTAAGAGTGGTAACTCGGGGCATGGTTTACCGTTACTCACAATTGATAGTTTTTCACTAAAACTTAGTGAACAAAACTTCTTTTTAGCGATGTCGTCCAACACTTGCATTTTGGGTATATGTCAATTATCTCCGAAATACTAATTAACTTACAACTTGAAGCTCACTGTCACTGTAATAATCTGCACTCCCGGCAACTAACAAAAATTAATCACAAAAAACACTGGACTTGGACACAGCCGATTTTTACAATTTGAGAGCTGCAAGACGACAGCACGCATGTTTGTATTGTATTGACGTATCTGGCCATGACCCCGATCCACACAAACCAGTCTTCAAACGTGAAATCGAAAGGTACAGCACGCATTGTGACGGAATTACCCGAGAAACTTCGGGCGATTGCTACCAACCAATAAAAACTGCACTATAAAACGCGTCTGGGAAACTGAAACTAGATATACTCGTAGATTCTATGCGGGAAAATCCGTTATCCCGATGCGTGCGGTCCGAAAGCAGAACATTAGAAGAGAAATATTTTATAGACTAATAAATTAAATTTTTATTTTCCTTCGGGCATAGGTGTGCGCAGCACGCACAGCACACATAGAGAATACGCCACTGGTAACGGGTTGAGATGATGATGATGATAAATGTTTGAAGACAGGAGTGGTCATAAGTTTGTTATATATTATTTTAAGTAAGAAAAATATATTAATCAACATGTTTTGACATTAAATAACACACAAATATTTCAATTAGCCATAGACCGTGACTCCTAAAAACTAAATGAAGTAAGTACATTCATCAGCAGTAACGGGTTCACCTGTTCTCTTATATTATACATAAACATGGTTAAAATAAACACGTGTAAAGGTGCGTCGCTGGTCTTGCGGTGAGTACGGTCTGGGTTCAGTTACCGCCTGAGGAAAAAGAATTTATTTTCATATTTTACAAAAACTTAGGCACCTGGCTTCAATATAAAGAACATGTTTTTAAAAAATCCACTAAAAACAGTATTGGGTGGTTGTTACATAACGAAACGAAACTATTAAACCGACTGACAGTTTTTATTTCTTTATCATTACATAAGTGTGTTTTTCTTTCCTTCCTTTTCTTCTTCTTAAAAAAATTATAGTATCATAATTGTTTCATGTATTGAAAGATACGGCTTCAATTCTTCCCGGATACATTCTTGACGTCTTCTCTCTATTGTGTGTGTACAGTGTACTTCAAAGTTTATTCTTCCTTTTAATTTTGTGTGTGCATGCAGGGTCGGTCTTAGGACAGGGCGACCGGGGCAGCCGACCTCGGCACTAAGGGCTATAGGAGCCGGAGTGGGCAAGAAAATAAGAAGTATTTTTTTCTTCAAGAAGCTCGACTCTTCTTCAGCAGCGACACAATTCGCCCAGGCCACAGCAAGCAATGAAATTAAAATCGTTAATCATCATCATAATTATCATCATCAGCTGCCATCTCTGCATTGACGGTCGGCTGCAATGGATCTCCAACGCCTTCTGTCTCTTGTCTTCATGGTGAAGTCTGACACACTCTTTCCTATCCATCTCTTGATGACATCTTCCCACTTATAGCGCTGCGACACAATTCGCCCCGGCCATGAGACGAAATGTAATTCTTTTATAAAAAAAATATATAATCAAATGTGTCGTAAGTTGACCTTGGTGTGGCTAAAACAATAGTTGTTGCTGGGGATGGCCTATGAAATATTATGAAGAAGGTATCCGGAAATTGGCTCGTTAAAAAAGAAAGAGACCTATTCGAGATACGGACAAGAAGAAGAGAATGCGAATGCTCTCCACTAGATGATAGTGTTTTCTAGTAAATTATGGAGAGTGTTCTATTTCCCCACGACATTAGCTTCTGTCCTCAGATCCCGTAAAAGAAAGAGCCCCTGTCTCATCTAAATGTAGAATTGTGCCTATATGTAAATGTGGCAGTGTAAATTGTTTTAAGACTAATTGGTTTGGGTTAATGGTGATGTTTTGTCTGTGTATTCCAAGTTAGTAGTTGACAGGCTTAAAGTCCGCCAGAGGTATTAATTTCTTGGTTTCAATTTATTTGGACCCAAGTTGGTTCGTTCCTTTTATGTTGTTTCAAATGTGAGATAGCAGTGGTGATGATTGTTAAGTCCTTTTTGCGCGTGTAATTTAAATGTTGAGCACATGTAAGAAAATATATATATGATTAATTATTTACGCACTGTCATACACTATGTTGAACACAGAAGCGCAAACGTGTGCGCTCGGTTGTTGCCAGAGAACAATTATGTTATGTAGAGATATGCCTAATGGCGATGATCTGAGACGGTCGTCTGTGGATGAACCTGATTGTAAGCCTTACCCAAATGATTGGAAGCAGTCATGAAGGTAGTAAAAGTCTTCTGGTAAGGAGTATTCACGTTAGCCAATACAGGGCTCGTTTGTGTGTCAATTATTATGATATCTTTGCCATTTGTTGAGATCTGGCTGAACTTCAATACGCATATGACATGACGTATTGCTAGTTGGATCCAGAGTCTTACCGAAGTTTATCGGGATTATTCTTCAATGTATTTAAAGGGTTACTCCACAAAACCCGTCGTTGTAGACAAGCTCCATAACGAACAAAGCCACGATATAACTATTTGCCATAACGTTCATCACCGTCCTTGAGAGGTCGGCCGTTATCTAGAATGTCGATCAAGTACATGATCAAGATATATATAAGAATGCTATGCACCATGATGCCCCAATGTAATTACCTACGTTATTGATGATGCCTGCTGCTACTATGATTGAATCTGTATTGCGTCTACGAATAAATGGATCGTCCATGTTGAGCCATGAATCCTGCGTACATCTTTTGCCATTTAGTCAAACTTTATGACTACACCATTTGTACGATGTTCTTTGAGTAACTTTGTTTGGTCTATCTTCACGACCCACAATCTGTTGGCCACCTGTAAGCCCGACCAGAGCTGATAGTAATTAAGTCAGCAACAATAATAACATTCGCTAACCGTGCCACTCTTACCCACGCAAGCAAATAAATATAAAGACCCCGAACGCATACAACAGTGATGATGGATACAGTACAACACTTGGTACAGATTCACAACTAAGCGTCTACAGTACAACACTTGGTACAGATTCACAACTAAGCGTCTAGCTCAACTGTAAAGAATCCTCAGTAACTTCTTGGTTAAAATATCAAGCTTTATTGAACCATGGACGTTTTTCTACATAACAGCAACATTTGTACACACCAGAAGCTACATTGGTTTTCAGACATAGAATTCGTTTCATGTATGATAAATTGTCCACTTCTTTCTTCAGTCCAGCAGGGATTGTAATATTCCTTAACATCTGTATCTTCTTCAATCTTCTCTATTGAAGGTACACTCACATATGGCGCTTTGGGTGTGAGAGCCTCTACTGGCTTTATATTTATCAAAACTGGCTTCATTCGTTGCCTTACTTGATTATAGCATTTCTGAGACTTATGCTGAAATAAAAAATGTTATTGCGAATCGTACTTACTTGTGTACTACAAAGTAATAAATCTGTTTCATACAGATTTTTCTTGAAATGAAGAAAATACTTTCTTGCGTCTGCAAATAACTGAAGAGTAAGGAAATGCACTGAGGTTCTTGTTGAATATCTCAGCGAAGGAGCCAGGACTTATGTGACAGACCGGGGGAAGCACCAAATACTATTCCCGCACAGTTAAAATCACGTCGTTTGTGCAAGGCCCGAATTTTACAACTGTGTCATGGAGCAGTCTATCCTTTCTCTTCCACATTCCTCCACTCATTCCATCCTGTCACTGTTTTCTAGTCTTCCATATAAGTCACCTTTTTTTTTCCTCCGAGAACGCTAGATCAGGTGAAGTGCTTGTATTAAATTTCGTTAAGCAGGCAATTTAGATTCAGCCAGGTAGGGTTTTTGCGAAGACGCGATGGTAATGGTGTGTTTTTCTTGGAGACATCAATTAACCCGTGACTCACAAACGACCACCTATATCCGGTCTAAAAATGTATTTATCAGAGAAAATTTAACTTTCCTTTACTCTTGATTATCACCGTGAAACCAGCCGAAACTAAAGCTTAAGTACATAAGACTTTAAAAGAATATACACGCATATATATATATATATATATATATATATATATATATATATATATATATATATATATATATATATATATATAGAGAGAGAGAGAGAGAGAGAGAGAGAGAGGAGAGAGAGAGAGACATTGTACACAACTGTGTGTAAAGTCAAGTACGTGCTTATGCATATATTCAAATATTCAAGTTCGGACTGTGTGATCCTGAAGTGATCCTGTGCGGTGAGTTATTTCCCAAAATTATTTGTTTAATTATTGTTTAATGATACAAGTGTAATTTGCAGAAGAAGTATGCGGTTGACTATGATAAGAAACATATGTTATGCTATTGGATTTCGTTTTCCTCCATATCCATTATGTACCTGTGTAAAATATTATTAATTTTCTTATATGGTTTATGAAAGCTGTTATTCCGTGCTGAAAGATTATTAAGACTTAATTATTAACTAAAGATACACCAGACTACAAGACAGACTGTTGATTGTGGAAAATAGTAAGACATATTAAGTGTAGAGGAGAGACACTTGACTTGGAAGGATGAGGACAGAGCCTGTTAGACAATAGTCACTGAGACATCTTTTACATACAGTGTACTGGACAGTCAAAGTCTTCAGTGGTAAGTGTGCCTATGCTCTGATACCAAAAGTCTTTGGGGAGAAACTTAATATATGTAAAATCTCTTTAGACAAGAGATTAATGGTCCCCTTACTTTGTTCTCCAGTGCAGAGTGTCAGTAACATAAGACCTGGCTTCGCCCTCCTCAATTTTGCTGAGCTCAAAAATCAAGAAGGGAGAGGGACTGAATCTTCACCCCTGAGGGTGAACCAAACATCCTTGAAGACACTAGTGCCATACTGGGCAATCAGTCACCACCACGTGCCCTCATCAAGAAGTCACAGCAGAGTGTCCTCTCTGCCTACATCCTACAAGAACTTTACGATAAGTATTATAAAGAGAAAGAAGATCACCACACACACACACACCAAACGCTCAGACTTAGTCAGTGAAGAAAATAAGGCACCCCACTAGGACCTAGATTCCTTCTTTTTTCAGATTTAAACGTGATTCTTTTCCATATTTCTTTTTCATCAGCTGTAAATTAACCTTATGTAAACGTGATTCCCTTAATAAATAGAATATTGTTATAATTAAAATTAAAATACTTCTATGGCACGCGCCTCAAACAGCCTCTGACAACCAAGTCCAGCTCCCGGCCTTCACGTGTGGCTCAATTTGAGCCCGGCGGAACTGTTTCCACTGACGGGAGAAGGGGCAAGGCGAGCGACTGGCGCCTTAAAACCAGCAGCTTCGGGCAGATAGGGCTCGTGATCCTTGGTTGGTAGCTTATCTAAGAGAAGGAACTCTGAATTCAAACCACCGCTGCCTTGCGGGAATATCCATTTGTGGAATTGGCTTCGGGAGTAAACCCTGAGGATAAATCCGGAGTCGGAGTCCCTAAGGCAGTCTAATGTCGATTCGACATTATTCTGGCAACTCCTGCGACATGGCTGGTACCAAACTGTATCGGCTACTGCCGTTCCTTTGGATCTACCGGCTGTGTGGAGAGGGGGAACATGCTGCATGGGCAACAGCTTGATCTCCATATAACTGTGCCCAAGCTCGCGCCCTGGAGAGGACACTCCAGCTTCACCCTATAGGTGTCGGCAAAACACGGGAAGTAGCAGTTACCGGTTATAAGCATTTTGCCCAATTGGCGTAGGGCATGGCGCCAGGGGCTACTTCCGACAGTGGGAGAGGTTCTAGGATCTCACTGGACAGCTACCGCCCGCTTCAAGCTGGGCAGCCCCCAGTCAATAAGGTGTTGTCCCGCCACTGTCTGCTTTCCCCATTGGGTGCATGGGGATTAGGGTCAAACCCGAACTGTGGACAGAAAATTTTGCACCAAGCAATTATCGGAAAAATAGAAATAAGCAAACTCTCAGACTGGGATGCTGGAACGTCCGGACTATGTTGACTGGACTATCCGAAAACCTACAGGATGTAAACGATGTAAGGAAGACAGCCATAATTAATGATGAGCTTAAACGACTTCAGGTGGATATAGCTGCACTTCAGGAAACGCGCCTGGCGGGCTCTGGAACGGTGAGCGAGAAGGACTACACATTTTATTGGCAAGGGAAAGATCTTAATAAAGCTAGAGAACACGGAGTAGGTTTTGCGGTCAAAAAATCGCTAACTAACATGGTTGAACCAGGCGAGAATGGATCAGAACGCCTGTTAACGCTCCGTCTGCAAACTAGCACAGGTCCCATCACCCTTGTCAGTGTGTATGCTCCTACTCTGTACTCTGCCTCAGAAGCTAAAGATGAGTTCTATGAGAATCTAGCAGCAGTAATCAAAAGCGTACCTAGGCAAGAACAGCTTGTTCTCCTTGGTGACTTTAACGCTAGAGTGGGTGCCGATAATGTTTCATGGCCTTCATGTCTGGGCAGGTTTGGTATTGGCAAGATGAATGAAAATGGACAACGGCTCTTAGAGTTGTGCGTCCACCATGACCTCTGCGTGACCAACACCTACTTTCAGACAAAACCCCAGCATAAGGTGTCATGGAGACACCCACGATCCAAGCACTGGCACCAACTTGACCTGATTCTCGTCAGAAGGCCACTCCTCAGGTCTGTGCTCTCCACGCGCTCGTACCATAGTGCAGACTGTGATACAGATCACTCCTTGGTTTGCTGCAAAATCAGAGCACAACCAAGAAAACTCTATCGTGTCAGACATGAAGGGAAACCACGCATTGATACCAGCAAGATGTCAGACCCTTTCATGATCGCTCAATTCACTGCGACCTTCAAGAAAGTGCTCAGTAGCCCTCAGCATGGTGATACTATTACAGAGAACTGGGAGCATCTACGGAACACCATTCAAAGTACTGCACTTGCCACCTTTGGTAAGAAAACAGCAAAGTCAAATGACTGGTTTGATGCTTCATCAGATGTGATGGCACCTGTTATTGAAGCTAAGCGCAGTGCTATGAATGAATACAAACGTTCACCGAGTGCCAGAACCCTTCAGATCCTGAGGGCTACGAGAAGCAAAGTTCAACAAACTGCTCGACGCTGTGCAAATGACTATTGGCTCCAGCTCAGTGAGAGCATCCAGATCGCAGCGCAAACAGGCAACATTAGACAAATGTATGACGGTATAAAGAAAGCACTTGGCCCCCATAAAAGTAAGACGGCACCGCTAAAAACCATCAGCGGAGAGAAGCTAACCGATAAGGGTAAGCAGATGGAGAGGTGGGTCGAGCACTACTCTGAGCTTTACGCTAGAGACAATACCGTTACGCCTGCAGCCCTTGATGCAGTCAATAGTCTGCCAACTATGGAGGAGCTGGATGCCGAACCAACATTAGAGGAACTCAGTAAGGCCATTGATAGCTTGGCCTCTGGCAAAGCACCAGGCAGTGATGGGATTCCTCCTGATTTAATCAAATGCTGTAAGAGCACGCTATTACATCCCCTGCATAGGATGCTGTGCCAGTGCTGGGAAGAGACAACTATTCCTCAAGACATGCGAGATGCCAAGATTGTAACACTGTATAAAAATAAAGGAGACAGAAGTGATTGCAATAACTACAGAGGCATCTCTCTTCTTATTATTGTTGGTAAGGTTTTTGCCAAAGTCATCTTAATGCGACTACACAAGTTAGCAGAGCGCATATATCCAGAGGCACAGTGTGGATTCCGAGCTGGCAGATCAACAACAGACATGATCTTCTCTCTCCGCCAGCTTCAGGAAAAATCAAGAGAGCAGAAAAGACCATTATATATCGCCTTTATAGACCTCACAAAAGCATTCGACCTGGTTAGTAGGGATGGACTCTTTAAAATCCTCCTGAAAATAGGCTGCCCTTCTAAAATGCTGGAAATGATAAAGTCATTCCATGACGACATGAAGGGAACAGTCCAATATGCTGGAAGCACGTCACAGCCCTTTGATATACGAAGTGGCGTTAAACAAGGCTGTGTTCTGGCTCCGACCCTCTTCGAAATCTTCTTTGCCTTACTCTTGAAACATGCATTCAGAGATGCAACTGAAGGAATATGCCTTCACACTAGGTCAGATGGCCGTCTGTTTAATCTTTCAAGGCTGAAGGCAAAGACAAAAATCAGAAGGGTCACTATAAGAGACTTGTTGTTCGCTGATGATGCTGCAGTCGTCACTCAAAGCCAACAGGAGCTTCAGAGCTTGATGAATCGCTTCACTAAAGCATGCAAGGACTTTGGCCTCACAATAAGTCTAAAGAAAACGAATGTGCTGAGTCAGGATGTGGGTGCTGCACCAGTTATCACTATCGATAACTATGAATTGGCAGTGGTGCACCACTTCACATACCTAGGGTCTACCATCAATGACAAACTCTCACTGGATACAGAAATCGACAGCCGCATTGGCAAAGCTGCAGCTACCTTTGCCCGCCTCACATCGCGTGTTTGGGGAAACTCTAAACTCACAATGAAGACCAAAGCTGCGGTATATAATGCCTGCGTCACCAGCACACTCCTATATGGCAGCGAGACCTGGACGACCTATGCTAAGCAAGAAAGAAGGCTCAATACCTTCCATTTGCGGTGTCTACGCCGCATCCTCGGCATCTCGTGGAAAGATAAAGTGACAAATGTCGAGGTGTTGTCACGTGCTGGCCTTCAAAGTATGTATACGCTTCTTAGACAGCGCAGACTTCGCTGGCTTGGCCATGTTCGCCGCATGGAAGATGGTCGCATCCCAAAAGATATCCTCTACGGACAATTAGCAGATGGCAAGAGAGCAGTTGGGCGACCACAGCTGAGGCTCAAAGATGTGTGCAAGAGAGATATGAGAGCACTGGACATGGATCCAGCAACATGGGAGGATGAAGCTGCCGATCGCACTAAGTGGCGATGCTATTTACGGCACCACCTCAGATTGGGCGAAGAGAGGCTCACACAAGAAGCAGAGGTGAGGAGAAAACGTCGAAAGGAGCACCAGGAAAATAAGCAGCTGAGGGCTGCCACCTCAGGGGCGCATTCCCATAGTCAGTTATGACTGAAGGGGCTATTATTATTATGTTATAATTACTTACTACACGTCTGAGTCAATTTGATAAAATATCATAAGCCTGTCTAGAGCTCTCTTTTTGTGTGATTATTTCCCTTTCTTGTTTACTGTCATCTTTATTGTCGAATTGTCAACATCGTGTGCTGTATGTTAGTTGTGGAACAAAGTCACGTGGGAGAACAACTTGTCTGATATTCTTACATGGTATTTAATTACCCTTGATTCCAGACAGTTAACCTCTTGGTTTCATAACAAATAACATCACTATTACAGTATTGCAAGAAAATCAATCTATATTCTTACTGTTATCCAGAGCAGTTGACCTGTGTCGTCCTTGCTCTCCCTCTAAGCGTGAAATGTGAGGTGCTCGCCTCAGGATTTAACTATCCTAGTGCACAGTAGCTCTCGCTGGTGATACGAATAGCAAAGAGTTGAGGCATAATGAAAAAAATTATTGCTTTTCTTCACCTTCTAAAGTGAGAATCTTTTTCTATTTTTTAGACTTTATCGTTGTAGCATCTGGACAGGATATTAAGAATTATTTGAAGCTAGTATTGTGGTGGTTTCCCTTTTTCAAATAACTTTCTAAGAAGTTAATTTTAGTTAAGGAGTGAGTGAGTGAGTGTGTGTAGTTAATGTGCTATTAGTCATATTCTATTCACTAGACAAACAGTATTGCTTTGGTAAAAATTGTTCTTGTATATTGGGAGATTATTTACCCGCAAGATTTATTCAGCACAAACAATGGCTGAATTAGCCAAAGTAAGATCTAGTTTAGTGGAATTCGCTAAGGACATGGGGATGGTAGGTAATGAGTTTTTTTTTCCTTAACCAGCAGCACTTGGGCTTTCAGCCCTTCGGCCCAATGACATGTCATTACAAGGCTGGGGAACCTGAGAACTTTCCTTCCAACCCGGTCAGGAGCTTTGCTCCTTCCCATCCACAGAGGGTTTATCTCAGGAGCCGTTCAGATTATTCAGTCAAAATTCCGGTCGTTGACACTCCTTCAAGCGCCGAAGAAAACCTGGTCGCCAGTACAACGTTGTAACCATTACACCAGCACGGCTCCGAGGTAATGAGTTAACGAGTTTCATTAGCGCCGAAATCGACAAACATCTTGACAGAGAAGAGAGTAGAAATGGAGCGAGCAGAGAGAGAAGCACAGGAGAGGAGAGAAATTCGACAAGCAGAGGAAAACGAGAGAGGAAAAAGGCTGCATGAAATTAGACTAAAGGAATTAGACGTAGAAGCTAGAAGAGTTGAAGTAGACGCTAGTCCCAGTACATTAGAATCTTCTGGTGCCTCTCCTTCAGCAGATGGTAACACAATTAGCAGTCATGCTATAGGAACAAATGCTATGTCATTTCCTTTAGAAATTTTCTCCAACAGCGCTGAGAAAATCGACACGTACCTTGATAGATTCGAACGATTTGCCTCGTCGTATGGTCTGGACAAAGATAAATGGGCGCTCAAACTCTCACAAGGATTACGCGGAACAGCATATGAGGTGTACATGAAGTTGCCGATTACTGAGCAAAATAAATATGATTCTCTAAAGAAGGCCCTTTTACAAAGATTTGAACTTAATTCAGAAGCTTACAGGAAGCAGTTTCGTCGGGCCAGAAGAGACTTAGGGGAAACATTTGCACTGTTCGCAGCTCACCTCGAATCCTATGTGCAAAAATGGCGCACGTTAGGAAACTTTCGTGAGTCTCTGGAAGGGCTTCAAGAAATGATTATCACAGAACAACTCAAGGACACAATGACACCAGATATGAGAAGGTGTCTAGCAGAGCATGGGGCCGAAAACCTTGAGTCGTTACTCACTCTGGCTGAAAGGTTTCAGGGAGCTTTGGCAGAGGTTCTGTCTACAAGTCGGAAATATACTGATATGCCTGCAAAAGCATCTTCACATCCCTGTTCCGACAATCACTCTACATCTAGTGGACTTTATCCTAAAGCACAGAACACATCACAAACTTATAACGGGATAAAACAGGAGAGGACCTCTACTAACCAGGAGACGGGGAGGAAGTGGTGTAAGGCGTGTAAGACGAATACACACCACACCCAAGAATGTACAATTAAACCCGCTCCTCAACATGCTGCATTTATACAGACAAAATCGCCAAGGAAGAATCCAATGAGGCAACAGAATCGCCTCAAGCGAACATCCGTTACTGACACTGAAGGTAAATGGACAGCACGTATTATGTCTCTATGACACGGGATTGGAATTTGATGCAGTTGTCGCCTCATCACTGGTAGACCCTGGCCAGGTAACACCAGACACTGTGGAACTTAGTGGAGCCACAAAAGGGGACAAGACAATGACTGCAAATAGCAATTATCCAGGTGGAATCCCGCTTTGTGTCAGGACAGATCAGAGCAGCAGTCATGGATGACCCAATCTATGACCTGATCTTGGGTTGCCGATACGTATTCCTAGGTGAACCAAAAGAACCTCTTGTTAGTGCGGCAGTGACAACCAGAAGTAAAGCTGCGAGTGAACAGGAGCCAGCACCTGTGCAGAATCCCCTCCCTCGGGAGTTAAAGAATGCTCAAACACAGGATACAACTCTCGCCTCCTGCTTCAAGAAACTGCCATTTGCAAAAACTCCCCTGCAGAAAGGAAACTGTTATATGAAATTGGGATTAATATATCGTAGAGCAGGAAACATAGGACTAGAACATGGGCAACTAGTCGTTCCATCTACGTACAGGAACCAAATATTGGATATGGGTCATGCACTTCCATTCAGCTGTTACATGGGTCAAAATGCAACCATGCAACGCATATCAGCCCATTACTATTGGCCTGGGATGAATGCAGATATCATCCGATTTGTTAAGTCTTGTGCCCAGTGTCAAAGAGTGAAACCTAGACATTGGACATCCCCAGCGACGTTAGGAGAGATGCCAATAATAGGAACTCCCTTCGAGAGAGTAGCTGTGGATATCACAGGACCTCTTGAGAGAACTAAAACGAAAAACCGCTGCATTTTAACACTAGTCGACACATGTACAATGCGGAGTGAAGCAATTGCACTACCCTCATTAGACTCAGTGCATGTAGCAGAAGCATTAGTGAGTATATTCACCAGTCTAGGTTTTCCTCGACAAATACTTAGATAATGGGTCTCAGTTCAAGGGAAAGTTAGCGGAAGAGGTTTTCCGAGTAATTCGTACACAACATATTCACACCTCGCCCTTTCATCCTCAGTCCAATAGACAAGTTGAGAGGTTCAGTGGAACTCTCATCACTATGTTGTGCAAACTGGCTCAGGAAAAACCAGGAACCTGGGATTTGTTTCTGCCTGCAGCGCCATTTGCCTACCGAGAAGTGCCACACGCTTCGACTGGTCTCCCTCCCGCCACCATATTGTTTGGGCGTCCAATCAAAGGACCGCTTGAAGCTCTTCTTCGAGCTATGACAGATGAAAGTGCAGACGACAGCATTGTTACGGCATCAAAATATGTCCAGGAACTCAAGGAACGCTTAAAGGTTGGTTGGGGATGGCATCAACAAACTAGCGACGAGCGCGTAGTAAGTATGCCAAACATTACAACAAATCAGCCAAGGACAGGGAATTGCATATTGGGGAGAAAGTACTTTTGTTGTTGCCCAGTGGCAAAAATAAACTTCAAATCGGTTGGCAGGGACCATTTGAAGTGGTACAGAAGATTTCTCGTACTAATTATAAAATCTCAAAGAAGGGGAAACATAAGATTTATCAAGTAAATCTTCTTAAAAGTACGTTGAACGCCCAAACCCCGAACCAGCTCATCTTATGACCCTGGCGGTTGCCACAGAAGTGGATAATGAAGACAAAATATATGTTGAGTATCCGCTTCGTCCACAAGAATCGCACATGGATGTGCAAATAAGCTCAACTATAGGGAGCGAAGAAGGCAAACAAGTCAAACAATTTGTAAAAGAACACTCAGAAGTGCTCACAGACAGAACGGATCTGACCAGAAAAGGCCAGCCAGAGAAAGTAGTATGGACTCCGGATTGTGAAGCAGCATATGCTACACTTAAACACAAGCTGACATCAAGACCTATACTGAGAATACCAGACCTAGCAAAGCCGTTTGTGCTGCGCGTAGATGCATGTAACATTGGAATTGGGTCTTCACTGATGCAGACAGATGACGACAAACCTGACTTGTTTCCTGTAACCTATGCCAGTCGTAGGTTAAACTCAGCACTGCCAGAAAAGTATTTCTGGGCGTCTTTTCGGTAGTCCGCGATTCTAGCTACCGTTTCATTGGATAAACGATTATTTTATTTACTGGTCATTCTATCAAGCGATCTTACAGGGAATAAGGCTATTCCCATTTACGTCACTATTTGCTATGGCAACTCCCGCCGAAAGTAGCGTTGGTTCGTACGGCTTGACATAGTTTCAGTTTCGTTTTTATGTCATTCTATACTCAATGTATCTCGTTGTTTTTGTTAACTACTAAATGTCGTAACTGCACTGTTTACTTTCTATAGTATTTAATAGTAATTTCTTATGTTTTATTATACTTGGTTACTAGCACGAATAAATGCTGTGGTGGTAGGTCATGGGACCACATAAATATTTTACACCTACAACACAAGTGATACATTAACGGACTATATAATGATCAAACGGTTATTGGGTTTATTAATTAAATATCCACATATAGGATTAGTAGTAATTACAACATGATGATGGTGAAGACAATTCACACAAAACACACAGATGAGATATTAATAATTTAGTTAGTTAAATAGGAGAATGAACCTATGTGAAGCCAAATGATGATGTGATATGATACTTGTTACCAAACTGATGTCTAATCTACACTGTCCATGTGTCTCTTAATGCTATTCCCGTGTATAATGATGCACATGTATGCGTACACTGTCCCACGTAGGTGAATGGTGTGTTGTGTGGGTTATCTCCAAGACGGGGACGTACTGATGAAAGCTTTTGTGTAATGAGAACTTTGATGATATACAGTCCTTTAATGTTTGGCACTATCTCTGTAGCGTTGAAAAGATGGCGTTGACTTATACATCCTGAAAGGGCACTGGCTAGGACTTCAGCTTGTAAATATGGAATCTTGATTCTAAAAATGCGCTCTTCTTAGTGAGTGAACTTGCTATAAATATAATATAACTTGCACGTGCTATAGCTTGACTTGACTCATGCGGTAAGCTTTCGAGGGAGTTGAACTTGATATTTAAATATGTAATCAACCTGTGAGTACTTGATAAGCAGGTGAATAAAATGCCGCGCAATCCCAGTGTACAATCTGTGTGAGAAATCTTCCTTCTTAACTGCGGAAATGAAGGATGTCCTACATTGCGAATTCTGCTATCCAGACGAACACTTTGTTAGTTTCTTTCTAATAGACACCAAACACGTAATGTGTAGACTCAGACTTCTATTGGAATGAAGCCACACAAAAGTCTTCTAAGTTTTCACACTTAATATCAATGGCTGACTTTCTTTTATACTACTCCTCGCCAATGATGAGCTCAATTGTCTAGTAATTATGTATGATATGAGATGCTCCTGATATGATTAACATATATTGCATAAGATAGTGTGGGCACATGTAAGTCTGTAATGATGACCTAACAATCTACATGAAAATGAAGTATGAACTATCAATTACCTCCTATCATCTTTTTTGATTTAATTAATCATTTATGAGAAGGATTAATTGAAAAACTGTTTTCCGCACATTTAGCTATGATGCTAAGTGCAAAAGTGATCTTAACTAAAAACTGCGAAAACATATTAATAGTTTTTAAAAGATTCACTAACCTCCTTTTCCCTTTCGCAAATTCCTTAAGAACACAATACATCACATATATGAATTATTTTATACACACTGAATTAATTACAGGCTATGCTCTGGGATATTATCTACACCACGCTGTTGAAACAGTACTGCTCTCTGGCAGACTTCGTGGTACATTATATTGCGGGCTATCCCAAGGTGGGTCCATTGGGCCTGTGATGTATAACTCCACCCATAAACCAACAGCTAGGCCTCCATCTTGTGGATTTAGCAATTACACCCTTCCGTGCCGTGTCAGCAAATGTCACTGGCACAAATGTGGGTGGGCTTTTCGCCACAAACTTTCAATTCCGTGCTGTGGGTTAGTTTGCGTGACAACCCGGTGTATTCGGATTGGCCGGTTAATAAAAAATTCACCCGCATTCTATTGTCAAAATTGTTGCTGTCCATTGTCGCCTTCCGCGTATTTCCTGTCATCCTTTGTAAGACGGTTTTTCCTAATCTCCGTGTTCACATCTTAGACGCCTGCCGCTCTCTTTTTATCATCTGAAAACAAACGCTGTTGTTCGTGTTCCGGGGCCTTTGTCGCCTGAGTCCATTGTCGCGCCGGCTATTGTATCGCCCAGTAGTGACCGTCTTCTGTTTAAACAGCGGCTTAGCCATGAAAAGACTACCATATTGTGTCGACCAGGCGTATTCCAAAATAATCAATATTCCAAGGTGGCATGTCTGACGATATTTACACGGGGACTTAGATATCAAAGGAGTTGTTTATGACCGAGATGGTGTTGCACAAGATTTCTAACGAGGAAATGTGGTGTCGGCAAGATAACGTCCGTGTAAGAATAAATCAAATGCGTGTTAAGTTACAGTTTGAAGACCAGTCGTGATTAACAAGATAACTTTAGCAACGATGCAAATGCAAAATGTGGTTCAAAATGTCATGAAGGAAGATGATAGAAAAGGAGCGATAAGACTAGGCGCTCGTTTATCACAAAATGTCACATATTTTTGACATTCTATTGAATATGTACCTAAGTCCAGACCTTAGGTTCTTTTATGTTTGGACATGCGCCCTAATATAACCGACTAGGTTGAACGGGACGCGCCTCGCCAAAACGAGGCAAAACTTAAAAAATAAAAATAATTCTATTTTTAGTTATTTTCATGTTTTTTTTAAATTTTTTATTGTGAAAATAATAACTATCAAATACAGATATGCAGTTTTTAGTACACGAATCTTAATGTTTCCAGTGGAGTTTAACTTTACCGGCTTAACGTGTTGGGAGAGGTGGTGCACGTCAAATCTTTCGCCCCTGGCTCCGAATGCTCTAACTTCAGCTGTGGGTTTATGTGCACGTAAGTGTGTGTTGGAGTTGGGGTAAAATCAAATGTGGCAAGGTTTATCTTGCTTAACAATACATCGCCACGAAATCAAATCAGACTAAAGAAAATCAATCCAATCCAAAAACAAAGCTTCCATGATTTGGGAGAATTTGGCGGTGTTGTAAGCACAAAAGATACCCGGCGTGAAAAGGCCGGCAAAAATTACAATCGATCAAGCGGCTGATCTCTAGTTGTTTTTCCAACCAATCGTTTACTGATTACATGAACATTGCTACACGTGCCTGCTAACTAACGCGAGGAAATTGGCTATGATAAATGCTGTTGTAATGTTCTCTTTCCTGTCCCCTGGACAAGGCCTTGTAGTTAATTTTATTTTTCTCCCTAATATAATCCATGCCATTTCTGCAGCAGTGTGTGCAATGCACAAGTTCACAACAGCCATCTGGTGTTACATTCCTGAAAAACCAGTAAGTCATATTCGATCTTGGTTTCCTCAGAAACACACGTTAACTTCAATAGGCTACTACAACAACAACATCATCACCACCACCATCAACATCATCATCACCACCGCCATCAACATCATCATCATCACCACCATTATCATCATCACCATCTTCATTATCATCACCATCTTCATTATCAGAGTCATCATCGCCATCATCACCACCACCTTTATCATCGTCTTCATTATCAGCGTCATCATCATCATCATCACCATAGTCAATCATCATCATCTTCATCGTCAGCGCCATCATCATCTTCATCCTTATCATCATCCGCAGCGCCATTATCATCATTATTACCATTTTCAGTATCATAATCAGCTCCATCATCATCATCACATTAGTGCCATAATCATCATCATTACCAGCCTCATCATCATCATCGCCATTATCATTATCATCACCATCTTCATCGTCATCAGCATCATCATTTTCGTCATGTTTCCTTTTTTTGGCTATCAATGAAGCATGGAGTAACCACTCCAGCTAGCTTCTCCCCCCACCCCCCCCCCCCAGAACATTTACACAAAACATTCATATACCCTTCCAGCAGTAGCTTCTGTAGCAGTGTGTATTACACGATGAAATCCCCAACCCCACAACCTCATATTAGTCCCCATGTACAATATGCACGAGGAAACAGTTTTCCCATTCTTTGTTTATGTCATAAGAGACACCCGGGCAGACGTAAGGGGCATGTTTTTCTGTTAGCAACATAAAATGCTGGCTAGACAGACCTATCGTAGTTTCCTCGACCGCTCCATTGGTTATCCGTGTTCATAATGATATGAAGGTTTTCATTGCTCCCATGGAATTAAAAAAGCCAAGTCATCGCAAAAAAAATAAAATAATAAAACAATAAAAATTTCCCTGGTTATACATTAACGGCGCGTGCAGCACTGACAACAATTAGAAATCTGCGGGGTGTAACTTACATTTAGAATACAGGATACGTGTTTTGAGGCGACCTTTGTGGCATGGCGCGACTTAATAACTTGTATGTCTGGCAGTGGTTCCGAATTCTTATGTGTACCCCGTACTCCTTGGCTTTTAACAAATCTCCCCGTACCCCCTTATTCGTATGAAAATAAAGAAATTGTCTACACAAAACATTTCTTCATAAAAAAGTTTATTTGATACATATTTTTGTGTGTGCATGTAATGTTGTTAAATATTTGTCAGAACACAGGCAAATATACTAGCCGCCATTAAAAACGCATCGCATTAGTTTATGAACCACAACTCGTTGTGCTAAATTTAAAATACATGAAACCACTGATTTTACATTTCTGATCCATTTACTAACCCAAATTTGCTGTATTATTAAACATGAGACAATTCAGAACCGGTTCCTAAGCAGTTGTCAACCCTAGGTGTAAAATCAAAAGTCGCACTCACTGTCATCTTGAGCTAGTGTTGTTACACGAGGTTGACCAAGCCTGGGACGGTCATTGGTGGTACCTGTCGCCCGAAATCGCTGGTTCAGCCTCACTATAATGGACTGGTCACAACTGAAATGTCTGGCAACTTCTCTGGTCGCCATTCCACTGCTGAGCATACCAACAGCTTGCCATCGCTCTTGTGACGACAGTCGAGGCCTGACAAAAACACTAACAGACTTTCTTTCGATGAAAACAGATAATGGCTTTTTACTCGCTGAAACTTGACTAATGCGTGTGCCAAATTTCAACGTGATTCGACTTTTAATAAAGCCAGAGTTTATCAAAAACCTTGTTTTGCACGAAGCACGCAAAATTTGAAGTAAACATCACATCGACAGTAAAATAGGAATACATGAACTTCATCACTTGCACACTTTCGGGGTTTGAAAATCGCTCACTTGCATAAACATTTCAACAGTGAAAACATGTCACGATTTCGATGCGTTTTTAATGGCGGCTAGTATAAATTAGTGAGACCCTTAATTCTGTTTCTTGTCAACCAACGGTTTTATTCTTAGTACAATTTTTACCCAAATGTCATTGTTTCATCATCCAGACTGTTTTTGACTTTGCTGACTGAGAACGGGTCTTGGAACCATGATTGAGAGAGACATTTAGTTATAAAAGGAAATTTGTTTTGGAATATTTCAATAGACTAGTATAGTTATTTGCTCCTTATAGTTCCCTGGGGCTCTGAAGATACAAATACAGAACAAGACTGCTACAACCACAAGCATATCGTACAGGGTGATTAATAAGAGGTTGGGCCCTGGGCTGGGAACCTCATAATGTATGACCACAGAAACCATGAGCATGTGAATGATCGGGACAGACTCCCTGTAAGGGGACCAGGGACAGACTCCCTGTAAGGTGACCAGGAACAGACTCCCTGTAAGGTGACCAGGGACAGACTCCCTATAAGGTGACCAGGAACAGACTCCCTGTAAGGTGACCAGGGACAGATTCCCTGTAAGGGGACCAGGGACAGACTCCCTATAAGGTGACTGATAAGGTTGATAATGTTGGATTTTTATTCCCGTTAATGATATCCACCAAAAGATAGATATAAGTGGATGGAAGCAGACATCATCATCATCATCAGTTGATAAGATCTCTATGGTGTTGTTTGCTCCACTGTAGTGTATGGAATGTCAACTTGACCTACGCAGTGGTGTGTAGACATGGATTGAGTGTATAATGTGCGAATGATGATAAAGGTTCGTGGTGTTGACAAAAAATGTTCTTTTCTCACACTCATGTATGGCTGGAAGTCATCGACACCAACGACTGTGTACCTTTTCTAAAGTTTAATTGGACGTACACACTCGACAGCACAGATAGTGACAAATCACAGGTTGGCATAATACATCATGGTACAGTGGATAACTGGTCTTGCAATGTTATGTTACATGGGCACTCATGTAGATTAATATTATAATGGACTGTCAGTAGCCAAGCCCTCAGCATCGCCCATACATATAAATCATCTGACTTCACTGACTGAGCACGTCAGCTTATAAACAATATTTCAGATGGCTTCTAAACCTAATCTCGTTTAGCGACGATTCTCCCACATAATGTTCAGCACATATTTTTTCATATAATAATATTGAACCGCTGATAAAGGGTTCTCATGTGTAGCAGTGATCTCTGGACTGAACAAGCGATAATACGGGCATCCCCTTTTCTCTTCTTGAAAGTCACTACATGTTTGGATCCAAGATGGCTTCACTCGTGAGCTGTCACTCACGTTTGGATACAGATAATGAATCTGTCCTAAAGTTAGTCATTCATAAAACATTGCATTGCTCTGTAGATTTGATCATGAACAATTGACTGCATTCTACAGAATATAGTGCTGCTAGGAATCGAAGTCGTTTTCATCGAGTCAAATATATTCTCTTAGACATTCAAATCGTAACTATCGAAAATGGTGGCTTCGTACGAGAGTTCATAAAAGTATCTTGGATTACCTTGGTATAAGAAATATGAAACTGCCATTCCTTGGCAATACGACTAAACACTGGGGTAAAGCATACACGATAGGTTTAGACGACTATCACCTTCCCCACAAATACTGAGATCACTTTTTCCCCGGCGACAGGCCGACATGGAAAAACACAGTCCCTATCAGGACGAAGCCAAATCACACCACTCTCTAGCGACACATCCGCCGAATAGCCTTCGACCTCTCTAGAGACAACAGAACATATAGTTCGACTTAGATATGTAAAGATATACAGATATAAGACAGACTCGTCCTACTCAGACAAACAATACACATAAATTCAGGCCATAGATATTCTGAAGCAAGAACAATCTATTATTACCCAAACAACGAATAAATCGCAGTAAAATGGATTTATCCGCGGAGTTTGATCGAAAGAGCCGACACAACTTTCAAGGGAAGTAACTCAATAATGACTTTCCCTTAAGCACTATTTTGTTTACAAAATATTTGCGAAGATAACAAGTATACCAATGTATAATATTGTAAGATATCAAAGACTGCACGTAACAGTCTTACCACACCTCCCGGAAAAAAAAAATGGAACTTTTTTTTTTTTGGAAATACATCTAGGAGCAACGTACAATAGGCTCACAACGCATGAATAATGCGCAGATGAAAATATCAGGAATACCTATAACGCCTAATATGAGGCTAAGTCGACTTATCGAGCGACTGGTGAGAATGTGTCTCATAAACTGAGAGAAATTATTTCTCTACAAGTATATTTTTCCAGGAAGGTGTCATCAAAGTATAATACAATTCTGGCAATTACACAATGCCTAAAAAAAATTCATATCATCATTTCGTATTAGATATCTTAAATTTATGATTTATGAAGAAAAAAATCATCAAAGCACAGCGGTGAATAAACATCAATGAACCGCTATGTAGTGATACAATCATTATATTATTAAATTACAAATGTGTATCTATCATGATATAGAAAAGGAACTACTATAGAACTAGACATATCAAGAAGTCTAAGCCCTAATAGTTATGTGGAATCATGTGGGCATCTTGACAGAATGTCTGCCATCACATTATCTGATCCACGAATAGCTCGCACAGAGAAGTGAAAAGGTTGAAGAGCAATTGCATATCGAGTAGACCTCGAGCTCTTCAAATTCTTACTCTGTATAGCAGTAAGAGCTTTTTGGTCGGTTTCTACTATGAAATGTGCGCCTAGAAGGAATCTCTGTAGTTTGAGGATCGACCAAACCATAGCTAATATCTCACGGTCTAAAACCGAATAATTCCTTTCTGCCGCATTAAGTTTTCTGGAAATATACATTACAGGATGCAGAGTTCCAGAGTACTCTTGCATTAGTGCCGCTCCAATCCCAGTGGATGAAGCGTCACTACGAAGAACGAATGTCTTATCTTTAGTGGGTAGCACTAAAATAGGTGGTGTTGAAAACAATGTTTTAATCTTATCCAGAGAGCATTGGCATTCCTGAGACCAGTGGACCACATTAGGCGAACCTTTCTTTAGAAGTGTTGAGAGAGGTGCCATGATAGAGGATAGATTCTGAATGAATCTGCCATAAAATTGAATAAGACCTAACAGACTTCTCACCTGTTTTTTAGTCTTAGGGATTGAGATGTTAAGTATCTTACTAGTATTATGGTCCTCTGTCTTTAGGAAACCATGACCAACTCGGTGGCCTAGGAAAGAAATTTCGCTAAAACCAATATAGGCTTTAGAGGGTTTCGCTGTCAGGTTGTGCTCACGCAAAGTAGACAGCAATTCATCTAACCCTGAATAGTGATCTTCCCAAGTATCGCTGAAAAGACAGATGTCGTCTAGATATGCAATGACATCTGACCGATAAGATAGGATTCGGCGCATCATGCGTACGAACGTAGCTGGTGCGTTCATAAGACCGAAAGGCATAAAATTCCATTGGAACAAACCTCTAGGTGTTGAAAAAGCCGTGAGAGGTTTGGCGCGTTCAGATAAAGGAACTTGCCAATATCCTTTAGACAAATCAAGTTTAGTGAAAAAATGAGATTTGGAGAGTCGAGTAAGTAGCTCTTCCAGTAAAGGCATAGGTTCGGCATCGAACTTAGTTACTTGATTCAATTTTCGATAGTCAACGCAAAGACGTATGTTATTGTCTTTTTTACGCACAATAACCATCGGCGAAGAATATGCAGAGGTGGATGGTTCGATTATTTTCAAATCTATCATCTCATCCAACTCTTTCTCGACCTGTGCTTGAAAATGTATAGGTATAGGATAAGGTCTAACCCTAATAGGAGTATGGTCAGTTAGAACAATGTCATGTTGAATGACATTCGTTTGTCCAGGGATGTCAGTGAGTACATCCTGAAATGTTTGCAACATAGTTGAAACTTGTCGCTGTTCTCCTAGAGACAAATCAGGAGAGACAGTAACGTTCTTCCATGATTCACTGGAATGAAGTGGGATCATTGGAAGAGGAAAATTTACATCTGAAAAACTTGTTTCCTCATCCTGTATCACGGACAGTGATGAGTAATGACCATGTTGTACTGGAGAATTGTCCGTTGCTTGGAAAATGGGTTGCAAATAATCCGGACGTTCATGGAATTCAGTAAGCATATTGATGTGGAAGGTTTTATGCTTCCCATCAATATCGACAATATAGTCGACATCGGAAATTTTCGATATTATATCGTACGGACCTTTCCAAGAAATAAGTAATCTGTTTTCCCTACAAGGTAGTAATACAAATGCTTTGTCACCAGGACAAAGTTGTCGTAAGCATCTCTTCTTATTGGCAAATTGCCTTGCCTTCTGTTTCGCAAATTCAGAAGAAGAAGTTGCTAATTTGCATGCTTCGATAATTTTTTGTCTCAACGCGATGACATATTCGTAGGATGACTTTGTGTCATCGTCAATATTGTCAGATGTTATGAGATCGTGAAGCAACGACATAGGGCCACGCGGACGCGCGCCAAAGACGAGTTCAAAGGGAGAAAATCCCGTATGTTCATTGGGTACCTCTCTGTAAGCGAAGAGGGCCGCAGTTAAAACTCTGTCCCAGTCTTGAGGATGATCCTCAGTTATCTTCCCCAGTAAGTTTTTAAGTGTTCTATTAAGGCGTTCGACCATACCATTAGACATTGGATGGTAGATACTACTTAAAGATCTATCTATCTGCAGAGTAGACATTACTTGAGACATGGTATCTGATATTAGTTGGGTGCCATGGTCTGACAATATCTCTCCGGGGAACCCCAGACGAGAAAATATAAGCCAAAGAGCATCTGCAATATCAGCAGTAGTAATGCTCTTCAGAGGAATAGCCTCTGGCCAACGTGTGCACATATCAACACACGTCAAGATAAACTGATGTCCTCTGGCAGACTTGATCTTAAATGGACCAATAATGTCTATGGCCATTTTTTGAAACGGCCGAATAGGAATGTCCGCCGCCTGAATGGGTGCAGCATGCCGTGGACCTTTGGATTTAACTTCCTGACATACTTTACAAGATCGACAATAAATACGTATGTCCTTGTTTACCAATGGCCAAAAGAAAGCCGCAAGGACTCTTGACTTAGTACGGGAAAAACCCATGTGTCCAGCACACTGAGAGTCGTGAGCGTGCTGCAAAATTTTAACTCTCAAATTCTTGGGAACCAGGATTTGAGAATGACTTGACGTAATGGAGTCTTGAACCATACGTACAAGTACGCCATTCTTCTTTGTAATCCACGATTTACGACTTGTGTCTTTATTCGGATCACCTTTAGTTGCAAGAATGAAGAATTTCTTCAGAGTGGGATCATCTTCTTGCTGTTTTATAAACGAGTCACGAGAAATTACCAAGGGATTATCTTGGTTATGCACTTCATTATCTTCAGTAGATGAAGTTTGAGGCATATTAAGAGCCTGAGCTCTAGTGACTACAGCGTTAGCAATCTGCATGTTTTGCCTTTCCCACGTGGAAATTTGTTGCGGAGTGCATTCCTTGACTCCATGAATGCGACCGATGATGAGGTCAGCGATCGGATTCGGAAGAAGACATGCGTGTACATCTCCTGTAAAGAAAGGAGTAGCAATCCTAATGATAGCAGTAGAGTATTTCTCTAATGTGCCGCCAAATGTTACACATTTGACTACTTGTCCAGTGGCACGGGAAGGATCTACGAGTGACTGCCTAACACCAATTGTGGTGCATCCAGAATCAAATAGCACAGAGACTGGATTGTTATTCACTAAACCCTTATGTAAGACAAGAGAACCTCTTCCATCATGCGCGACTGATGCTGGAAGAGCAGGAAGAGGATGGCCACAGCTTAAAGTAGACACTGTGGTTGGCTCAAATAACGTTTTGCATTGGGGGCACTGAGATGCTCTCCCAAAATCAAAAGCGGCACATGCCATATTACTAGCATCATTATTATCTTTACTCTGTTTATAGGCTTCATGGGACTCTTGTTGTGCACAGTTTGCCTGAAAATGTGGTTTATGTCTTTTGTTTTGAGATCTACCTCGGTTATTATCACCTCTGTAGTTATTGTTACCTCTATTGTAACCCCTATTTGGGTTTGAGTCATAGTTCCCTTGGTTACCATTATCATATTCATTATAATGAGTATCTCTGTAATTATGATCTTGTTGACTCCAAGACGGATAACCCTGATAGTTTCTATAATTACTTCCTCTACGGAAATTCCTATAATTATGACCACCCCTGTGTCGAGAGCTATCAGGTCGTCTCCAGTTCTTTGAAGAAGAACCCTGAAATGATTGGTTACCTTGGTTTTGATAACTATTATGGTTACCTTTTTTATCAAATCTGTTTTGAGGTCCCTGAAATCTGTGTGAATAATTGGGATTGTATGGTGTTGCTGAAGCAACTGGCATACTCTCCTTAATCTTAGTGTTGCCAAAAGTCACGTCGGTGTGTGCAGTGACATATTGGGAACAATATTCTTCCATTTCTTTTAGAGATTTAGGTTTACGCTCATGTATAAATTCAAGGAAAGGTTTGTTCACACATGACATAATCTTATCTCTGAGCAACAAATCCATAAGTCCTTCATACGTTTTTTCTGTTTTGGAAAGCTCAATCCAACGATCAACTGTGAGACGTGCCTTTGCAGTGAATTCTGAGAATTCTACACCCGTCTCAGGCACCATCGTTTTAAATAAAAGGCGATAGCCTTCCTCACTTAGCTGATATTTTTTTATCAAAGCCGCCCTAATGACATCATAATTATCCTTATCTGCTTCTCCTACAAGGCATAATCTAGTCAAAGATTCACCTTTCAAGTTTTCTGATAATTGATTAGCGTATTGTGATTTATCCACATTATGTGTACGACAAGAACGTTCAAATCTATCCAGCCAGAATGTAATATCGTCACTGGACTGATTGAACGGTGGAACCTTAACCTTGTAAGTAGAAGGTTTATCATTACCACTAGATGCCTGATTAACATTACTCATACTTGTCAATCTTAATTTCTCCAACTCAAATTCATGTTCTCTTATTGCTTTTTTTTCTTCAGCCTCTCTGTCTAATCTTTTTTGTTCAGCTTCCCTGTCTAATCTTTTTTGTTCAGCTTCCCTGTCTAATCTTTTTTGTTCAGCTTCACTGTCTAATCTTTTTTGTTCAGCTTCCCTGTCTAATCTTTTTTGTTCAGCTTCCCTGTCTAATCTTTTTTGTTCAGCTTCACTGTCTAATCTTTTTTGTTCAGCTTCCCTGTCTAATCTTTTTTGTTCAGCTTCACTGTCTAATCTTTTTTGTTCAGCCGCAGCTTCTCTTTCCAATTTTTTTTGTTCAGCTTCAAATCTCCTTTCCTCTACCTGCATCTGCAATTTCTTTTGTTCAGCAGCAGCCTCAGCTTCTCTTTCTAATCTTTTCTCTTCTGCCATAGCTCTTCTCTCTTCTGCAGCTAATGCTTTGTCATATTGAGCAACTGCCCATTGTTCTAATTGTTGACCAGTCTTATCAAGGGCTTTCCCTTGTGTAATGAAGTATTCTAATGTAGCCATGATGTCTAACAATAATACTAATCACCTGAATCAATAATAATACCACAAGTTCTCAATGACTTGATTAATCAGTATACTATCCCAATATCTGTGGGTCACAAGCCTTTAATAAGGTCTTGTATAATAGTAATAATAATCAGGTACTGGTTTATACCATAATCCAAGTGCAGTGCACAGGCAATTGTGTCTTATGAAATATACCTATATAAAACATATGTCAACCAACAGAATACATAAAGTACAAATAGGACTGACAATACAAGAACGTTTGCAGAAATCAAAATAAATCAAATAGGGAAATCAATGAAAATAATCACTGAATCTGCAAGAATAACAACACAAATGACGTCACAATATGAATATAAATTGTGAATAGAACTGAAAGATAGAAAAGGTTAGACCAACAAATTACAAACAAATCAAAACAAAACTAAAGAACAAAGAAATATTACAAAAATAACAATAATTACAGACTTCACAGCTAACACAAAAGCAACAGTTGTCGCAGCAAATTTTCAATCAAGAAAATTGCACCTATAGAAAACGCCCACAACGGACCCTCTATGACGTGGGATATTCTGTTGTGAGGACGCCGCCCAACCTTAAACACAACCCGCTGACATAGAAACTAACATACTATACAAACAAATAACATGTAAACATAAATATATATAAATTATGTGTATGATAGTATGTGTTGCAAAATAGGCTCAGTCTTACAGTAATGGCAAAGTTATTTTTATGAAAATAAACAAACTGCCACTTTATTCAATTAAACATTCTGGCCTTAAATATTAAAGTTCATATATGGAAAACAAGAAGATCCATCGATGAAAATAGGACTTCTTAGTTCACTCATACTGTCTTCCTGTTAACATTGAGAAGAATTGATCCAACTGTTCTGTGAAACTCTATAATGTCTAATGTAAAAAATGTCAACAACGCTGACCTACATACTGCATTCACTTGACAGGTCACGTGACGAAGTGTTGACAAATAGCAAACCAATACTGCAAGTGTGTCGTATCAGCCACAGGAAACGGTCTGGTATCGGTAATCTGTTGACTTCTGAACTTCTGCGAGGTCAAACCCAGAAAGCTGGTCCACCAGTTGATAAAGTTGATAATGTTGGATTTTTATTCCCGTTAATGATATCCACCAAAAGATAGATATAAGTGGATGGAAGCAGACATCATCATCATCATCAGTTGATAAGATCTCTATGGTGTTGTTTGCTCCACTGTAGTGTATGGAATGTCAACTTAACCTACGCAGTGGTGTGTAGACATGGATTGAGTGTATAATGTGCGAATGATGATAAAGGTTCGTGGTGTTGACAAAAAATGTTCTTTTCTCACACTCATGTATGGCTGGAAGTCATCGACACCAACGACTGTGTACCTTTTCTAAAGTTTAATTGGACGTACACACTCGACAGCACAGATAGTGACAAATCACAGGTTGGCATAATACATCATGGTACAGTGGATAACTGGTCTTGCAATGTTATGTTACATGGGCACTCATGTAGATTAATATTATAATGGACTGTCAGTAGCCAAACCCTCAGCATCGCCCATACATATAAATCATCTGACTTCACTGACTGAGCACGTCAGCTTATAAACAATATTTCAGATGGCTTCTAAACCTAATCTCGTTTAGCGACGATTCTCCCACATAATGTTCAGCACATATTTTTTTCATATAATAATATTGAACCGCTGATAAAGGGTTCTCATGTGTAGCAGTGATCTCTGGACTAAACAAGCGATAATACGGGCATCCCCTTTTCTCTTCTTGAAAGTCACTACATGTTTGGATCCAAGATGGCTTCACTCGTGAGCTGTCACTCACGTTTGGATACAGATAATGAATCTGTCCTAAAGTTAGTCATTCATAAAACATTGCATTGCTCTGTAGATTTGATCATGAACAATTGACTGCATTCTACAGAATATAGTGCTGCTAGGAATCGAAGTCGTTTTCATCGAGTCAAATATATTCTCTTATCGAAAATGGTGGCTTCGTACGAGAGTTCATAAAAGTATCTTGGATTACCTTGGTATAAGAAATATGAAACTGCCATTCCTTGGCAATACGACTAAACACTGGGGCAAAGCATACACGATAGGTCTAGACGACTATCACTTCCCCACAAATACTGAGATCACTTTTTCCCCGGCGACAGGCCGACATGGAAAAACACAGTCCCTAACCGGACGAAGCCAAATCACACCACTCTCTAGCGACACATCCGCCGAATAGCCTTCGACCTCTCTAGAGACAACAGAACATATAGTTCGACTTAGATATGTAAAGATATACAGATATAAGACAGACTCGTCCTACTCAGACAAACAATACACATAAATTCAGGCCATAGATATTCTGAAGCAAGAACAATCTATTATTACCCAAACAACGAATAAATCGCAGTAAAATGGATTTATCCGCGGAGTTTGATCGAAAGAGCCGACACAACTTTCAAGGGAAGTAACACAATAATGACTTTCCCTTAAGCACTATTTTGCTTTCAAAATATTTGCGAACATAAACAAGTATACCAATGTATAATATTGTAAGATATTAAAGACTGCACGTAACAGTGACCAGGAACAGACTCCCTGTAAGGTGACCAGGAACAGACTCCCTGTAAGGTGACCAGGGACAGACTCCCTGTAAGGTGACCAGGGACAGACTCCCTGTAAGGTGACCAGGGACAGACTCCCTGTAAGGTGACCAGGGACAGACTCCCTGTAAGGTGGCCAGCTACAGCGGTGGGTAAATGCCCCGCAAAGAATGCAAATGATAATGATGATATTGAATATATTTATTCCCGAAATATTCTCTGTACCCCTTCGACAAGATTCCCGTAACCCCTGGGGTTACGGGTCCCCTAGGCCCGATGATGGGCATCAGAACCGACCAGACAGAAGTTTTTGATAACTTATCCATCTTTGAAAATACGGCAATACATTTCCATCATCGAGTGCAGTTATTTAAAGAAATTTGGAATCATCTCCAGTGCACGATCTATTCTACTGAAATTGATGTGCCTGTAACATTGGCAGGGAAAAATTAGAAGGGTGTGGGAATGAGACAGACTGGGAGGGTTGGGGTCGTAGAAAGAATGAGAACGAGGTATAACGAATGTAAGACAAAAAAATTGGTATCTATTAGACTATCATTATGAGCGGTATCATTACCTTGCATACTTGGAAGTCGATGACCGGAACAAGGTAAGGAATGAATGAATGTTGAAAAAGAAAAGTTGTATTTTTTCGTTACCATAATGTTTTATACCTCGTGTCGTTCTCGGAGGTCTAAGAGGAGACAAGAAAGAATAATACCTTACTTACTTAGTCATTCCCCTTCTACCGTGAGGTGTAGAGGTAAAATGATAAAATGAGAATAATACCAGTACTGCTAATCCATTAGGCATCTCACAAAGAGCGACTCATATGACGTTGTACTTGTGGATGGCAACCTCATCACATAAAACAAAGTGCTACATAAGTGGCTGCTGCTAGAGCAATATGATTGGACAAAGGCTTTTTCAAGAGGGTCATCTGCAGTGGTGGATGTAAGCTCCATAAGGAGGGAAAAAAGGAGATAACGATGTTGATGATGATGACTATGTTCTACGCAGACGGATACCTCTAGCACTTAGTATCCCTCAGTCATCCCCCTGTGCTTACTCGGGGCAATAAAAAAGATATTGCACATCAACACTGCGGGCAGACGCTGGAACAAGGTTGGCCATGTCCACAGAAGAGCCCCCGACGCCATCAGAAGAACTACTGTGCTGTGAACCCCCAGAAGCAAGGCGAAAGAGAGACAAATCAAAGACAACCTGGTGGAGAACCGTGGAAGCTGAGATGCAAAGTTTGAACCAGAGTTCGGACACTTGCATAAAGGATGGCCACCGATCGAGCAAAGTGGAGACAGTTTGTTGCTGCCCTACCAGACGCCACTAGGCGTGACGGTCACTCATGCTTTTGAGTCAGCGGCCAAGGATACTAGAAGAAGTCACCAACCTATGCTGGGCCAGTCTGAGAGTTGCTGGCGCCCGGGCAAATCTCAGCTTTAGTGCCCCTACAACACGTTCAACACATAGTATTCTTAATTTACAGCACGTAATCAAAATAATTGATGCTAAAAGCGCTAAGCGCCCTAGACCATAGCCCGAGTTGCTGTTACCTAAAACAAGCATTACATCTGTGCTTACTGCCTGGAGATCAACATAATCTTCTGGAACTTCAGAAGAGGTATACCTGTTTTCATAATGTCAAAGAATTAAGCAAACCTGGCTGGCGCTCATTAAAGAGTGGATAGTATTCAATACCTGCAGCCTTTAGATCATTTCCAATTTACACTTTTACTTCTTATCCAAATTTCACTTACGATTCTGTTCCCATTTACACTTATCATCATCATCATAACCCTCCACTCCCAAAGGAGCATAGGCCTTCAAAAAACACATGCCAAGTCCTCTTGTCACGTGCCATCATCTCAAGTTCTTTCCACGTTCTCCTTATCATTTTAACCTGTTTCCAGCTCTCTTCTCCATGTGCTTCTTGGTCTACCTCTGCCTCTCTTGCCTTGGAGGTTCCAGAACAAGGACTGCCTTGTAATGCTATCAACAGGTTTCCTTAGTGTGTGTCCTATCCATCGCCATCGTCTTCTTCTCATCTCTAGTTCCACTGGCACTTGTCTAGTTCTTGTCATCAGTTCCACGTTGGTAACCTTGTCATAGAATTTTAATCCCTCTATTCTGCGCAAGCACCCATTTATGAAAGTCTGTAGCTTTTTGATTGTTGTCTTTGTTTTTCTCCATGACTCAGAGCCATACAATAGGACTGACTTCAAATTTGAGTTGAAGATTCTTATTTTCGTGTTGGATCCGATTTCTCTTGATCTCCATATATTTCCCAATGCAATGAAAGCTCCTCTTTGCTTTTTGTATTCTTATTTTGATATCACTGTCTGTCCCTCCAACTTTGTCTATATTGCTGCCAAGATATGTGTATGATTCTACATCTTGTATTGGTGCTTCTTCAAGTTCAACCCTGTTTTCATTACCTGCATTTATTCTCATTATCTTTGTCTTTTCCCTGTGTATTTTCAGACCCAATTGCTGTGACCTCTCTTCGAGTGTTTTCAATTTGTCCTGCATCTGATTACGGTTATGGGACAGAAGAGCCAAGTCATCAGTTGTCGTGTGAAATTCTAATCCACATATATAAATTAAAAAGTAAATGTAAAGCCTAACAAATAACTGCAATAAAAGGAAAGAAGAATGGTAAAGAACAGTGCTGTCACAATGACTGTACTCGAAATCCCCCTTGTTTTCTAATTCGTCTGCAAATTATAACGTTTCACGTTGATAGTAAAAGCCTACTGCATCACTACACGCTTTCTTCAATAAAACGTGTACTGCCTTTCTAAGAAAAACCTTGAGATACGCAAGCTGACCTATATTTAATATTCCATTCATGTCATTTTATACACTAAGTTACCATAAACGAAAGACAGATGGAATTAGGATAGAGAGAAGGGAGGGCTGAAAGCCGGAACGCAGGCCACACTAAACACGCGTCTCGCTATACAATTACTACCATCACGCGTGTAAGGCCACAAGCACTAGCTTTTTTCAAATCGACAGTGATAAAAAAACACTACCCATACGAGAGTTAGGTTTTAAAAACTTACAAAACGCTTATTAGGAAACATGACATTATACTGGTTTACGTTTGAAAACATTACAGTACCCAGACACCACATCGATCGAAGTGAACGGGAGGTAGAAGAAAATACATATTTTGAACGCAGCCCCTTAGCCCCATTAAATTTATATATTTGGGTTCCTTAGGACTTGCTGACAAAGAATATGTTAAACGTTACGCAAATAGTCTAGGAATTAATAAATTATAGCCAAAAGAAATAGTGAGGGATGTCAGACAACACCAAAATCAGAATCGCTCAGTGGCAGATTTTGACACCACCATTGTACGGGAAATAGGTCCCCATGTTACCTCCTATTTGATTGGCGGAAAGTAAATGTAAGGCTAAACACGATTAGTCGGGCTATAAATATTGATTCTTTGTTGTTAGGGAAACATGAGTAGGAGTACTTTTTTTTCAAACGCTGGTGTAAACATGGCTCGATTGGTTAGACCCGCCAATATAGGCAATTTGAAGCGTTAGTTCAGCACCACATTTTCAAATAAACTTACTAAAGAACCAGTGCGTTGAGCGCCAATGCATATTTTTCTAAATAAAAGCCTGGGACATCGGCAGATCGGATTTTGTGCCTATTCATTGCCAGTCAACGTAATTCTGTATTATTTCCATGAATTGTGGGACTGTGGTCCTAAAGTTATTGAGCAGCACCTGGTCTGAGCTTTGCTGAATCTGGAGGCTGACAGCATACTCCTGGGTCCAGATAGCGACTAGTGAGGTTCTCCAGAACACAGGGGAGCAATCGAGCAGAGGAGTCTTTTCCTGCCGCCATCACGAAAGTTAAGCCTCTGTGGCCAGTGGAGCTCAACATTATGTGTCCCCTCAAAAATTGACATTTTAGAAAAAAAAAAAGAGGGACAATACCTTGTTTAAATTGACAGGAACTGTGAACTTTTTCCCCATACTATTTCTCAGATAAACAAACACTTGAAGTCATGATGACAAATAACAACATAGCTTGAAAAACAAAACCAGTATTACCTCATAGTACTACTACACACTGACACACATAGGATAATATTAATAAAATATGTCACTACAATGTTCATATTTATAAATTCTGTATATATAAATTGTGATTACATTTGAATGTGTTTCCTGGTTCACTTTGTAGTTGAATCAGGATATATATAATAGTGAAAGTAATTAATACATAAATATTTGAAACTTTAACAGTGACTCATTTAAGATAGTCTTATAGAGTGTTAAATGTGTGTGAGTGTCACAGTGTTGTCAAGTGTGGTGGAATAAATTAAATTGTTTATCTGTCTGTTGTTGTTGTGACTTACACTTCATCATATACATACCCTAGACATTTAACGTAGTCATCACAATATTCCAGAATAATTCTGACTGAGTTATAAATGTGGTAGCAAGTAAGGTTATCTGTAAAACACTACACCTATTAGATACAGATACCTTCACAGCTGATCTCAGTCAGTACACTAAGTCCCCTATAAATATTTATATCATCCCACTTTACCACATATATTGGGGGCTCGTCCGGGATTTTGAATCTTTCCCTAGTAAAAATATTGGGGGTAATTCACTTCAGGGAATAATAGAAATTAAAAAGGTATCCTTGGGTGAAAATAAATAACGTTGAGCTCTCAGTGCCTGTGGTGTCCTTGGATAAGTAATATCATATTGTATTGTTTAGTTAGACATTATATAAATTCACCTGTTAGAAAATGGCGGACCTGGCAAAATTTCGATCTGCTGCTGTACAGACTGCGAAAGAGTTAGGAATGGACGGGCAAATTATGATTGCTTATGTCACTGCTGAATGTGACAAATATATTGAACGGGAAGAAAGAAGATTAGAAAAAGAGGCCGAAAGAAAGTTAGAGGCTGAAAAGGAAATTAAGAAGATACAATTTGAGGCTGAGGCTGAGGCTAAGAGGTTGCAGATTGAGGCTGACAAAGAGGCTAAAGCATTGGAAGCCGAGGAAAGAAGACAGGCTGCAGAAAGAGAAGAGAAGAAATTAGCTGCAGAAAGGGAAGACAAGAGATTAGCTGCAGAAAGGGAAGACAAGAAATTAGCTGCAGAGAGGGAAGCAGAAAAGGAGGAGAAGAGATTACAAAGGGAGCACGAGTTACGACTAAGGGAGTTTGAGTTTCAAGGCCATGCTCCTGAAAATGGTGCCAGTCCCTTTACCTCTGATGCCACTGCTAGCCAGGGAGCCTCAACCTCAGCTATGAATTTTCATTTAGATCATTTTGTTGAGAAAGACGATGATATTGAGAGCTATCTAAATAGATATGAACTATTAGCTACCACATATGGGTTAGAGAGAGAAAGGTGGAGCTTAAAGTTATCTCAAGGGCTTCGTGGGGCAGCTTATGAAGTTTTTGCCAAAATGAGCAGAGGTGATCAGGAAAATTATGACATGCTAAAGCAGGCTCTTTTGTTAAGATATGAAAAGAACGCAGAATTTTATAGGAAAAAATTTAGGAATGCTAAACTACTGTCAGGTGAAACCTATCACCAGTTCTCTGCACGGTTAGAGACATACTTGGAGAAATGGACTTCTCTGGGGAAAACCCAAGATCTTAAGGAAATGGTCCTTATAGAACAATTAAGAGAGTCCATGGCTCCAGACCTGAGAAAGTTTCTCATGGAACAAGGTGCAGAGAGGCTGGGTGAGTTGCTAAATGTTGCAGAAAGGTATCAAGCGGCTCAGGCAGAGGTATCAGGTAATAAAAAAGAAACAGGTGGAAAATTTTAGGGCACCACAGAACTTTAATAAATTTGATCCTAGAGATCAAAACAAAGGTAAGCACCAATTTGATAGGCCACGGTATGACAATAAAAATAAAACCCCACAATTCGATGAAAGGAAATATGATGAAAGAAAATCTTTCAACCAAGGGAAAAGGTGGTGTAAAAATTGTAAGATGAACAATCATGACACTGACCGTTGCAGAAGGAACCCTATAGTTATGGCCACCCTTCAGGTCAGGTCGACCTCAAGAAAGGAGGAGGATATTATGTTAGATACCACTCCAGAAGAGATGAGGAAGGCACAGGCTGGGGATAAGACCCTCAAGCCTTGTTTCAGGAAATTGTCAACTTGTCATACAACTCCAGGCAAGGGAGATTTTTACATGAAAAACAAGTTGATTTATAGTAAGACTGGAGCTAAAGCCAAAGGTCAGGGACAGCTGGTACTTCCTAAAAGATATAGGGCAGAATTAATAAGGAGCCTACATGTGAAACCAGATGGGGACCATGAGAAGATAGGTACCATCATCCAAAAGGTGGCTCACAATTATTATTGGCCCAAGGCAAGATGGGACATTGAGAATTTTGTAGAAAGGTGTAGCATAGCACATGAGGGAACACCCACAAGTGGGAACATTGATCAGGACCTGGACACGCCACGGGGCAAAATTAGGCCTGATAATAAAAAGAAAAATAAATTTGATAAAGTGGACCAAAGGGAATGGGAAGCCCCTTTTCACGGACAAGCTTCAATTAACTGTTTTACAATGGCCACTATGCGGAGAGTGCAAAAAGATGTCTTACCCCAGGATAAGCCGAAAATCCCTCAATCGGACTTAAACAAACTGGAGGAAGAGGATGTAGAGAGGAAATCTCTCATCAAGAATTCTAAGTGGGGAGAGAGCCCCACAAGAAAAATTGGTAGCGGTCGTTTTGTGCATGATAATTCTGGGAAGAAAAATCAGCACTATAGCGCTTCAAGTGGAAGAGACCATACCGGTGCATGGACAAATAGGTCCACAAAATTAAAGGTCCATATGTAACTCTGTTAAGAACGTGGACTGACGAAAAGGCAGAGGAAAATATTACATCCTCATACCAATATGTGAATGAGCTGACCACTCGTTTAAAAACTGGCTGGAAACTTGCCAATGAAAATTTGAAACAAGCCAGGAAGAAACATGCTGCCTATTATAACAGGAAAGCTAAAGACAGAGATTTGGCTGTGGGAGAGAAGGTACTGCTTCTTCTGCCCGGTAGTCAGAATAAGTTGCAAATTGGATGGCAAGGTCCATATACAGTTCTAGAGAAGGTGTCTAGAACCAATTATAAGATAGATAAGAAGGGGAAAGAAAAAATCTATCATGTGAATCTCCTGAAGAAATATTTGGAAAGAGAACATCAGGAAGAGACACACTTGTTGACCTTGTCCATTGCCATGGAGATGAAAAAGGAACCACTTTCATCATTTGAATATCCATTACACTCCTGTGAGACAGCGGCACAGGTGAAAATCAGTACACATTTAACGAAAGAGCAAAAGAAGAGAGTACAACAGGTTCTAGATACTCATACAGAGGTGTTAACAGACCGACCAGGGCATACAAACCTATTGGAATATGATATGAAGCTGATAGACCCCACACCTGTCTGTATGAAACCCTATTCGATTCCTTTTGCTAAGGAGAAAGCTTTGAAGGAAGAGATAGACTATTTGTTGAAGGAAGGAATTATTTCACACAATGAATCTTCGTATAGTTCCGGTGTTGTACTTTTAAGGAAGCCCTCTGGAGAACATAGACTCTGTATAGATTACAGGAGACTGAATGCTATTACAGAAGGACAGGTGGATCCATTGCCGGATACAAATCAGTTGTTTGCCAGGCTAAATAAAGCTAAATATTTCTCAAAAGTGGACCTGAGTAAAGGATACTATCAGATTCCAGTAAAGCCTGAGGTTAGACCATACCTAGCTTTTAGTACCTCAGAAGGACACTATGAGTTTAACAGATTGCCATTTGGATTGAAGAATGCAGGTAGTGTCTTTTCTAGAATGATGAGAAAATTATTGGACCCTCTGAATAATCCATGTATCACAAATTTCATGGATGATATCCTTATAGCAACAGAAACATTTGAGGAACACATTGACTCTCTGAACATGCTGTTTAATCGACTTAGAGAAGCGAATTTGACAGCCCGACCAACTAAATGTTGTGTTGGGTGTAAAGAATTAGAGTTCCTGGGACACACAGTTTATCAGGGAAACATGACCCCTGACCCAAAGAATTTAGAGAAACTAAAGAAAGCCCCGAGACCACAAACCAAGAAAGACGTGAGATCCTTTGTCTCATTATGTGGTTTCTACCAAAAGTATATCAAAAACTTTAATTCCATATGTGCACCGTTAACTGATTTGACACGTAAGGGAAATCCAGATCGAATTACATGGACATCACAATGTGAAATGGCTTACCAAGAATTGAAGGAAAAGCTCACAAGTAAACCTATTTTGAAATTACCTGACTTAAGTCAAGAATTCATTGTAAGGACTGATGCCAGTAATATTGGGTTAGGTGTGACTCTGCTACAGAAATCAGATGCATTGGATGGGGAATTAAGCCCAGTGGCATATGCTAGCAGAAAGTTGAATAAAGCTGAAACCAATTACTCAACTAGCGAAAAGGAATGTCTTGCAGTAATATGGGCGATAAAGAAATTCAATATTTATCTGTATGGTAAGGCATTTAAGTTGCAAACGGATCACAAACCTTTGTCGTTTCTAGCACAGGCTAGACATGAAAATTCTAGATTACTCCGTTGGTCATTACTGATGCAACCATATGAGTTTAGCATAGAGTATATAAGTGGAAAAACAAATCTGGGAGCGGATTTTTTAAGCCGCCATCCGTGTGATGAGAATCACCCTAAGCCCCAGGAAAGATAATAAATTTCTCTATGTGTATATAGAATTATAGACTGACATATAACGTCTGTTTTAAGTGGGGAGAATTTGTCGTGTGAAATTCTAATCCACATATATAAATTAAAAAGTAAATGTAAAGCCTAACAAATAACTGCAATAAAAGGAAAGAAGAATGGTAAAGAACAGTGCTGTCACAATGACTGTACTCGAAATCCCCCTTGTTTTCTAATTCGTCTGCAAATTATAACGTTTCACGTTGATAGTAAAAGCCTACTGCATCACTACACGCTTTCTTCAATAAAACGTGTACTGCCTTTCTAAGAAAAACCTTGAGATACGCAAGCTGACCTATATTTAATATTCCATTCATGTCATTTTATACACTAAGTTACCATAAACGAAAGACAGATGGAATTAGGATAGAGAGAAGGGAGGGCTGAAAGCCGGAACGCAGGCCACACTAAACACGCGTCTCGCTTTACAATTACGTACTACCATCACGCGTGTAAGGCCACAAGCACTAGCTTTTTTCAAATCGACAGTGATAAAAAACACTACCCATACGAGAGTTAGGTTTTAAAAACTTAAAAAAACGCTTATTAGGAAACATGACATTATACTGGTTTACGTTTGAAAACATTACAGTACCCAGACACCACATCGATCGAAGTGAACGGGAGGTAGAAGAAAATACATATTTTGAACGCAGCCCCTTAGCCCCATTAAATTTATATATTTGGGTTCCTTAGGACTTGCTGACAAAGAATATGTTAAACGTTACGCAAATAGTCTAGGAATTAATAAATTATAGCCAAAAGAAATAGTGAGGGATGTCAAACAACACCAAAATCAGAATCGCTCAGTGGCAGATTTTGACACCACCATTGTACGGGAAATAGGTCCCCATGTTACCTCCTATTTGATTGGCGGAAAGTAAATGTAAGGCTAAACACGATTAGTCGGGCTATAAATATTGATTCTTTGTTGTTGGGGAAACGTGAGTAGGAGTACTTTTTTTCAAACGCTGGTGTAAACATGGCTCGATTGGTTAGACCCGCCAATATAAGCAATTTGAAGCGTTAGTTCAGCACCACATTTTCAAATAAACTTACTAAAGAACCAGTGCGTTGAGCGCCAGTGCATATTTTTCTAAATAAAAGCCTGGGACATCGGCAGATCGGATTTTGTGCCTATTCATTGCCAGTCAACGTAATTCTGTATTATTTCCATGAATTGTGGGACTGTGGTCCTAAAGTTATTGAGCAGCACCTGGTCTGAGCTTTGCTGAATCTGGAGGCTGACAGCATACTCCTGGGTCCAGATAGCGACTAGTGAGGTGTCTCCAGAACACAGGGGAGCAATCGAGCAGAGGAGTCTTTTCCTGCCGCCATCACGAAAGTTAAGCCTCTGTGGCCAGTGGAGCTCAACATTATGTGTCCCCTCAAAAATTGACATTTTAGAAAAAAAAGAGGGACAATACCTTGTTTAAATTGACAGGAACTGTGAACTTTTTCCCCATACTATTTCTCAGATAAACAAACACTTGAAGTCATGATGACAAATAACAACATAGCTTGAAAAACAAAACCAGTATTACCTCATAGTACTACTACACACTGACACACATAGGATAATATTAATAAAATATGTCACTACAATGTTCATATTTATAAATTCTGTATATATAAATTGTGATTACATTTGAATGTGTTTCCTGGTTCACTTTGTAGTTGAATCAGGATATATAATAGTGAAAGTAATTAATACATAAATATTTGCAACTTTAACAGTGACTCATTTAAGATAGTCTTATAGAGTGTTAAATGTGTGTGAGTGTCACAGTGTTGTCAAGTGTGGTGGAATAAATTAAATTGTTTATCTGTCTGTTGTTGTTGTGACTTACACTTCATCATATACATACCCTAGACATTTAACGTAGTCATCACAATATTCCAGAATAATTCTGACTGAGTTATAAATGTGGTAGCAAGTAAGGTTATCTGTAAAACACTACACCTATTAGATACAGATACCTTCACAGCTGATCCCAGTCAGTACACTAAGTCCCCTATAAATATTTATATCATCCCACTTTACCACATCAGCAAAATCCAGGTCATCCAACTGCTTAGTCAGAGTCCACTAGATTCTATTTCTGTTGTGTGTTGTTGATGTTCTCATAACCCAGTCTATTGCTAATAAGAAAAGTAATAGAGACAAGAGGCATCCCTGTCGCACTCCTGTTCTTATCCCAAATGGTTCTGTAAGATGTCCTTCATGAAGAACTCTGCCTGTCATGTCTTCATATGTTTTCTTTATTAAATTAATGATCTTCAGGGGAACTCCATAATGCCTCATCAATTTCCAAAGTGATTCTCTGTCTACACTGTCAAATGCCTTTTCGTAGTCCACAAATCCGATGTATAATGGTGAATTCCATTCCAGAATTTGTTCAACCAATTTTCTCAAAGTGGCTATCTGGTCTGTACAGGATCTGTTTTGTCGAAAACCTGCTTGTTCATCTCTCAGTTTCTTGTCTATGGACTCTTTTAATCTCTCAAGGATAATCCTATTTAATACTTTTCCTGGCATTGATAGTAACATTATTCCTCTATAATTTGGGCACTCTTGTAACTTTCCTTTCTTAGGCAACTTAACCAGGTATCCTTCCTTCCATTCTGCTGGTATCTCTTCCTTTTCCCAGACTTTACCAAGTAATTTATATAACATCTCTTTAGCCGTGTCGATATCTGCTTTGATGACCTCTGCTGGAATGCCATCAGGTCCAGACGCTTTTCCATCTCTTAGAAGCTTTATGGCTTTCTTTATTTCTTCCTTCGTTGGTCTTTCACCGTTAATTTGTAGCTCTTCTTCTGCTGGCTGGATGTCCGGGGGGTTTTGGGGAGCTGGTCTATTGAGAAGGTCCTCAAAATATTTTGTCCACCTCTTCATTTGCTCTTGTATATTGCTGAGCAGTTTTCCATTCTTGTCTTTTATGAGGCAACTTGTTTGCTTGTATTTCCTTGTTAGCTTCGTTGTGCTGTTATACAGTTCTCTCATATTTCCTTTGGCTGCAGCATCTTCTGCCTCTCTTGCCAACTCCTCAATATACTTCCTCTTGTCTCATTTGATACTTCTTTTAACTTCTTTGTTTGCTTCTGTGTACACTTCTTGAGCCTTGGCTTTGGAACTTCTGGTTTTGCTTGTGTTTAAATCTGCTTCTTGTTTTTTCTGTCTTTTATCTTATTGATGGTTTCTGTTGTTATCCATGCTTTTTGTTGTCGTTCCCTTTTCCCCAGTATTTCTTCACATGTCTCATTCCATACCGTTTTGATTTGCTGCCTATAGTCTTCTGTATTCTCTACATCTTCCAGCTGTTGGAGCACTTGGAATTTGTTGGATATTGTGACCGCAAATTTGTCTCTTGTTTCTTGATTTCTTAGATGTCCTACATTAAATTGTTGTCTATAATTTTGCATTGTTGCATATCTCTTGAGTTTCATTTTTACTTTGACTATCAGAAGGTGATGATCTGATGCCACATCTGCCCCTCTATATACCTTTACATCCTGCAATTATGATCTAAACTTCTTGTTTATGCATATATGATCAATCTGATTTTCTGTTCTATGGTCTGGTGATATCCATGTTGCTTTGTATATTCTCTTATGTGGAAACATGCTTCCTCCTATAGCCAGTTGATTTGAAGCACAGAAGTTTGACAATAGTTCCCCATTTTCATTCATTATGCCCAGCCCCTGTTTTCCCATGACTTCTTCAAAGCCGGTGTTGACTGTACCTATCTTTGCATTCATGTCACCCATTGTCACTGATGGAAATAGTGCAACAGTGATCATCCACTTTTGCCCCTCCCCATGTAGTTAATTTTTTTTTTGCTACAGGAACGCCGGATTCACATGCAATTAACACGTGAGCCGTTCGGCAATTAAGCACGGTGGAACAGAGAGAGAGAGAGAGAGAGAGAGAGAGAGAGAGAGAGAGAGAGCGGAGCATGGCGTAACAGATTCTTTGATCAGGGGCGATGTTAAGTCTGAGACGAAACTTGGATTGTAAAGCTTTCAGGGGAATTAATTGCGTAGCTGATATTCGGCAAGGCGGAGATGATGAAAGTCAAGCTAGAGAGGTTGTCGGCGGCAGAGGTGGTAAAATTACCTTTGATTCAAGAACCGAACGGCAAATAAGCTCGGGTCTGGCAGTAAATGTGACTTTCGCATTAAAGAGCGATAAAACGGAATTTACGGATATATACCATGTCTCACCGTTAGCCATGATCAGTTGTTCAGAAATCTATCTGAAATTTACTAGCTCGATATCTTATATTTCTCGTACAGAGTGAAAATTATTAGATTTTCGTGGTGTTTCATTTTTCTGATTGCGGTAATTGATATACTAGCCTTTAAGTGATTTAGTGTGTTTAAAGTTTTCATTATATTTCACTGAGATTTTCTGTGCTAATTAAATAACTTATAGCTAAATCTTTTTCAGCCGTAAAGGGAATTTAATTACTCGCTATTTCCCAGTAAGAGATGTTTTAAATTGACTAGTACATACATTAAATAACTGTCTACTGACGGTATATATGATTTACTTCTATCCATTTTATGTAATTTTTTAAATGACTAGTGTTAATATCACGCGTTAAAAACGATAGGATAAGCTAGACACGTGTGTTTTGAATCTAATTTATAACGGAGTGGTGAGGAGGTCCTATTTTAACACGTGTTAGATATGATATTGATAATTTGTTAAATGTGTATATTTTCTTTCCTAAAATCTAGGCTGATCAACCTGAGTACTAGCGGTTTTTTTTAATGGCCATATGAACTTATGATCATACGAACTTATAATATTATAAGCATCCAGGGATATTTAATATTGATGAGCTTCTTGCTGTGACCTGTGAGGTCCAATTTTCCTCATTTTCATGAGAGAAACCAGAATAGAACCATTAAGTTATAATATTAACTGGACCAGAACTATTACCAGATTTACTTATATTAATCTCATCAGCCAGCTGTGGCGAAATATATCGTCAGCAACATTTGTGTAACTTAACCAGAGTTATCTACCCTTCCAAGATGGAGGTGAAATTCGTTTCTCACCTTAGACGCCGAAAGAAAAACATCAGGAATGTGTATATTTCGATGGATATCACCATGTTATGTTAAATTATAGAATAAGAGATACACCAGAGTATCTAGTGGTGTAGATATTTTCCTATAACTGACCTCGAAACCCTTGAATCGGTCGGTTGGATCGGAGGGTTGATCAGTGAGTTAACAATTCACTATCGTAAAACAAGCTATTGTTACCGAAACAGAACCAGGCTCGACAGTAAACATGACTCACTCTAATATCTTGGGGGCTAAGGAGATTTCTAAAATTGGATACTGGAATGTAAGAACTATGTATCAAGACGGAAAATTGGAAGAAGTAATTAAAGAAATGGATAATTATAAGTTGGACTTATTGGGTGTCAGCGAGTGTAGATGGACGGGGAAGGGCATAAAATATATTTCAGAAGAAAAAAAAGCAAATTATATACTCTGGTAGTAATGATAATCGTCACACAGAGGGAGTAGCCATCCTAATGACACAGAAAGCAGCAGCATCGCTTATCAGCTGGGTACCTATCAATGAGAGGCTAATATTAGCTAGATTTCAGACACGATTTTTCAAGCTCTCAATTGTACAATGTTATGCACCAACTAACGACGCTCTTGATACCACAAAAGATGACTTCTATGAAGCACTTCTAAGTACCATCAACACAATACCCAAGCATGACATAATAGCAGTCATGGGTGATTTTAACGCCAAAGTAGGTGACAACAACGATGGAGTACAAAGATATCTCGGTACTCATGGCATAGGCTGTATGAATCAAAATGGCGAAAGACTTCTAGAACTTTGTGAAATATCAAACCTCGTTGTGGCAGACACCATCTTTCCACATAAGAATATCCACAAGATAACATGGAATTCACCTGATGGCAGAACTAAGAACCAGATAGATCACTTCTGCATAAGCGCTAAATTTCGCTCATCAGTTCAAGACGTCAGAGCATACAGAGGTGCAGAGATCGGAAGCGATCATAACCTCTGCATAGCTAAAATGAGAATTAAACTGAAGAAGTTATACCAACCGAATAAAAATAGAAGAATAGATGTACACAGACTGCAATCAAATGATATAAAGAAGGAATATAATGTCAAAATGAACAACTATTTCGATGCTTTAGGCAAAATTGACAACGATATCACCACCAAGACAATCGATACTAAATGGGAACAACTGAGAACAGCAATGACAGAAGCAGCTGTAGCGACCACCGGATACCTAGTACATAAAAAGAAAAAATGGATGAGAGAAGATACTTGGGATAAAATACAAGAAAGGAAAACAGCAAAACTTAAACTACTAGCGGCAAGTACACATAATGCAGTTGAATCTTGCAAACTAACTTATAACTTGTTAAATAAAGAAGTGAAGACAAAAACTCGAAGAGATAAAAGACATTTCATCAATGAACTGGCCGTAGAAGCTGAAAATGCTGCAAGAACTGGTAATAGTAGGTGCCTTTATCAAATTACAAAACAACTATGTCACCAGCCTACTGCTATGGAAACACCTGTTAAAGGTAAATTAGGGAATTCAATACCAACAGAAAAAGAACAAATGAAGAGATGGGCTGAGCACTTCATGGAGGTGCTAAACAGACCACCACCAACAGTAACACCTGATTTTAATAATGAAACATCCACAACCACTTTGCCAATAACTTGCGATGAATTCACGCTGGACGAGATCAAACAAGCCGTTAAAAGATTAAAAAATTTTTAAAGCTGCTGGAGTTGACGAAATTTCAGGGGAAATGATTAAAGCAGTTAATGACAACAACCTCTTGAGAATTTTAGATATTATAAATGAAGTATGGAGATAAGAACAACCACCACAACAATGGAAAGACAGTATTATTGTAAAGTTACCGAAGAAAGGTGATCTATCAGACTGTAATAACTGGCGTGGTATATCTCTATTATCAGTACCTGGAAAATTATTATGTTGCATGATGTTAGAAAGACTTAAATTGCATGCTGACGAAAAGATCAGAGAAGAACAAGCGGGTTTCAGGCCGAAACGATCATGTATTGATCAAATATTCACACTAAGAACAATTATAGAAGAATCAGTGGAAAGGCAATCGCCACTTATTATCACCTTCGTCGATTTTCAAAAAGCCTTTGATAGTCTACACCGCCCATCATTGTGGAAGATACTTACAATCTATGGTTTTCCAACAAAATATGTGAATATAATCAAAGCGCTATATGACAATGCAAGATGTTGTGTTAGAACAAATAAAGGGAATACAGAATGGTTTACAGTAGAAACAGGGGTGAAACAAGGCTGTATTATGTCACCACTACTTTTTGGAATAGCTATTGATTGGGTTATGAGAAACTATACCCACAATGAACAATTGGGTATAAAATGGACAAATGGAAAATTCCTGGGGGACCTGGATTTCGCAGATGATGTAGCATTCTTAAGTTCAACACCAAGACAATCCCAAGAAGCAATAAATAATTTGTGTGTCATCTCTCGGTTAAAATTGGTCTCCAAATAAATGCCTCTAAAACTAAAGCTATGAACTTTTCTAACGAGACCTTTGATATCATCTTGAACGGGGAAAAACTACAGAAAGTTGAAAGTTTCAATTATTTAGGCAGTAAAATGACTCAGGATGGTGACACAACAAGAGAAATCCATACTAGAATTGCTTTGGCAGCTAGCGCCTTCAATAGATTATCTAACATTTGGAAATTACGATCATTGAATATACATACCAAGCTTCGTCTGTTTAATTCAAATGTTATCTCAGTGTTAACATACGGCTGTGAGAGTTGGAAAATAACAAAATCATTGGAGAACAAGCTGAATACATTCGAGAACAAATGTCTTAGAAAACTCATGAACATCATTTGGAAAGAATTCAAGACTAATCGACAAATAAGAGAAGACTCTAGGCAGAAATATGTCTCCGACTATATAAGGAAAAGACGATGGTCATATATCGGTCATGTCCTACGATGCAAAACAACAGAATACCACTACAGGCGCTCACTTGGGTTCCTGAGGGTAAGCGGAAAAAAGGAAGACCAAAAGAAACACTCAGAAGAACAATAATAAGAGAAGGAAGAACGTTGGGCCTAAATAATGTGCAAGAGCTAAGAGGAGTGGCGTCACAACGAACAACCTGGAGAGCACTGGTTTCTGCCTTATGCGCCGTGTTTGGCGCTTAAAGAATTTATTATTATTATTATTAACCTAGCGTCTCAGCCACATGAGGCTAAACAACATAGGAACTATATATATGTTCTATTCATCCTACGTCGGCGATCACCACGCATGAACCTTACTCCATCCAACTGAAGGCATGGATAACTTATTGTATCCAGGACAAATTAAATCACCGACTCTAGCGACTCCCGTGAAATTTGCAGTCAGCAACTACGGCGAGTCTGGGGCTGGATTTGACAAAACTTAAATTTGACACTAAATACTCTTATTATTTATTAGTGTATTTCCTTGGAATGCCTGCGACAACTACTGGGGTAAGCAAAAGTCTGAAAGTGGATACTGAATGGGTGTGAATTGAATGAATGGAGAAAGAAACTTATGTCTTTTGTTAACATCATATACTTATGTGGTTTCTTCTTTCTTTTTTTATCTTACTAATCTGAGTAGTCACGGGATAGATTACATTAGGAACCTATTCTTTTCCCATACTGACTATTTCATAACTTATGGTTAACTTTTGATCTTTTGGGTTAATTAACCTCTGTTGGGATCGTCTTTTCTTTTCCTTTACCAGAGGGGGAGAACCTATTTGATTAATTTCTTCTTTTGCAATTTTGTCTGTAAACCATGATCTAGTAATGTATATGCTTATTGTAGTGATCTTCTATTGATAATAAACTTTATTAAACCGTTAGTTATCGTGTCGGTCAACCCCCTATCCATTATATGTTATTCATAGTTTGTTTTCACGTTCGTGCGTATTTGTCACAACATTGTGTGCATGTGAGTGCAGCGTAACTTGTATTTTCGTACGAGGAGAGAAAGTGCGTCTGATTTAAATATCGTCGTCCAGATAGGCTGGATTAGATAAATTATTCTATCCAGAGACTGTCCTTTCTCTTACACGATCACCTCGTGATAAAACTATTTCTTACCCCTTACTTTCACATTGTCATCACTATCACCTCTGCTCAGACAGAACTATAAAAATCTATTACCTATCTGATAAAATCTACGACACCCATCAAAATTGTGATGTCTCTACTTTTTACTTTTTCCATAATTTCCTGTAGTCTAGTATAAAATGCTTCTTTCACAGACTCTTATTTGTCATTAGTTGGTGCATAACATTGGATGACATTTACATTTATTTTCTTTTTAGCTGTTTTAAAAGCAGCTGTTATTATTCTGGGTCCAACGGCTTCCCATTCAATGAGTGCTTTCTGTGCTTCTTTAGATAACATAAGAGCTACCCCTTCACTGTGGTGTGAACTTTCGTCTTCATGTCCTGACGACAGCACCAATTCACCTGTGATGAGTTTCTTCCTGTCTACCCCCTTCCACTTTGTTTCACACAGTCCCAGAACCTCGATTTTATATTCCCTCATTTCCGCTGCTACTTGTGCCACATTCCCTTGTTCGTTTAATGTCCGAACATTCCAGGTGCCAAATCTGGAAGTTCTCCTAGAAGAAAGAAGGTTAGTCAGTAACACAGACTCCTTTCGGCTTTCTCTGTGTTGCATCATACGCCTCCCTGCGAGAGGACCTTCCCCTGTCTTGGATGGCTGTGTTTTTTTTTTCCTTAATTGACTTGTCCATGTTTGTTGAAGTTTTTTGTGTTTTAAATTTCCATGCCCAACCCTCCTTAGTCGCTTTCTACGACATGCTTGGCAGGGAACAGTATTACTATTCTTTGCTCCCCTTTCGTCCCCCGGTAACACACGGGTGCATTTACACTTATGCTTCTTTCTAAAATTACTCTTAAACCTATTTTCAATTTTACATTTTTACTTCATTTCAAATTGTCACTTGTACGAGTACTTCTTTCCAAATTTACATTTACGCTTCTTTTTCAATTTACAAATACTGTACTTCTTTACCAAATTTACATTTACGCTTCTTTTTCAATTTACAAATACTGTACTTCTTTACCAAATTTACATTTACGCTTCTTTTTCAATTTACAAATACTGTACTTCTTTACCAAATTTACATTTACGCTTCTTTTTCAATTTACAAATACTGTACTTCTTTACCAAATTTACATTTACGCTTCTTTTTCAATTTACAAATACTGTACTTCTTTACCAAATTTACATTTACGCTTCTTTTTCAATTTACAAATACTGTACTTCTTTACCAAATTCAACTGAATCTGCTTTTCCAATTTATACATATCCCCCCCCCCCCCCCCCCCAAATTAGAGGTCACACGTCATTTCCAATTTACAGTTATACTTCTTACCAAGGACCCCTAGGAGCTTTTGTTTACGTGGGATATACTGTGAGAGAGTGAGAGTGAACAGGGCACCTAATGTCTTAGATTATTATGGAAATAGTATTCACCTCTTCGTCTGACTTATAAGTCAGAAGAGTTCAGGACCACCACTGGTGTAAGACAAGGTGATATCCTATCACCTTACCTCTTCATACTCCTTATGGACGATGTCATCAAGGCATGTAAGGAGAGAACAAGAAAGTATTCAGTGGGGTACTGGAAGATGAGACAGGTCTATATTTCGGAGCTGGCATTTGCTGATGATGTTGCCCTGATTGCTAAATCAGAGGCACAGCTCCAATCCAACCTGCAAGTCTGGAAGGAAGAGCTGGAGAAGAGAGGGATGGTCATAAGCAGCTCTAAAACAAAATCCATGGTGATATCACGAGAAGAAAGAAGACATCAGATTAAGCTAGGAGAACAGGTCCTGGAGCAGGTCGACCACTTTAAATACCTTGGAGTTATTATAGACCGAAAGGGGGGCATCAAAGAAGAGTTGGCCACTCGAAAAGCAGCAGCTGGGAGACTTTTTCAGGCCATAAATCGAGGATTCCTCAGCAAGAGAGAGGTTGGTAAGAAAACGAAGATGGCTGTATACCGCTTCACCTATGTCCCAGTCTTGACATATGGATGCGAGTCATGGGCAATGACTACAACCCATAAAAGCCAGACCCAAACCTCAGAAATGAGGTATCTGAGGAAGGTGGTTGAAGTAACAAGAAGAGACATGGTACGCAACCAGACGATACGTCAATGCCTTAAATCCTACCCCCTGCAGACCCAAGTAGAACAGTCCCAATTAAGATGGTTTGGCCATGTCTGCAGAATGGGAGAAGATCGGATACCACGACAAGCATGGGAAACAAAGAGCCAAGGATCCAGACCCCGAGGACGACCCAGAGTCCGCTGGGAGGACAACATTAGACAATCTTTGAAATGACCGAGGACTAGAATGGAACCAGGCCAGGAGGAAGACAGCCGATAGGATAGTCTGGCGCTCTCTCTTCCAAACCTCTACACCTCACGGTAGAAGTGGAACGACTAAGTAAGTAAGTAATAAGTAAGTATTCACCTCGCGGACCCCCTGAAAGGGGACCGTCGACCACACTTTGAGAACCGCCGCTCTATTGTTTAGAAATACCGGTTATCTATAAAGTCTTTGTGCAATTCGATTTGTTAATAACTTCACTTCTGTATTAGATATGAACAATCTGGAAAATGCAACAGAAAGGGAAACTGTTACAGATTTAAGATATTTGAGTAAAGGAATGTTAACGTTCGCCATATTCACAATCTTTTCTTTTTTTCTTTGGATACAAAGCATAACACGATTTTAAAGTTATACTGCATGAAAGTCTCTTATTAAAAAAAAAATACATTACTTAATTTAAAGTGGTGTATAACCAAATTTGCCTCGTGTAATTCCTGTGGTTCATGACGAGGTTGAACAACCTCATATTAGTCGCTCGTACTGCATGCATGAGGCTACAGTAGCCATTACCTACTACATGGAGCATTACGCAACACTACTTGGTGTTTATTTTTCGTTTTGTTGTCGTTTTGTTCCCTTTATTTTATGGTTCGCTCTGAGGAAGGGTTGTACCCGAAACACCCAACGTCTATAAAATTGTCATACAGTAAAATTGTTATTGATATTTTTCGTTTTCCGACCTAATCCCTAAGGGCTGCTCAAGATACAGGCCAATGTTGCTAACATCACGTGACGTTGGTATAAATACACGTCTGTTAATCACGACTTGTGACCTGGCACTAAACAGCATGCGCCCTGCAGCCAGCACGTGCAGGCTTCCAGCCAGCACGTGCAGGCCTCCAGCTAGCACGTGCGGGATGCGGTAAATTGGATGAGCGCGGTCCAGGCTCCTTATGGAATGTGTGGTCGATATCTTTCGAGGGGAAAAAAGTCTGTATGTTTGACATCTTCTCCGTTAAGCATGTCTCGCCGTAAACTGTTTAAAAAAGATTATTTTTTTCTTCTGTATTATCCACATTGAGCGTCCGATTGGCAGAGTGGTTAGAGCGCTGGTCTCTCGCGGCACAAGTGCCGGGTTCGATTAACGATATCGACTCGCTCCCGTTTACTCAGCTGTAAATGGGTACCTGACTTCGCTCTTGAGTTAGGGAAGGAAAGGGCAGCGAGGAAGGGAACTGGTCACCCCACCTCTTGATGCTAGACCTAGTATAGTGAAGTCTCTAATACCCCACTCCACTACGGAAGTACTGTATCTGCTATGGGACGACCTTTTATCTTTAGTCATTGTCCACAATTAAGGAAAGAGCTTTTAAAAAGTGCTGTGTCGACTGAATAATAAAATAATTCTGGCCTATTAAATGTTCCATAAACTATATTAAGATACTGTTTTCAAGATTGTTTTTATTCATAGGAAAGGGCTTTAACACGATTTTGTAAATACCATCGAATGGGGATATAAAAAAATTCTAGACAAATAAAGCTTCCATAAACTATTGTATAGTCGTGTTGGTGTCACCAAGTTCAAGTTATCTTTCGTCACGATTTCTGTTACCATTCATTACGTATTTAGTGGCCATTCATCACTTGGTACAAATGTTCCAAGAGTATACCATAACTGACCCGCTTAATTAACTTAATTGACGTCATACGTCGACATGTCACTATTACTGTGACACCCGCTCTATTTGAAAACGATGGGATTAAAAAAAAAATGTATTTAAAAAAATCGTGGTTAATTGTCTTATTAACTCTTAGTATACGAGCTGCCTTTCATGACTACCATTACAGATTTTGCAATAAATAATTTATTTATAAAGATAACATAAGTGTTATATATCAAAATGTGAAGAAATGAAACCCCTACATCATGCACGTAACTAAATTGATCAGTGGTTTGAAACATGCATTCAGCTATAAATTCTCGCTATTGACGGGGATCGATCATCGGCCTCTCTAGAAGGCCGCTCGTATACTAAGAGTTAAGACGACGAACAAAAAAAATTGCATACGTTACGACCATAATGCCTTCGCCAGACGCAAACGAACAAACTAGGAAAGGAAAGAAACATGAAAAAAAAATATGAATAATACGACTCAGAAAAATTAGCGTGGTATCATGCGAATACCATTATTTTTATATATTTCTTTTATTTTTTAAATAATATTTTAAACACATCGTTTACTACACTCTTACCGACGCCCTCCTCATGTCTTACCGACGCCCTCCTCATGTCTTACCGACGCCCTCCTCATGTCTTACCGACGCCCTCCTCATCTTCTAAGACCACTAACAAATGAAAAGTGAATATAACACCTCTGCAACTTTTGGTTCGAATATGCGTCTTTAGACTTGACAATGACTGAAATTTAGACTTGACAATGACTGAAATAATTCCACGAACTGGAAATAACTATGGCTTTTTTAATGCGACTTCCTCTTGTGCGGAGAGACAGCGAGACACGAAGCGTTGATATTACAAATAGCATGACTTTGACGTAATATAATCACTTATTGATCACCATCTATAAGTCAGTCAGACTAAAGGTATTTTATATCTGGAGATGCACCCAGATATAACCAACTAAAACGGGGCAAAACTTTATCTAAAAAAGAAAAAAAAAATCACCACCTAGCTTCAGCTCCCCAAGAAGTAAAGGTCTCCAACAAATTTATACCAAGTTCTCCTGTTCAACGCCACCAGCTCAAGATCTTTCCATCGCTTCTTCTTTCCTGTTATTTCTGTTCCAAGTTCTCTTCTCTGTGTGACTTGTTGGTCTTTCTATAGTCACCTCACCTCATAAAAAGCTGGACCTGGTGTCGCGAGTTAGTCTGTTTCACAACACGGCCTTCTGAATAATTCTGAGTAACTCTGACCACACCGCGCACCATACATTGTGAGAATTGTATGATACATTGGCCAATGGAAAGACTTCCTTATTCGTGTGTTTACTGAAACGTACTAGGCTTAACATGGAGTCTCAATCCGTGCAACCGAGTGAAGGATGCCATTTAATTACATAAGTAGGAAAGAAGTACCACCGGGAAGAGGTCTATAATTCAACAACAGGAATGTTACTTTAGAGGTAGGTGTAAAGACTTCCTCGAAAGTAGTTTATTAAGAGAGAAATATCGAGTGGAAAGGCATCTACACATCAGGTTAGTCCCTAATTTAGCTGTTTAAAGTATGCATAAAATAAAATGCACTTAGGAGACTAAAAGATTATTAGATAGATAGATAAAGAATAATTCAGGGTATAAATTAAGCTTTGGATGAATAAAATCGCTCCAGAAATAAGAAAGATAATTGGGAAAATAGTTTTTCATAATTGAACAGAGAGACAAATTATACCTCATTTTGAGATTCGCAATACCACTTTAGCCCCCTGCGTTCCGATACGCCGGATGTGCTAGTATAAATAGACCTTGCCCTTGCTAAATTGAGGCCATAAGATTTAAAAAGGACAGCAAGCAGAAGAAGCGGTAAAATTGTTAATGAAGTGTGCCTTTGCCAACTGCATCTGAAGAACAGACCATAGATGCCCATTAACAGCTCGTCTGTGTGTGTCTGAGGGTAAGAAAGAATATATATATATATATATATATATATATATATATATATATATATATATATATATATATATATATATATATATATATATATATAAAATTATATGTATTTCTATTAATTCACTACAGTGTGCGATAGGGAGTGTGTAGACGTGTATATTCAAAATAAATTGAGAATGATGGCAAAAGTGTGTCTGTAGGTTTGGAAAAGCATTTAAAGAATTATTTCTTGTTGGAATGGGACACATACCAGGAACATAAGGAAGGATGACATAAATTGTTTTAATGTATTGATCAAAGTATTACTTGGTATTTTATACTAGACCAAATCATTGTATGGAGGCATAGCATGGACAAATGGATCGAACTAAGGATTTAGAAGGAAAGTGTAGTCACGTTGAACTGGATGTGGGTAATACTGGTATAAATTGTCCTGTGCATCTGCTAGCACATTGTCTGACACTGTCTGTCATCCCTATCGTGTGTGATAAGGGAATAGTGATGGACCGTATAGGGGTTACGTTTATTTTTGTTTCAGGTTTTATCCTGAAAACTACACCAACTTAAAAGAGTCATCCACCTCTGTTGGACTCTGTGGTGCGAGTGCTCTTGTGGTCAACAGAGCCAGATACCAGCTTCCACTGCCTGGAGGAGTTCATAATACTTGTCCGTCCATGGCAGGAGTGTGAGCGATCTCTAAACAACAGATAAGTGGCAAAACAAAGCCACTAGTCATCGTATCCAGATTATACCCCGACATTAACAAACAAGATACTAATAAAGACAGCTTCCAGTGTATGATGAAAAGTGTGGACATAAATTTACCCATTACTAGCTTCACCGTCAAGAAATAGTGACAAAACTCATTAGTATCATATAAATGTTCTTTTAAAAGGAGATAATTAACCCAGGTGATAACCTTCAACCAGTGAATGATTTTTTAAGATTGTAAATTATTTTCAATGTTTATTGATTTATTGTTGTAAAAAAATTTGATTTCATTTCAAACTTTCCAGACCGAAAAGAGAAACGGTATAGGCTAAATAAATTGTAAATATTTACCAGCAGACTTACTTACTTATTAAAGTTGAGTTCATGTTCTTGTTGGAAATAATTTGGTTAATATCCCCTAGCAGAGTCAACAATAATAATAATAATATAATAATCAAGGGAGGATCTTGAGAGGGAGCCCATAGGGATCCAGGATAATACAATAACATCATACCTGGAAACTTATACAGCTTGACCCTAACTTTGATATCCATATACCCGTACTCTTTTCAGAGAAGGGGGTATTACTTATAAGACCAGACTCTTATCTGGCACTATCCTGGTATCACCTGATACAACTTTTTGTCCAGGATATCTTATATTTTAATAACATCTGAACCTCTCGCGACACCTGGTATGGTGAAATCTTTAACACTTCGCTCTCCTACGACAGATTCCGCTATGGGACGGCCGTTACTATTTTATCTTTACCTTTCTTACGCTGCGGGTTTCAAAACGAGGATTGTCTTGCAATGCTATGAACAGGTTTCCTTAAATTATGTCCCATCCATCGCTAGCGTCTTCTTGTCTCTTATTCCACTGGCACTTGTCTGATTTTTGTCATTGGTGATCACACATTTCCGTACCATCTCAATCATTTTATACGCAAGCACCCATTTATGTCAGTCTGTAATTTTTTGCTTTTTGTTTTTGTTATTTTCCATGTTTCAGCGCCATACAATAAGACTGACTTGGTATTTAAACGGAATCTTTTGGAGTAATATACAGGGTGTTTATAAAGTCGCTGTGCAGTGAAATTTTCGCCCGGGCGAGACTACGTCACCAGAAATGTGGTTTTCAATTGGGGCTTTAAAGACGCCCAAAAAATTGTAACGTAGATTTTATTATTCATCTAGACCTACACAGAATATCATGACGTAAATTTGCATCATTCGTGACGTAATTGTACAAAAGTAAGTTTGATCTTGATCTTATCAGTAGTTTCTTGATACCAGGATAGTGCAGATAAGATGTTGGTCTTTATATGTTAATACCCCCTTTCTCTGAAAAGGTAGCTCACGGGTATACCGTGGATATCAAAGCTTAGGGTCAGACGCTGTATAAGTTTCCAGGTTATCCTTGTTATTGTATTAATCCTGGAATCCCTATGGGCTCCCTCTCAAGATCCTCGACGCTTGATCTATTATATTATTATTATTATATGATTGACATCTGCTAGGGGATATTAACCAAAATATATTTCCAACTAGAACATGAACTCCAACATTGTAATAAGTAAAAGTATAGGTCCTGGCTGGTAAACTATTTATCAATTGTATATTTAGCCTTATAGGCGTTATCTGCTTTTCGGTCTGGAAAGTTTGAAATGAAATCAAATTTTTTTTTACAACAATAAATCAATAAACATTGAATATTAATTTACAATCTTAAAAAATCCATGTCACTGGTTGATATTGAAGCGTTATCACTCTGAGGTTAATTATTCTACTTTCTCGCCTTTTAAAAGAAACATTTATATGATACTAATGAGTTTTAGTCACTAATTTCTTGAGCGTGTGTATGCTAAGTAAACTGGGTAAAATTTATATGTCCACTCTTTTTCATCATACACATGGATATGCCTGTCTTTATTTAGTATCTTTGTTTGTTTAATGTCGGAAGTATATAATCTGGATACGGATGGACCATAGTGGCTATTAGTTTTGCCACTTATCTGTATGTTTAGAAGATCGCTCACACTACTGCCTATGGACGGACAAGTATGATGGAACTCTCTCCAGCGCAGTGGAAGCTGGTATCTCTGGCTCTGGGTTGAACGCACAAGAGACACTTCGCACACACATGAAGTCCTAACAGAGGGTGGATGCAAACTCTTTTAAGTTGGTTGTAGTTTTCAGGATAAAAACTGGAAACGAAAAATAAACAGTAACCCCTATACGGCTCATTCACTATTACCCTACCATCACACACAGATAAGGGATGACAGACAGTGTCTAGACAATTGTGCATAGCAGATAGTCACCAGGACAATTTTATACCCAGTATTACCCAAATCCCGAGTCAACGATCGTGACCTACACTTTCCTTTTATTTCGCTTCTAAATCCTTAGTTCGATCCATTTGTCCATGCCTATTGTCCTCCCAAATACCAATGATTTGTCTAGTTATAAAATTACCAAGTAAATACTTTTTGATCAAATATCATTAAAACCATTTAATGTCATCCTTCCTTTATGGTTCCTGGTATGTGTCGCTGCTATTCCTAAACATTAGAACTAATTCTGTATAAATGCTTTTCTCAAATCCTACAGACAAACTTTTGCCATCAGTCTCAATAAATTATGTTGAATATACACGTCTACACACAACTCCCTATCCGACACCACTGTAAGTGAATTAATAGAAATTACATATAATTTATATATATATATAATATATACACACACATATAAATATATATATAGAATATATAGATACTAATATATAGTATAAATATATAGTATATATAATTACAATATATGTTCTTTCTTACCCTCAGGACAGCACACAGACGTATGCTGTTAATATAGGGCTATCCTATGGTCTTGCTCTTCAGATGCATGTTGGAGTCAATAGGCACACTTCATTAACAATTTTTACGGTGCGCTTTCTTGCTGCTTTGCTGTCCTTTTTAAATCTTATGGCCTCAATTTTAGGCAAGGGCAAGGTCATATTTATACTACCAAGCACATCCGGCGTATGCGAACGCAGGGGGCTAAAGTGGTACGTATGTGGCGAATCTCAAAATGAGTATAATTTGTCTCTCTGTTGCAATTTATGAAAAACTATTTTCCCAATTATCTTTCTTATTTCTGGAGCGATTTTATTCATCCAAAGCTTAAATTTATACCCTGAAATTATTCTTTATCTAACCTCTATTCTAATAATCTTTTAGTCTCCTAAGTGCATTTTATTTTTATGCATACTTTAAAACAAGCTAAGATTCAGGTGAACCTAACCTGAAATGATGCTAAGATACCTGTTCCACTCGATATTGTCTCTCTTAATAAACTACGTTTCAGAGGAAGTCTTTAAGAGTCACCTACCACTAAAGTAAACATTCCTCGTTGTTGATATATACTAGAAACCATCTTCCCGGTTTATTGGATGTTTTGGTCTTTTTCCTACTTATGTATAATTAAAATGGCATCCTTCACTCGGTTTGCCACGGATTTATTGAGACTCCGATGTTAAGCCTCTAGTACGTCTTTCAGTACAACACAACGAATAAGCAAGAAGTTTTGTCCAAATTGGCCAACTGTTATCATACAATTCTGCACAAATGTATGGTGCAGCAGAGTCGCTGTGGTCAGATGTTAGCATCAGAATTATTCAGAAGGTAGTTGTTAGTGGAAACAGAACTAACTCGCCGACACCAGCGTCCTAGCTTTTATAGACTGGTTGAGGTGACTATAGAAAGACGCAACATGTCACACAGAGAAGAGAGAATTGGAACAGGAAATAACAAGACAGGAAAGAAGAAGTGAGGGAAGGGGGGGGGCTATGGAAAGTATCTTGGAGCTTGGTTGGCGTTTTTGAACAAGGAGAACTTAACTTCGGTATAAATTTGTTGCGAGACCTTGTTCTTACTTGGGGTTTGGGAGCTGAAGCATAGGTGGTGATTTATTATTTTTCTTTTTTAAGATAAAGTTTTTTGGTCCGCGCAGTTTTAGTTGGTTATATCTGGGTGCATCTCCAGATATAAAATGGACTCTCATGGACTGAACCTTCTGATATATAGTGATGGTGAATCAATAATGTGATTATATTACGTCAAAGTCATGCTTATTGTGTAATATCTAACGCTTCGTGTCTCAGCTAGTCTCTTCGCAAACAAGAGGAGAGTCGCATTAAAAAAGTCCATAGTTATATTTCCAGTTCGTGGGTATATATTTCTAGTCATTGTCAAGTCTAAATTTTCAAGTTCATTGTCTAATGCTCTAAACAGACGACTATTTCGAACAAAAGTTGCAGAAGTGTGTTATATTCACTTTTTCATTTGTTAGTGCGTTCTTAGAAGGATGAGGAGCGGTACTGGTCGGCTAAGAGCATGAGGAGATGTGCGTCGGCTAAAGAACGTATGAGGAGGGCCGTCGCGTAAGACTAAAGAACATTGAAGGAGGGCGTCGGTATAGGAGATGTAGGTAAAACGATTTGTGTTTGTTTAAAATATTATTTATAAAAATAAAAAGAGAATAATATAAAAATAATGAGTTATTCGCATGATATCGTCAACGTCTTATATTTTCTTGAGTTGTATTATAATTCAATCATTTTTTTTCATGTTTCTTTCTCTTCCTAAGTTTGTTCTGGTTTGCAGTATGGCTCAGCGAAGGCATTATGGTTCGTAACAGTACTCGCAATTTTTTTTTGTTCGTCGTCCTTAACTGTATTAAGTATACGTAAGCGGCTTCTAGAGAGGCCCGGATGATTTTCGATCCCCGCTTCAATAGGCGATGAATTTATAGCCTTGAAGAGCATTGTTTCAAACACTCCTGATCTATTTTAGTTACGTGCATGATGTAGGGGTTTCATTTCTTTCACCATTATTGATAAGTATAACACTTATGTTATCGTTTATAATATAAATTATTTATTGCATAAATCGTGTAATTAAATGGTAGTCATGAAAGGCAGGGCTCGCTTTAATATACTTAAGAGTTTAAATAACGACAATTAACCCACGATTTTTTTAAATACATTTTTTTTTTTAATCCCATCTGTTTTACAAAATAGAGCGGGTGGTCACAGTAATAGTGACATGTCGACGATATGACGTCAATTAAGTTAATTAAGAGGCGTCTGTTTATCGGTATACTACATTGGTGTGAAACATTATGTACCAAGTGATTGTAATGGCCACCTAAATACGTAATGAATGCGTAACATGAAATCGTTGACGAAGATAACTTGAACTTTGCGTGACACCAACACCAGACTTATACATTAGTTTATGGAAGCTTTATTTGTCTATGATATTTTTTATTATCCCTCATTCGATGGTATTTTACAAATCGTGTTAATAGCCCTTTTACTATGAATAAACAAACAATCTTGAAAACAGTATCTTAATATAGTTTATGGAACATTTAATAGGCCAGAATTATTTTATTATTCAGTCGACACAGCACTCTTTACAAAGCACTTTTCCTTTTAATTTGTGGACAATGACTAAGATTTAAATAAGGTCGTACCCATAGCCGATACAGTACTTTCCGTGAGTGCGAGTGGCACGGTATTAGAGACTTCATCTTATACTAGGTCTACTGAGCATCAAGAGGCTGGGGTTTTTTATGTGGATAGCCCCCCCCCCCCCCCCCCCCCCCCTAGGGGGTGACCAGTTCCTTCTTCCTCGCCTGCCCTTTCACTTACCCTAAACTCAAGAGCGAAGTCAGGGGCTACCCATGTTACAGCTGAGTAACGCGTGAGCCGAGTCGATATCGATAATCGAAACAGGCACTTGTGCCGCAGAGAGACCAGCGCCCTCTAACCACTCTAGCCAATCGGATACGCTAATGTGGATAATACAGAATGAAAAAAATAATCTTTTTTAAAACAAGTTACGGCGAGACATGCTTCACGGAGAAGATGTCAAACATACAGACTTTTTTCCCCTCGAAAGATATCGACCACAATTCCCATAAGGAGCCTGAGTCGAGTCATCCAATTTACGCATCCCGCACGTGCTGAGCTGGAGGCCCTGCACGCTGTGGCTGGAATAGCTGCACGTGCTGGCTGCCAGGCGCACGCTGTTTAGGCTGCCATGGTCACAAGTCGTGTATTAACAGACGTGTATTTATACCAACGTACGTTGCTATGTTAGCAACATTGGCCTGTTTCTTGAGGCAGCCCTTAGGAATTGGACGGAAAAACGAAAAATATCAATAACTAATTTTACTGTAGACAATTTTATAAGACGTAGGGTTGTTTCGGGTACAACCCATTCCTCCAGAAGCGAAACCATTAAAAATAATAGGAGAACAAAACGACAACAAAACGAAAAATAAACACGCAAGTAGTTAGTTTTCCAACTGGTTGCGTTAAATGCTCCAATGTAGTATGGTAAATGGTCTACTGTAGCTCTCACTGATGCAGTACGAGCGACTTAATATGAGGTTGTTCAACCTCGTCATGAACACAGGAATTACACGAGAGGCAAATTTGGTTATACACACTTTAAATTAAGTAATGTATTTTTTTTTTTAATAGAGACTTTCTTGCAGTATAACCTTTAATAATCGATTTGTTATGCATTTGTATCCAAAGAAAAAAAGAAAAGATTGTGAATATGGCGAACGTTAACTTCCTGGTTACTACAAATATCTTAAATCTGTAACAGTTTCCTTTCTGTGGCATTTTCCAGATTGTTCATTATCTAATACAGAATGTGAAGTTATTAACAAATCGAATTGCCACAAAGACTTTATAGTAACCGGTATTTCTAAAACAATAGAGCGGCGGGTTTCAAGTGTCGATGTCGACTGGTCCCCTTTCAGGGGCAAACAATACAAATATCAAAGGGGTTCCGCGAGGGTGAAATTACTTACTTATTACTTACTTAATTAGTCGTTCCACTTTACCGTGAGGTGTTAGAGGTTTGAGAGAGAAGAGCGCCAGATATCCTATCGGCTTGTTCTTCCTCCTGGCCTGGTTCAATTCTAGTCGTCGCGCTCAATTTCAAAGAATTGTCTAATCTTCGTCCTTCCCCAGCGGATCTCAGGCGTCTGTCCTCAGGGCTGGCGTCCTGGATCCTTGAGCTCCTTTGTTATACCATGTTGTCGTGGTATCCTGATTTCTCCACATTCTGCAGAACATGCGCCAAACCATCTTATTGGCGACTGTTCTACTTGGGTCTGACAGGCTGGGGGCTAGGATTTAAAGGCATTGACGTATACGTTTTTCTCTGGCTTAGCGTTACCATGTCTCTTCTTGTTTCACTTTCAACCACCTTCCTCAGATCACCCTCATTTTCTCGTATCGGTTTGTGATTCCTGGCCATTTTATGGGTCTGCTTATGTCACTATGCCCATGAACTCGCTGATCCATATGTCAAGAGTCTGCCGTGAACATAGAGTCGCGTGCCCCACCCGTGCCCTACCCTACATACCTCGCCACACCCCTCTTCGATTTTCTTTACCTCCTACTTCTCCTACTTGCGCCGAGGCCAATCCTCACAATTTTCCTCGGACCTCCCCGCGAAAACCCTATGTCTCCCCCAGCATGCCTTCCCTTTTCGACCCCCCGCCTTTTGAACGTGGCCAACTCTTCTTTGATGCCTCTCCTTTCGGATCTATGAATACGCTCACCGACCCCCCCGGTATTTAATAGTGAGTTCGACCCTCCCGGCCCTCCAGCAGGACCCTGTTTCTCCAGCAGCTCTAATACTGATAGCTTGTCCTTCTGCCCTTCTTCTCGCCTCCCGCTCCCATCTCCCTTCACTCCATGGACTTCTCTCGTCCATTCTAGAGCCATGGCTTATGACCATTCCACACTCTCTTTCTCCAGCCTCTTCCTTCCAGAATTGCATGGTTGGATTTGGAGATGTCGCCTGCTGATTTAGCCAACAGGGGCAACATATCAGCATAATGCAGCTCCGAAATATAGACCATGTCTCATCTTCCAGTACCCACTG
>JAMPIV010011750.1:0-90375 GCA_024509875.1 Oreohelix idahoensis | reverse complement strand
GAAGAAATAATTGCCAAATGCAAAACGTGAAAGAAACATTTGCCAACATGGAAGAAATTTTTGACAGCTCTGCAAGAATTTGTTTGCATTGTCAAGCTACTGACAACAGGAAGAAAATATATTTAATGAGAAAATATTTAGTGAAAAGTTTGAGGAAAACTCCAAGAAATATTAAAGAAGTATTTGACCCCCTTCTGAAACTATTTACCTACAGATTGAACCTTTGCGCATGACCTTGGGAAAAATTTGGTACCCTTCTTGGTGAATGGAAGAAAAATTTTCACTAAAAAGTTTGAAAATTGTAGGACAAATCAAAGTAGATAACCATATTGAATAACTGAAAACAAATACTTAGTTATATTTATTTAATGTACTAAATATCCGTGAGTCGCTGCATTTTTGAACATGAATTGGGAGACAATATTTAAAACCTATCACCAGAAGCCGCACGTGTAGAAAAAAAGTGGAAAACCTTAAGTCACGGGGGTTTGAAACACACACACGAATGAATGTTTCTTTTATAAATTTCTACTATTGAATCTCCTTGTGGCTTGAGCTTGTCTGCAATGAAGTGAACAGAAATAAGTAGCAGGGTTTAGGTCTTACACAAAGGTAAATCCCGTTGGCAGATAGGATTTTTCGTCTACAAATACGCAAAACTCTGCATGTTCAGGTTTTTATTTACGCTTTTTCTAGATAGCTATATTTAGCCCTGACGTCACCTTCAATGGTAAACGGAATTTTATAAACGATCTTTTTTTGTTTTCGTCGCGACGTCTTTGCGCATGCCCATCGATCGAGTTTATTGCTAGCGGTAAAAAACCGGTGTTTGAACTTTATTAAAAATGGATGAAAATTGCCTTGACATTGTTCCGGTTGTGCAGCCTGTACAGCGAAAAACTAAGAACTGGCTAGGATAAGCAATAATCTAGTCTGCATTATGGGAATATATCTCTATGGAGCTTCGTTGTGTTCAATAAAATGAAACTGGCAATTTGGCCATTGTCCCAGCCTGACCCTTTGACAGTGTTTTTTTATGTTGGACAATGGCGGCTGTGTGCGGGGGATCCCTTACATACCAGAGGCTAGATGTTCCTCGCGCATTGGGGTGAGTAGACTTATTACTCATGCTATAAATATAAATAATAAAAAACTAACCCGTTGTGACCAGAACGTCTCAGTCTCAATATGTAATTACATCCCACCCAACCAAAACGGAAATTCCCTGTTCATATTTTTTTACATCACAAGAACATGTCCACAACGATAATTACAAAAACGTCACCTCTCACTCACCACCCTCATATTCTCAATACCTACACGCGCTACAACACACTACACAAAAACAAACATCAACACCACCACAAACCACGACCATTGTCATCTTCCTCTATAAAATGTATTTGTTCACTATTTAAATATTTTCCTCCTTTATTCTATAGCGGGCAGGAAAAAGGGAATTCACTTAGTGCTTGTTTATAAAAAATTCTTTCTTCTCAAGTCAGTGCAGCAACATAGTTGGTCATGAAGGTTTTGGAACCAAACCGGTTGTTATATTCATGTAAAGGGTAAAAGCACAACTCCTTCCAATAAAAATATTAAAGCTATGTCTAAATCAGCTTGTTGTTTTTGTAACAAGACTACAACAAATCGACATAGATAACAACCAACAACGTTTCTGATGAGAATCACTTTTGGTCAGTGTACCTACTGTCCTAAACTTTTTTAAGATCTTTTCGTAAATACACAAAAATCTCCTGTTATTGCTTAAGAATACACTACCTCCACAATAATTGGTCAATCTACACAAGTCTGCACAGTATGGCCTCTTTGTCACAACAGTGACAGTGAAAAATCAACATATAATCCCTCCTGTAAAGATTTTTTTTGCCGTGTGAAGTTATGCGCGCATCGGCTCAAGCATCCCGCCTCGGTTATATTCAGCGTCGAGATAACCTAAATATTATAGAAATAATGGCTTAACAAAACGTTTTAAAACACTACAGATAACCAATATGGTTTTTACACTGTGAAAATGGACTATCAAACCCAAGAAAGCTAACACAATCCTAGTTGTAATTCTCATCAATACCCTACACACAAACCTCTCAAACACACTTTTTTTACTTGGGAGGTTCTCACTACACAACTAACGCGGGGCGGGAGAAAAGGTACTACATGGCCTCAATAAACGTCAAATAAGCTAGTCTTTTAGCTGTACTCACCCAAGAACGGGAAATTCTGCCTGTGACAATTTTTACAATCTGAAGACAACTACACACCGCCAATTGTTACTATCATAAGAATAATATAATAAAAACTTATAAATAAACAACTATTTCACCCTCTGTGCTTATACGTTCCCTTACCCGCCGCTAATTAGTATCCATGCGTCATCACCTCCCCACCAGGACAATAATCTCCACCCCCGCTCGCGTTAAAAAACACCCTACTAGTAACCTACGCCGCCCATTATCCGCGTTTTATTAACATGTTTCCTCTTTTAACCTTTAAGTAAATCCTTTTAATTAGAGCCACATTAAGTATATACCTCAACTTTATAAACTTTGTTTAATCTATTATGTGCCATAAATATAGAATGTACACTAAAATATATTGTTTGTAATATTATATCTATTATACTCTAATATATAGCTTTCATAAACTATATATGTATAATCTATATATAAATATATATACTATATAATATTATATATATCATATGCAATATATGTTTTAAAAATAAACAAGCACACTACAGCACACATCTACAACAGCACACATAAATCCCCCCTAACCTACACCCACCATCTAACCCCCCGAAAAAATCTTAATCGTACTACACCCATGGCGTTCGTCACCCCCGCCAGCACAAAAAGACTCCACTTGCTTCAAAAACTCCCTTAGTAACCTACGCCGCCATTATCGATTTTTCTATTTTCCTCTTTAACTCAAGTATTCTTTTAAAAGAGTACATTAAATATATACTTCTATTTATAAACCTTTAACTTTGTTATCTATATTGTCTACATATCGTATATATGGATACATGTTTGTAAAATATATATTGTAATATATGTTGTAAAATAAATATTGTAACACCTGTTGTAAAATAAACAACACATAACAACAACACAATACAACAACAACCTACACGCCCACCGTTACCGAGCGGAGTATTTTCTTATATAAAAAGTCCGGTCCGCTCCGCCTGCACAATCGGAGTATTTCCTTATATAAAAAGTCCGCTCCGCCTGCACTATATGACCCGTAGCATACCTACTATACTACTCGCAGACTATATACCATGTGCAGCCCTTTCACTTAACCTTGTTGGAGAAAAGGCAGCGTCTACTGTACCTGAAGTTGTTGACTATTTTGGCATTTTGCAGGAGCTGTATGTTTTCTTTTCTGGATCTCCACGAAGATGGGGTATTTTAAACACACGGGGCAATCTACATTTTTCTCTAAAGAGCTTAAGTGTATAAGTATACTATGAAGCAGTCCGGGCAATTAAAAATGGATATATGGGTATTTTGCAAACTCTCAGATATATTTTTGAAGACTCAGAAGAGAAGCCTGTATGTAAACGAGGTGCAAAGAATTTATACAACAAGTTGGTACAGCTGGAATATGCTATTTTAACAGTCGTTTGGGAAGAAGTGCTGGGGCGTTTCAACAAAACAAGTAAAAAACTCCAAACCCCTGGTTTTGATGTATTTGAAGGTTATCTTCTGCTTTCATCTTTACTTTCGTTTGTTAAAGAACTCAGAGAAAATTCAGCCGATGTGATTGCACACTATGAATCAGAAGCAAAAGGTTTGTGTGAAGATATCACTTCAAGTTATTCTGATGCTTCCAAACGCATTGTTACAAGGACATTTTCAGATGGAACAAGTGGTATTGTTTCTTTGAGAGGAGCTGACAAATTTAGGATAGAAGTTCTATATCAACTCTATGACTGCTTGATAATCCAGTTACGCAAGAGGATTGACCCATATGAGCAGATTGCCAAAAGGTTCAAGTTCCTCTCAGAATTGGTGAACAATTCTGAAATTGATGAGGACAGTATTAAACTTATAATATCGTATTACAAAGATGATATTGACCACAAATTACTAAACGAGTGTTATCAGTTCAAAGAATATGTGCACCTTAGGAAATCCCAGAATACAGAAGAAAACACGCCATCTAAAATGCAATGCGCAGAAGTCCTTCAGCTTATTTGTGGGCAACACGTAATTGACGTGTTCCCCAATATTACTACTGCGCTTAAGCTGTACTTGACAATGCCCATCACGAGCTGTGAAGCAGAAAGGAATTTTTCAAAGCTATGCTTTATAAAAAAACAAATTTCGGTCTACCATGACTGAAGAGAGCTTAAATTCTTTATGCATATTGTCTCTAGAAAATGACATTGCAAGGAAGCTCTCATACGACAAAACTGTACGCGAATATGTTGCTAGAAAAAACAGAAATAAGAGTATTTTGTAAAATGTGCTTTATGTAGTATTTTCTAGTAAGTTTAACTTTTCCTTCTGAGCACAAATCTTTTATGGATACACCTTGTCAGCTTTGTGTTTTAACAAATGTATTAAAATATTTTATATTTTCCTCATTGCTAATTTTCTTATCTTATAATTTTCTTGGTTTGTCTTCAAAGAACTAATTCTGAATGATGGAGGCAATCATTAAAAAAATTAAAATTAAAAAAATCACATATACCAAGGTGGATAGTGGTTTAGTGATCAGAACATGTGCCTTCCAAGCAAATGTTCTGCATTCAACTCCCAGCAGAGTTGTTTCTTTTTTGAAAATTCATTCATTTGTCTTCAGTTCTTTTATGTGTGTTGTTGTGGATCTACTATAAAGCTTGAACTTCTGGTCGTCCAAGTCCATTTATCTCTATAATACTTTTCTTTCCCATCCTCACAAATTTTTTTTTTTAATTTTTTTATAAAAGGGGCCCCTCCAAGAGTTCAAGCTTCAGGGCCCCCAAAATGTAGATCCGCCACTGCCTTCCACCAATGTTCAGTCCTAGCATTCCCTGTCTCTGTTTGAATATTTTTTCTGTGTATAGATTAAATAGGCATGGGGGCAGCACACAACCTTGTCTGACACCTCTGTTTATGTCTATGTTTGGTGAATAATTCATTTCAGACCTTACTGTAGCAGTTTGCTCCCAATAAAGGTTACTGATTATTCTTATGTCTTTTCCATCAATACCTATGTCTTCGAGGCATTCAATTATTTTCTCGTGATGGACTCTTGTCAAAAGCCTTCTTATAGTCAATGAAGCACATGCACATACGGTACTTTTTTGGACCTCTAAATATTTTTCTGCTAATACTCTTAGGCCAAATATTGCCTCTCTTGTTCTGCTGTTCCGTCTAAAACCAAACTGTTCTTCTTGGATTTTGTTGCCTACCTTACTTTTTATTATCTCCTGTATGATTTTGAGCAGTATTTTAATTGCATGATTCATTAGGCCGATTGTTCTAAAGTCTGAACATTCTGTTGCGTTAGTTTTTTTGGGCACTGTTATAAATACTGATGTCTTCATGTCATGTGGTGTATATCTTGTATTGTATATATCGTTGCACAGATCCGTGATTATGTCTATACCAAAGCTCTCCAGGGCTTCTATCATTTCAACTTATATGTTGTCATGCCTGCTGATTTTCATTTATGTATCATATGTATTGCATTCTCTACTTTCGATCTGAGAATGTTTGGGCCTTCATTAGAATCTGGTGATGGGTTTTTGCCTCTGTTGTCCTCGAATAGTTCTTTTACGTATTCTGCCCATCTGTTTGATATGTCTTTCTCATCAAGTAAGATTACACCGTTCTTATTCTTGATACAGCCTCCTCCTTGGGCAAACCTTGACTTATTTGATAGTTTCTTTATTTCTTCATGCATATTCCTTGTCATGTGCTTACTTCCATGTCTTCATTTCCTTGCATTTTGTTTCTATCCAACGTTCTTTAGCTTGTCTACACATAGTACGTACGGTATGTTGCTGTCTATTGTTTTATATTCTGGGGTGTTTTTGCTCTCTTTCTTTATTCAAGATGTCATATGTTATCCAAATTTGATTTTTCTTAGACTCCTTTTTGGATAAATTTGCATTTGCTGATTGTATGCTTGTTTTTAAACATTCCCATTTTGTGGCTACTTTTCTTCTGACTTTCTCTTCTGTGCTGTTCCATGCTTTCTGTCAGTAACTGTTCATACTTATTTTTGACATCGACAAGATACGAGTATCTTTGTTTTATAACTGGTTGTTTCAGTGCTGATATTTCTGTCTGGGGTTCCTCCTTCTGTTTTATGTTCTTTTCAGCTTTATATTTACTTTAATGACGACCGGATTGTGATCTGAATTTATGTCGGCGCCAGGATTGTAGCAAGTTGTAAAAACACGCTTAGTTATTGCTAGTTAATGCATGAACGGCAGGAAAAGTAGGACAGAGGTATACAGGCCAATGCAGTACTATTTTTAGGGGGTGAACCTGACGTTCAGCCAATCACGGAAGATCAGCCTAAACAAAGCCGATCGAAAAAGCTACTGTAGGTTTTAAGGAGAACAGAAAGCGTACGACATATAGGTTAGACTTATGTCTCGTAAAGGAAAACGAAATGACAGACAAGGATGAAAATAGTCTCCTTTTACAGAGGAGAACACCAACTACAAGGTATGTGCAGATAAATGGAAAATTGGATGGATGGAGTAGTTTTGAAGATTCATTCATTCATTCATTCATAACCCTCCACTCCCAAAGGAGCATAGGCCTTCAACAAACACATGCCAAGTCCTCCTGTCACATCAACAAACTTGGACAAGTCAATTAAGGAAAATAAAACACAGCCATCCAAGACAGGGGAAGGTCCTCTCGCAGGGAGGCGTATAATGCAACACAGAGAAATCCGAAAGGAGTCTGTGTTACTGACTAACCTTCTTTCTTCTAGGAGGACCTCCATATCTGGCACCTGGAATGTTCGGACATTAAACGAACAAGGAAAAGCGGCACAAGTAGCGGCAGAAATGAGGGAATATAAAATCGAGGTTTTGGGAATGTGTGAAACAAAGTGGAAGGGGTAGACAAGAAGAATCTCATCACAGGTGAATTGGTGCTGTTCTCGGGACATGAAGACGAAAGTTCACATCACAGTGAAGGGGTAGCTCTTATGTTATCTAAAGAAGCACAGAATGCACTCATTGAATGGGAAGCCGTTGGACCCAGAATAATAACAGCTACTTTTAAAACAGCTAAAAAGAAAATATATGTAAATGTAATCAAGTTTAATGACAAAGTATTAAATGTTATGCACCAACTAATGACAAAGAAGAGCTGTGAAAGAAGCATGTTACACTAGACTGCAGGAAATTAAGGAGAAAGTAAAAAGAAGAGACATCACAATTTTGATGGGTGACATGAATGCAAAGATAAATACAGTCAACACCGGATCTGAGGAAGTCATGGGAAAACATGAGATAGGAATAATTAATGAAAATAGGGAACTATTCTCAAATTTATGTGCTTCAAATCAACTGGCTATAGGAGAAAGCATGTTTCCACATAAGAGAATACACAAGGCAACATAGATATCACCAGATCATAGAACAGAAAATCAGATTGATCATATATGCATAAACAAGAAGAGACAAATTTGCGGTCACAATAACCAACAAATTCCAAATGCCCCAACAGCTGGAAGATGTAGTGAATACAGAAGACTATTGGCAGCAGGTCAAAACTGTATGGAATGAGACGTGAAGAAATACTGGGGAAAAGGGAACGACAACAAAAAGCATGGATAACAACAGAAACCATCAATAACATAAATGACAGAAAAAACAAGAAAGCAGATTTAAACACAAGCAAAACCAGAAGTTCCAAAGCCAAGGCTCAATAAATGTACAGAAGCAAACAAAGAAGTAAACGGAAGTATCAAAAGAGAAGGGAGGAAGTATATTGAGGAGTTTTGAAGATATTTGATAGAAAAAGTGTCACTGCCTCGAGAAATCCTGTGGTTTTCCTAATCGAAATTCGATATAAATTCACTAACACGACCGATTAGGGAAAACAACCTATGGATAGACAGCAAAACTTACTGAGAATGGAAGACTATAACTCAAAAGGCTCTAAATAGAGGAGGTGAGATGCACGAAGCACAGTTTCGTTCGGAGAGGCCTTAATTAGGAAACTGAACCGGAGTTACCAAACATGTCTTCTCGTACGCCCGTCAGAAGCCAATAAAAGGAGACCCCGGATAATTCAAAATCACTTACACGCAATTGACTAACTTGGGCGTTGGCGTAGCTGGTGAGTCCTTTTTAGGGCTTTGTGCTAGCAGATAGATAATGTTGGTCTTCTTCAGGACTTAGTATCTATCAACGCTGATCGGGTAAGCAGTCAACAGAGTTGACTTTTTTGGGATGGTAAATGCGCTCTGATATAACCACATAGTCAGATGGCCGTCTGTTTAATCTTTCAAGGCTGAAGGCAAAAACAAAAATCAGAAGGGTCACTATAAGAGACTTGTTGTTCGCTGATGATGCTGCAGTCGTCACTCAAAGCCAACAGGAGCTTCAGAGCTTGATGAATCGCTTCACTAAAGCACGCAAGGACTTTGGCCTCACAATAAGTCTAAAGAAAACGAATGTGCTGAGTCAGGATGTGGGTGCTGCACCAGTTATCACTATCGATAACTATGAATTGGCAGTGGTGCACCACTTCACATACCTAGGGTCTACCATCAATGACAAACTCTCACTGGATACAGAAATCGACAGCCGCATTGGCAAAGCTGCAGCTACCTTTTGCTCACCTCACATCGCGGTGTTTGGGGAAACTCTAAACTCACAATGAAGACCAAAGCTGCGGTATATAATGCCTGCGTCACCAGCACACTCCTATATGGCAGCGAGACCTGGACGACCTATGCTAAGCAAGAAAGAAGGCTCAATACCTTCCATTTGCGGTGTCTACGCCGCATCCTCGGCATCTCGTGGAAAGATAAAGTGACTAATGTCGAGGGGTTGTCACGTGCTGGCCTTCAAAGTATGTATACGCGTCTTAGACAGTGCAGACTTGGCTGGCTTTGCCATGTTCGCCGCATGGAAGATGGTCGCATCCCAAAAGATATCTTCTACGGACAATTAGCAGATGGCAAGAGAACAGTTGGGCGACCACAGCTGAGGTTCAAAGATGTGTGCAAGAGAGATATGAGGGCACTGGACATGAATCCAGCAACATGGGAGGATGAAGCTGCTGATCGCACTAAGTGGCGATGCTATTTACGGCGCCACCTCAGATTGGGCGAAGAGAGGCTCACACAAGAAGCAGAGGTGAGGAGAAAACGTCGAAAGGAGCACCAGGAAAATAAGCAGCTGAGGGCTGCCACCTCAGGGGCGCATTCCCATAGTCAGTTATGACTGAAGGGGCTATTATAACCACATAGGTTGAAAGGAACGCGCCTCGCCAGAAGAAGGCCAAAAAAAAAAAGAAATTCAAAATCACTTGCAATAATAAAGACAGAAGGTAGGCGGCCAGACAGAAAAGCTTGTTGAGACTAGAACTTTACTATATATGGCCGGGCAGCATTATTCTCCACCAAAGCCAGTCTTTACTGACTATATAGATCATGAACGAACGAACGAACGAGAGGGTATGTAGAATTACTGTGTATATTTAATACATTAATTACAGCTGTTTATTTCAGGATTTGATTAGTCGATGTGTTATGAAAGTATCATACATAATGTTTGGTTTAATTAAATGGTATGCTTGTCGAAGGTTGGAACCTGATAATATAACCACACAATGACTGAGTCCTTATCAGGACTAGCACAGTCCTTATCGGGACTAAATACAGTCCTTATCAGGGCTTATGTACCCTGCCATAAAGTTACAGCACTTCTCAGAGCTGACTTGTCAGGCAGAGGGAGTAAGGGTGACTAAGACACCATACCATATATGTGTGAACATAATTGTTGTAGGAACTGTAGAATATTGTGTATTATTTTATTTTAGAAAATGTTCTGCAGCTAGACACCTGTCTTGTCTCGCTATCGCTTATCATGCATGTACACACAGACATCTGAAAACAATATCATATCACACACACTAGATTTGTGAGCAGTAAAACAAAACCTAGCCACATGTCTAAATCTTGTCTTCAGGTTCGTACTTGTCACCATAAGTCAGAGGTCAACGATCGAGAACCAGTTGAGCTAACGTGTAATAATCAGAAGTCTTGGTGGTGGTTTAGAGATCGATGCTTTACACCCAAGCAGTGTCTGGATTGGCATAAGCAAGACCCATCTGCCAAACTGTGCAATTCAAAACCACAAATTCATCTGACATAGAAGTTAAGTGACGTGTCAATGACAATCGTGCACCCTGAGTGATAATTTGTCAAGAATTGTTTCATGATGAAATTATTAGTATGATATCTGTCGTATGTTTTTTTTAGATAGGTTAGAAGATTGTTATGGTCCCGTCTGAGCAGAGGTGAGAGTGGTAAATGTGTGAGAATAAAGGTGAAAGAAATAGATTTCACGAGTGAATAGTTGAGGAGAAGATCTGTCTCTGGACTGAATAGTTTCTCTAGTCCAGCCTATCTATAAGATTATAATTTCGTGTAAGACAATCTTTCAACCCCTTATCTCTAGAAAGATAAGTTAAACTAAACATACCCACACACAATTATGTGACAACAAGACACACAAACGTGAAAAAACTATGGTTAATTGGGTATGGGTCTGACCAACACACAACGTTAAGTTCTTTATGTTGTTTATTATCATTAAACTTTTTACAACATCAAACATATAGAGAAATCAGTAAAATCATGTTTACAGATATATGAAAATAACCGAATTAGTGCCCTCCCCTTGTTGAGAAAGAATCCCAAAAGAGATGGACAGAACATTTTGAGGAACTTCTCAATAGACCATCTCCAACTAATCCCCCAGACATCCAGCCAGCAGAAGAGGAGCTACAAATCAGCTGTGAACGACCAAGTAGAGAAGAAATAAAGAAAGCCATAAAGCTTCTGAAAGATGGAAAAGCAGCTGGTCCAGATTGCATTCCAGCAGAGGCCATCAAAACAGATATTGATACCTCTACAGAGATATTATACAAACTACTTGGAAAAATCTGGGAGAAAGAGAGGAAATACCAGCAGAATGGAAGGAAGGCTATCTGGTCAAGTTGCATAAGAAGGAAAACTTACAAGAGTGCACAAATTATAGAGGAATAATGTTACTATCAGTGCCAGGAAAAGTATTAAACAGAATCATCCTGGCGAGATTAAAAGAGTCCATAGACAAGCAACTGAGAGATGAACAAGCAGGTTTTCGAAAAAATAGATCCTGTACAGACCAGATAGCCACATTGAGAATAATAGTTGAACAAAGTCTGGAATGGAATTCACCGCTATACATCGGATTCGTGGACTTGGAAAAGGCATTTGACAGTGTAGACAGAGAATCGCTTTGGAAATTGATGAGGCATTATGGAGTTCCCATGAAGATCATTAACTTAATAAAGAAGACCTATGAAGATATGACATGTAGAGTTCTTCACGAAGGACAACTTACAGAACCGTTTAGGATTAGAACGGGAGTGAGACAGGGATGCCTCTTGTCTCCATTTCTTTTCTTGCAGGCTGTCGTAGATTTTTGATAGGGGAATTAAGACATAGATTTGGTCCCTTCTGAATAGACTAGAACATGTGGTGACTCAGTGAGAGATAAGGTAAAGAAATAGATTTCCACGTGTGAAATGGTGGAAAATAAGTAGAGTCTGTCCCTGAACTCGAGAAGCTTCTCTCATTCCGCCTATCTCTACAACAGAACTTTGTTAGTCAGACAGTCTACCAAAATATACATTAATGTATATTCAACCACTCACATCTACACACACACAGATACGTGACGACAATTAGATGCACAGACGTGAAAAACTATATCTATGGCATAGGGATCTTTTGGGACAGGCTGACCAACACACGTAAATAAAGTTTAGGTAAATTTTATTTATCATAAAGAACTTCACAACAGCAATAATATTTGAATATGCAATCAAATACAAATAAACATAAGTTAATGAATTAATTAAACAGGTAGACTCATAGGTGTAATCCTCCCTCCCTCTGTTGAGACAAGATCCCGTTAGAAGGTTATTAACCCCCAAAGAGTCAAAGGTTTTTACGCTATGGTCTAGGATTTCCCTCTACAGTAAAGAACAGAGTTATACGTTAATCTATTCTGCAAGGGACAGCATTAGCAAAACTTGCATACTGTCACGGAGAGTTATGTTCATTGAATTTTCTATAATTTCCTCTTCTTTTCTTCCACCCATGTTCTCAAATTATTGTCGCTCTCTTCCTGTGTTTTTCGCATTCGTTCGTTGCGAAAAATATATTTCTTTCCTATCATCGTTTTTCTTTCTCATACTGACTAGTAACCTTATTGCGTCAGATGTCATTCGCGCAGTTTGACGAGAGGTGCGATTATGTCTCAGTCCATCTCAGACATAGGGCCGACCTATCGTATAGCATTTTCACCTGTCACAGCGTTTTCAGGCCAGTTTCTCGGAAAGTGTGAATATCGCCCTCTGCATTCGCAACTGACATGATCGCTCACGGTCCAATAGTTAGACGGAGGCGTGAACCGCGCCAGACGCATTGTAGTGGATTTGATGGTATTGTATGGTTGAGATGTTACCTAATGTAATGAATGAGGTCAGCTGTGAAGGCTCCTGAGATAAATGTTGATGCGAATTACAGAAGGCCCTTCTTACAACCACTTACGACCTCAAACATATCTTTTTTTTCACTAATGAATGTAGCTACGTTAAAAGTCTAGGGTACTGAAATGTAATGTGTTGTAGTAGATTACCCACACACACACATATATTTAATAAGTCTAATAATAATAATAATATAATGTATAACACACTGAACTAACTCAGGCTGTTTTAGTTTTAAATATTAAATCTTTTGGTAAATTTATTTGTTCTGATCCAAACGTTTGTTGGTCAGAACATATGAAATATTATGGAGTTATAAATGGAATGCATAATTATATGACATAATAAAATGGAATGTGATTACAAAGGTATGTTATAAGTCTAGTTAATATTAATTAGATTAGATTGTCCCAGGAGACTATTACTAAATGTACTGTTGGAGTGGTATCATCACGCCCAGTCTATGACTACCAAACATTGTCCATTGACTTATGGGATGAATACATGGTTTATTTTTGTGGTGAAGTGGGATGTTATAAATATTTATAGGGGACTTAGTGTACTGACTGAGATCAGCTGTGAAGGTATCTATATCTAATAAGAGTAGTGTATTATAGATAACCTTACTTGCTGCCACATATATTTATATCTCAGTCAGAATTATTCTGGAGTAGTGTGATGATTACTTTATATGTCTAGGGTATGTGTATGATGAAGTGTAAGTCATAACAACAACAGACAGATAAACAATTTAATTTATTCCACCACACTTGACAACACTGTGACACTCACATACATATAACACTCTACAAGGATATCTTAAAGGAGTCACTGATAACTTTTCAAATAACAATATGTATTCATTGCTGTCATGAATGAATATGTGTCCTGATTCAAATACAAAGGGAACCAGGAATCACAATCAATTTAATTACAAGTTATATGTACAGAATTTATCAATATGAATATTGTAGTGACATATATTATTAAAAGTATCCTATGTGTGTCAGTTGTGTAGTAGTAATATGAGGTAATACTGGTTTTGTTTTGTTCAAGCTCTGTTGGTATTTGTCATCATGACTTCAATAGTTTGTCTTTATTGGAACTAGTAATTGGAGATGTTCTCAGTTCCTGATATTAAAAACAATTAAATTCCCTCTTAATTTATATTTTACAATGTCATTGTACGATGGGGTACATAATGTTGAGCTCAGCTGGCCACATCAGCTTATCTTGCGTGATGGCGGCAGGAAAAGACTCCTCTGCTCGATTTCTCCCCTGTGCTCTGGAGACACCTCACTGATAGCTAAATGGACCAAGGAGTATGCTGTCCGACTCTGGATTCAGCAAAGCTCTGACCAGGTGCTGCTCAATAACGTTAAGACCACAGTCCCTGAAAACAAGAAGGATGTACCTTCTACTTCATAACTAATTGATACTCTAGTTCTACACTGAGCACAATACATCACAAACATTGAGTTCAGAGCGTTAGGCCAACTGTCAGCTTCATCTGAAATACTTTATACCAGTATTTCCCTCCCTAATGGTTACTACGCCTCTGCAATTCCAGCATTATTTCTGTCTAATCAATAATCTAGGTGTCAGTGTACTGTTTGGCCATTCCATGCAGTTTTACTTTCCTCCGACACCTTCTGTTCAGGCTGGAGCATTATAGGCTTTACATCATGTTTGCTACTGAACTACACATATATACAGGCATAAATTAACAATTTACATTCAATTTTCATTAAAAGATATTGAATATTTCAAGCTTACCACAATTCATGGAAATACACAGATACGTTGACTAGCAATGAATTCTGGCACAAATACTGGCACAAATTCCCATCTGCTTATGTTCCAGGCTTTTATTTAGCAAAAATATGAGCTGGCTTCAACGCACTGTTGCTTCATCAAGCTTATTTGAACTAGTGGTCTCGAACTAACGCTCTGAATTGTGTATATGCGCAGCTCTAACCAATCACACCACGTCTACACATCTTTTCAAAAAAGTACCCCTTTCTCACGTTTCCCATAACAACACAAGATAGTATTTATAGCCCGACCAATCGTATTTAGTCTTATATTTGTTGCGCTCCAATCAATTAGGAGTTAACATGGTAGGCTATTTCCGTACGTAAGGTTTTTTCAAACACGTTATAAAAAAATTTTATGAGCAGAAATGATTTCATGCTGTCAGGCATCCCCACTATTTTATTTTGGTTATAATTTATTAATTCCTGGACTATTTGCGTAACACTTAACATATTCGGTGTCAGCAAGCCCTAAGGAACCCAAATATATATATTTAATAGAGCTAATATGCTGCGTTCAAAATATGCAATTTCTTCTACCTCCTGTTTCGAAGATGTGCTGTCTGGGTACTGTAATGTTTTCAAACGTAAACCCATCTATTGTCATCTTTCCTAATAAGAGTTTTTCAGGATTTTAAAACCTAACTCTGGGAAGGTTAGTGTGTTTATCACTGTCCGTCTGAAAAAAAAGTTAGTGCATGTGGCCTTACACGCGTGATAGTAGTAATTGTGTATCGCGCGACGCGAGTTTAGTGTTGCACGAGTTCGGCTTTCTGCCTCTCCCTTCTCTCTATCCTTTAGTCCATCTGTTCGTTCGTTTTGGTAACGTAGTATAATTAATGTTAGGATTAATTTAGGTCATTACGCAGTGTGCCTCTCAATGTTTTTCTTAGAAATGCAATACCCGTTTTAATGTGTTGTGGAAACGCTTGTATTTATGCAGTGGCATATATTTAACGTGGAAACGTTACAATTTGCAGACGAAGCATAAAACAAAGGGGATTTCGAGTACTGTCATTGTGACAGCACTGTTTCTTTTACCATTGCTCTTTTCTTTATTAAATTTATTTGTTAGGCTTTATATTTACCTGATAATTTATATATGTGGATTAGAATATTTCACGACAATTTTCCCACAATGGTATGTCTTTATTTGATGGTGAATTAGTTGATAAATTCGTTGGTAAATCAGTTTATAAATCAGTTGATAAATCAGTTGGTGAACTTCCAGCAGGCCAGATTTCACTTATCTCGACTGCGTCGATCTTGTACAAGAGTCTGGTGGCCCCTCCTCTCCGTGCTGGGGGATAATATACGGCTGCTCTGACACAATGTTAGACTGCACTGGTCCACGCTTGTGTATTACAACAGCATTCGGCACCTCTTCGGTGCCAAACAGAAACTCACAATTCTGAAATAAAAGTTTTGTGGCATGTGTCAGAACTCTACCAACTGAGCCACTTCTGCACACAACACTACACAACAACACCACACAGACTGGGTCAGATCTCTCTGACCACACAGTACATCTTACCTAGTTGTTTTCATATAGTACTAGTTCCCCAAGACTACCTTGCGTCTGAGATATGTTCAATAGCTTCCTTCTATTCAATAAGATAGGTGATATGTTCCACTGATCTCACAATAGATCCGCCTCCATAGTTTTAGTAGGCGTCCATATATTTTGTTTGTCTCTAGACCCTGAACTTGGGCTGGGGATCTAGAGCGAGCACTTACTTGTCGTAATCATTTTATATGATATGGCAGTATCAATCACTCGAAATATTAAAATGTACAAAAGAATTGCTTTCATTCTTACCAGAATTCAGAATTGAGAACACAGTTAAATGCTAGCAAAACTCAGCTGAGCTGCTGTGTATCTGATGGCGTCCCACTAAAATTATGTATTATCTTCTGGAAACAACACCACAGGTACTACACCACTGTGTCTCTGGACAGTTTTGTAACGAATGGCAAAAATGCGCATCTCTGTCCTGGCAATATGATTTCATTCATCCAATCACCGATTCCCCTCCCCCCCCTAACTTTCAAATCTACAACCAAAAGTCAAATTTCAGTCAGCTCTCAGTCAAGTATGTATTACTGTCTGTTGGTCCGTCTGTCTCTACTTGTTTTTCATACAAAAAACACGCTTGGTTCTTGGACCCCTCCATGCAGTACCCTACACACTTCTGCCTCCAAAGTTATTTTTAGCCACAATTCTCCACCATTTCCCCTCTCTTTAATTACAGCTCGATTTTAGCACTTGAGTCTCAAGGCCGCAAATTTTGAAAATTTAGTGACATTTTTTAACAGTGCAGTCGCTCGTCTGATATGAACAACACAGTCTTTTGTCAATATCTTCATTATTATCTATCCGTCTGTATAATTTAAAGTATATTATTTCTCTGCTCAAGACGGGCTATCAAACTAGCTAGGTTTTATATTCCTAACATTATTATTAAGAAAAAGTTACTTTTTCAAGGTTAGTTGTTTTTTTTTTAAATATGTTCGAGAACCTTCTCCACGGCGTATTGCCGCTGAATTCAAATAACAATCAAGTATCGTAAAAGTCCAAGAAATGACTGTTTCTGACACGAGCTAAAGTCGTTTTTTTGTCCATTTCCTTACCCTCTGTCAACTAGTGACGTGAATTTTTTTCTTTTTTCTTACCAATTGCGTCTTTTAGCCTTGCGATCTTCAAACACGTGTTCAGTCATATTTTTACCTTTTGGTGTCCTCCGTTCTCTCCCGTCTACAAAGGGTAAACGTTTCGTCTGCACGTCTAACTCGTTAGTTTTAAATGGCGGTGGGAAAGGCTGGCATGGGCGAGCATGTCTCCCAGTATCTTACGCATTATTTTTTAACCCTACATTTTATCGTTAAATTTGGAGATATTTTAAAGTTGTATCATGGTAAATTCATCACACGCATTAGCACAGAGCAGACATTTGTCTGGGAGAGTCGCAACTGACACGCGCACTCTCGGTCAGTAGGTGGCAGTTACGACATGCGTTTAGGTGTTTAACGTAATCGCTAAAGCCGGAAAGGGGAGAGCATTTCGTTTTACGAAATAAACGTTCACCTCTTTGTCTGTTTGATAGATATAACCAGAATGTTAAACTTTATCTTCATTCTGACTCCTGAAATGTCGCAGTAGACAGATCGCTATGCTAGATTTAATATCTGTGTTTTGGCGAAGTCTGAGTTTCTTGGGCAGTTGCCGAGTTCTAGACGATCATTAGATTGCAGTATTCTAGTTCATGGTTTAGTCTGTAGTTCTGTGTGACGGAGGTAAAAATATTATATATATTATATTCTTGTATTTTGTGAAGTGTTTAAAGTGTTAAATCGCTTATATTTATTTCATTTTGCTAGTTAGATTTGTGCAGGGAGTTAAATTTATATAGTCTGTATTATTTTCTAGTGACGTGTTTCAGTGGAAAGCAGAATAAATTATAATTTCTAGCTTAAACAACAATATAGTTTTAATGAAGTTAATTGTACTGCTAAATAATCAGACGAGTACAATATTTTCTAAACTAACGTATAAATGCTAGAAGCCTCATGAAAGGTGACGGAATACGCACGTGTCCCTAATTCATGAGGATTGCTGATTTTTAAATATAACTTACGTCACAGGAAAGTTTAAATAATAAGTCAAGCGGTCGGCTTGCTGTTTAAATGTAAGTTATATTGAGTACATAATATGTAAAATATTTCATATGTGTTTTTTTTCTTTATGCAGTGAATACTGGGGTGATCCAAACTTGCCGTGACAGTGCATGTGCCATCAGAGATAGACAGAAATACCAATCCCACTAACGGGTTTTAAAGACTGAGTGTCAAATTCTGGGCCTTTGAGCCAGACCTTATTTCTTCCTGAACTCTAATGTAAAATTGCTGCCATGCGGCGAGAATAGATTACAATCAATAACATTAACATTTCCGACATTTTGTCGAAAGAGTGAATAGTGAACCAAGACTATCTGTTGAAAGAAGTTGTCCACTGGTCATCTTTCCAAATTAAGGGAACCCTCGTGTTTTTTTTACTCTGTGTGCCCGTTTAAACTTGCTTATCCAAACTGATTCAAGTGACATTAACAGTAATCAAAAAAATTTAACTGGTGAAGTGAACGCTCCCCGAAAACAGTGGAAGAAACCTGTAATTGCAGAGCTGGGATTCGCTTTATCCAAAGAATACAGATTCACTGTAGAGAAGTGTCCTAAGGTTGCGCCAGACGGCGAACAGCGGTACAGATAGGTAAGCACGTGTGCCAGTGTACCCTGATGAAAGAACCGAGTGAAAGTGGACTGAGTGAGGTTTTTTTTTTTGGTAACTATTGATTCACCCACTTTATAATCTCCTTACGGAAGATTGGCTGCTTAATTAAATTGTTCCTTTTGAAGGACAATATTAGACCCTAATCATATGTATCTGGAACTCTTTGGGTCATCATCTTTCTCCTAACGGGAATGTGGGCTAAACCTAGAGGGCAGAGTATAACGGGGCTATCATCCTTGTAGCAGTTTCTTGAATTTTATGACTATTTGTATATGTTTTTCCTTGATGTACTTTTTTTTAGGTGTTGTGAGAAGATTTTTAGATGATAATTAAAAATCTCTATTGAACTAATCAGTGCGTTGGTCAGCTCGTTCTATAAAATATCTATATAATCATTTGTTATAGTTTCCCACGTCTGTGTGTCTACCTGTCGTCACTTGAATGTGCGTGCACGTGAGTGGATATAGATATATTTAATGTATATGTGTTAGACTGTCTGACTACTTTAGATCTGTCGTAGAAGATAAATGAGAGAGAGAGAGAAGATTTCCCGCTCTCAGAGACAGCCTCTATCACTATTCCACCACCTCACTCGTGGAAATCTATTTTGTATTTCTATCTCACACGTTGACTATCACTCATTCCAACCTATTCAGAAGGGACCAACCCAATTCTCCTATCAAAAATCTACGATACATACAAAAAAATTACAAAGTTAGTACATGGGTTATACAATGAAAAAATTATTCATCCTGCATTCTCTCGCTCTGACAAACTTGTGATCACAACCAGTCTCTCTTACCTAATAGGTGCTTTCACAACATCTGGAACAATCGTTAAGGTACACGCAGCCCATCCAAGGTTGGGTTTTCGGTGAATCAAGCCCCAGTTTCTCTAAAGACTAATTAATCCAAATGGGAAACGCTTGATTCGCTACTGTTAGTAGGATGCTGATTATGTCACTTCAATTTGTGTCCAGGTAGTAAAATAATTAAGAGATCTAATGTTCACAATGTACAGTAGCTCGGAATCTTCAATCGTTAAATCGAGTGTCAGGTAAATAGATCAGTTCAGTATAAATCTTCTTCACAACACAGTGGTCGTTATTCAGGTAATGTCAATGTTTGATTATGTCACTTCAACTGGCTGAAGGTATATGAACTTGGGAAAATAAATCTGGATATCGATGAATCCAGTTACAATTTATTCTTAATATTCTCTGGGTTGGTACTCTGTCTCTTTCTGTGTGTAAAAACACGAGGCCAGACAAGTCACCTTGAAAAAACCCGATATTTATATCAGAATGTTCTTTTTGTAAATTTATTCTCAGATTCATATGGAAGCCGCTGGTAAGGTTTGTCACCGTGTGGTTGTACAGTGTAAAATACACTGATTTAAAGTCAGTTGAACAGTAATTTTGGGTCGTTAATATAACAAAGTATGAGAATATGGTTTTAGAAATTTGAATAATTTGAGTATTAAGTTATTTGTTCCTGAGATGGGAGATAAAAGTTAACGAATGTAATATTTTTTAGTAAGGGAGGGAACCTTTTTAGACTTTAAAATATTTCAAGTATACATCATTAGAGTTTACTAACTTTGCATATCAGATTAATTTTAGTAAAGACATAGAAGAGGAAATGAAACTAAGGTAAAAATCACTAAGGGAAATAACTATGAATATTAACGCCCTTTATAGGTTTGGTGAGTTAGAGTCGGGTTAAGCGCACGAGAAAAGCGAGTAGCTCACTAAAGTAAATAGGGTGATTTTGGCAGACCAATCGTATTGTTTGATAAACAATTTTGGGTGGTCGGATAGTAAATTGAAGGACAAAAGATAATCAGTCCTAGAAAAGCATTTGACGTGGTGAGACGTTTTTGCTGGACTCAGAAGAAACGAACCTGTGGGCGACAGATGTTTCAACAAACCTGAAGTAGATAGCTTTAGTATGAATTAGTGGTAGAAATTCCAGGATGATAGACTATATTGTGCATTAAGACTAGGATAGAATAGAGATTGCTAGTAGGAAGTGATAGGTGATGGAATTCAGATTTTTGCTGGTAAGATTGACTTTTCATTATTATCCCCTAATCAAGATGAACCAAGAGACCTGGTGGTCAACCTCGGTCTACATGATGATATAAGATAATGACGCTCACACTAGAGGGAGCTGTCAAGCAGAGAGAACATTGTTACTGAACCCCATATTGTTGCAAATTGAATGAATAATTAAGATTTTTCAGGAGGTATCGATAATACATTTCTTGTAAGATAATGACGCTCACACTAGAGGGAGAATTACTAGAAGGAAATTTTACGGAGGATGCTCAGTTTGAACGAAGTGGTTGACTTTGTAATAGTAAGTGCCAGAAAGGGCGAATACATCTGATTTATTACGGTGAAAGAAGCTTCCACGAACATATGTGAATAAATGAGTTGCAACTACATTGACCTCCGCTGATATCTATCACACGCTCTCTCATGTCAGCGTAAGTATTTGATATTGTTCGATATTTTTTTGCAGGTCTGAATTTATGACGAACATGATGTATTAGTGAGAAACAAAGTAGACTCGACTAAGATAGAAGTTGATACTGACCAGTTAACGGCTCACCAACCACCGCCACTGCGACATTAGAAATGTTGGGGTATATATATATATATATATATATATATATATATATATATATATATATATATGGATATATATATATATATATATATATATATATATATATATATATATATATATATATATATATATATATCTGAAAATCAAGGGGAATGGTTCACTATTACCGAAAACCAGACTCTCTGCCAGATCTTAGCACCTTCGGAGAATTCTTCGTTCAGCTTTCGGCTTTCGCGTAAATCAAAGCCATTCTCCACGCTAGAGCCGAAAACCAGAACTCACACTCTTTCTTAGATCAGGAATAACGTAATTGACCAGACCGTGCGAGATTTCTTCGATCGAGAAAAATCACACTAAGTACCGCCCGAAGTCGTGGTCATCGAGCGAAGCCCGTCTTTGATCTGGCAATTCGCCGTTTTAATTACTTTGCAAGCGAACGGATTACAAGGGAGGTAAACGGAAATTGTCTGCCCCTTTCTTCCTAATTAACTGCTCTTGATCGCTATCTGATCCCATCCAACGATTTTCAATCGCAGGCGTTAAAAATTTACAGATACCCCGCTCAGCGTTAGCATAATTAGGTCTGCTCGAGAACATAACTCAAAGAAAATAGCGACCAGCAATAAAATGCGTGCCAAATAGAAAAAGAGACCGATCTCTGGGTATAGGAATGGTTTTAGTTAACAAAAAGTACGTAGGTGAAAGTCGGGTAAAAGAAAAGTGTAGATAATAGAAAGATATGTGAAAGTTATTTTCATAATATGTCACACTGGCAATAGATTGGGTTATGAAAACATCGACATCACACAACAGAAATGGAATCCAGTGGAATCTGACTAAACAGCTTGATGATCTGGATTTTGCAGATGACTTGGCTCTTCTGTCCCATAACCATAATCAGATGCAAGAGAAAATGAAGATTCTCGACGAGAGGTCACAACAAGTGGGCCTGAAAATACACAGGGAAGGGACAGGGATTATGGGAATAAATGCAGAAAATGATGGCAGGGTTGAACTTGAAGAAACACTACTAAAGGATGTAGAATCTTACACATATCTTGGAAGTAATATAGACAAAGTTGGAGAGACAGACAGTGATATCAAAATGAGAATACAGAGGGCAAGCGGAGCTTTCATTGCATTGGGAAACATATGCAGAACAATAGAAATCGAGTCCAACACGAAAATGGGAGTCTTCAGCTCAGGTGTGAAGTCAGTCCTATTGTATGGCTCTGAGACATTAGAAACAACGAAAACAACTACCAAAAAGCTACAGACTTTTAAAAACGGGTGCTTCCATAGAATAGAAGGACTGAAATGGTATGACAAAGTCACAAATGTGGAATTGATGACAAAAACCAGACAAGTGCCAGTGGAACAAGAGTTGAGAAGAAGACGCTGGCGATTGATAGGACACACATTGAGGAAACCTGTTGATAGCATTACAAGGCAGTCCTTGTTCTGGAATCCACAGGGAAAGAGAGGCAGAGGTAGACCTAAAAACACACGGAGAAGAGAACTGAAAACAGAGGTGAAAATGATGAGGAAACATGGAAAGAACTTGAGCGGATGGCTCAGGACAGGAAGACTTGGCAAGTGTTTGTTGAAGGCCTATGCTCCTTGGGGAGCTAAAGGGTATTGATTGATTGATAAGCATCTGGTTGCTAAGACAAATGTTACAATATGTAAAAATGATGATGATGGTAAATCCTATCAGCTGGCTCTATGGTGAGTGCCGATTTTGAAACAGCGTAGTTTTCTGGATCACTCCGTTGCTACGGCTGTCAAAGGTCAAGAATATATGTTCTTTCGTATGCCCAGTGGGCTGGAACAATTTAATAAATAATTCTGGGTAAAATACAGTCCAGTTACGATTTTTATCTTAATGTTATTTTGTCTCTTGGGCCCAACCGGTTCACGAAGGAACTTGGAACAGGTAGCCACGAAGAAGACATCATTAATCCTTCACTGAATGAAGCAAGAGGATCGAACTAGTCCAAAAATGGAAGACCCAAAATAATAATAATGGTACTGGTAGTGTTAAATTTAGACCGCTGGCCGCTGGTTTTTGATCAGGTGCTATATTAGGAAGAAAAGAACATTTATGGAAAAAACTGCTACTATCCTATCCACCCGTACGTTTTCCGCTATGGCATGTCGGGAAAAAGAGTATGCACCCTCCCCCGTTATTGCCCGCAAGAAATTATCAGCGCACAAAGTCAATTATTATTTACTTTATCCATACGTGCACTTCAACAAAAATCGCCTGTCACTACTAGTTGTTTGTTTGTCGTCTGTTGTTTTGTCACATGACGTTAACATTAGTCACTTATATAACTTCACACAATGAAATATAATGCGAATGCTATTCTGTCACTCATAATAATCTCAGTCAGCTAAACCGTATCTTCTAGTTGAAAGTGGGTGTTGGAAATTACATTACACTGAACGACTGGCAAGAAATTATCTACGCGCTATGTTATTCACTAGTTTTAAACGCTAAGGAATTACAGTGAATTAAAATAGTAAACTTAATCGTTTTAACACTTAAGCACAATTTTTATTACCACAAATCAGAAAATGAAATCCCCACGAGACAATTTAACACATTTAGCGAAGAATGGTTCTAGTCTGGCGTGTTTAGATTATCCAAGAATTTCTGAGCGACTCTAATAACTGAATTAGAGAGAGCGCGGTATATATACAGATAATGGTGTTATTATCACCAGAAGATGTTACAATTCCCACCTTCTGTATAGCAGAGAAATCAGGATCAAAGGTTTCTTCGTTTATTCTACTCAGCGATGCTGACCGACATCAGAAGACTTGGCCGTGCACCGGGCCTCTCTTAGATTATGTCCCGTTTCACAGATCAGACATTTATCTCCCCCTGAAACGTACGACGTCAAAGGTGGTCGGGAAAATATTATCGCCCGTGTATCACTTCAAACAGTCCGTTATTTCTCCGCGCATCTGTCTAATGACCGATAAATGGCAAATCAGCTCGCGTGGGAAACTCAGGTAAACAAACGTGATTCGCTCCCCTGTTAAGACTGGTAGGTTGCGAAATGTTGGTAAACAACTCTGTTATGTTTCCAGAAAAAGGGTGCGGATTCAAAGGTGAGTCATACAGACAGAAAATTGGGTGGTTTGGCTTAGCAAATGGTAGACACTAAATGGGAAAGCATAGGCAGTCAGATTATTGTATCAATATTTCCATTCTACGTCACAATAGCATAGCAGAGACAGTAAGTGAAACAAAGACAGTGAGGAATTCAGTTATTGAACTATTTGGAAAAGTCTACAAGAACATTTTTTGAGATAGTTAATTCATTTAATTTAACTTCATCATCACCATGCTTTTGTAAAATAATTCTTCATTGATTCCATCGACATACATTCATAAGTCAGCACAAGAAATATAGATGTAAATAAACAAATTTCATAATTGTACTCAACATCTTTCAATATTGTTGAAGATGAGTTTTATGAAGTGTTTTACCACTGATAGGCAAATAGCGAGGTGGCACAGTAAAATCTGGCTTTACTTGAATAATTCTGGAGCAGACACTTTCACAGCCGTGACTATCTAGTGATACCATTGTACTTCTCTTACACTGGGACCTCACACATTCTGGAGAGAAGGCTTCTTCTACTCTAGTACTATCACTACACTCAAATAAAACCTTCCGCTACAAGGATGTGTCTTTGCGCTTGTGACACTGTTCTTAAATCTATGTTTTATCATGATAAAGTCATTTGATTTCTTGGTACATCTCCTGGCTTTTCCATGTGTAAAGTTAGTTTCCTTGGGTGGTGTATAAAAAAGGAGTTATATATAACCCGCTGGTTTTCTTCACAGAACTGGATAAGTCTGTCTCCTCTATCATTTCTTTTCCCTAATCCATACTGTCCTACTATTTTCTTGTATTTTCCTTTTCCTTTTTTTGCTTTAATATCACCCATTACTATCAACACATCTGTAGGTTTGACTAGTTTAAGTGTGTGTTGTAGCTCTTCATAGTACCATATTCCTCTATTTTTTTCTTCGCTATGTTCTTTAGTTGGTGCATAAGTTTGTAAGACTGGTATGTCAAATGGCTTTGCTCTCTTCTTCAGTAACATCATTCTGTCATTGTGTGTACAGTATCCACATACATATTTTTCGAACTCCTTCTTTATTAATATTCCTAGTCATCTTTCGTGTTTTTCTCCTCCTGAGTGTATAAGCGTGTATTGATCTCTTTTTTTGTAGCCCGTGTCTAATAATCTTGCCTCTGCAACTACCAGTATGTCAAGTTTGATATTTGTTGCCTCTAAAATTAGATTATCTAACTTTATTTACAGGCATGCGATTCATTCATAACTGTGGAACAGGTGTTGAGAATACAAAGACCTAGAGAATTTTACAAGATAGTTAAACAGTTTCTAACAAGAACTAAAATTAATTTATAAGGATCAATGATGGTGAGGAAAATGAGGTGCTTGTATGGCTGATGGCAGATAATTGGTACGGTAAATTTGATATAATCTCTGATACCCCCGGGCTTTTTCACATTGTTAACAACAGGGAAGGTATGAGAGACTTCGTTTTAATTTGTTTGCTTTTATTCGGTTTAAAAAAAAAAAATATTTTTATTGTTTGTTTGTTTCTTGGAAAGGGGAGGTCAAACACAAAAACATTCACACAAATTTAGTTTTGATTTACTCTATTTGTACTGAGTGGAGGGGCGACAAAGGCACTATATTTGAGTATTGGAAGTCTGATTTTACTTTCTTGAATTAGTAGCCTATACCGTAAGTCCTAATTATAACCATCACGGGTTGAACAAGATACTTTTATTTTTTTTTTTTAAATTGTACACTAAATCTCATTTATTAATGAAAAGTTCAAAATACTTACAATCGTCGTCAGCTAACTTCTTCTTCGTTCGCCCACATACTTTTACATTAATTAATAATTCTAAATCTTTTATAGAGGCAGTTGTCAGATGACTAACGCACAGTCAAAGGTGGTGGAATTAGACACACAAAAAACATACAACAAAACAAATCCGGTTTGGTTGGATGCCATTTCTAGGAATTGTTGTCCTATTTAATAATACTGAAACTACTGCTAACTTTCAGTTTTGAGTAAAGTTGCATTAGAGAATTTACTGCCATTTATAGCACACATTATTTGTTAAAGTGATAATCATTCCATTTTACGGCCTACTTCCAACAACTGATAAAATGGCAGCACGTCACCTGGTTTAATAGTAGATACAGTTTCTGGTATATGTTTTAAGACAAAGTATCTCGTTCAACCCTAGATAAGCTATAATTAGGATATAAAGTGTGATAAATTCAAGATAATAAAATCTGATTTCCGATATCTAAATATTGTATCTTCTTCCCCCTTCACTTAGTCCAAATAGAGTTAATGTGTGTTTGCCCTCCCCTTTCAACAAAAAACAAAACAAACACACAATTACATTTTTTTTTTAAATTAAGTCTCTAAAAACTGCCCTGTTGTTAACAAGGTTGAAATGGGTGAGAAAGCCCGGGAGCGTCCGGGATGAGGATGACACCCAATCCACCAATTATTTTCCATCATTCACACAGTGGCGTAGCAAAGAGCCACCAAAAAGTCAGATCGCGTCTCTATGAACGCATGTGTCCTATTAAAACACTTCGAATCTTGTCTTTCTCAGCCGATTCTGTCTTTTTTATTTTCGTTTTCAGATTCAAAACATTCCTCTTCTTCGGCTGTCTATATGATCACAACTAATGTTAGTGAGCAGCTGAGCGTCCTCTGGTAGACATAAAACTCTACGCTACTTATCTCTTTCTCGAAATCCGTGTTGCACGGAAGCTACTCTATTGGAGTTCGAGAGCAGAAGCTGTTAAAAGTTTTATGTGAAAGATTTGATGAACTGGCAGATATACTTGAGATGCTGTCCGAAGATACAAACCAAATACATAACACAAGAAGCGAGGCATACAGTCTACTTCATATTGTTTTAATTTCAGTTTTATAGCTTTGCTTTATTTCTGGTATCAAATTCTTGGAAACAAAATGACTGTATACAAAAACGTTTACAAGATTCGCCAATGAACAATAAGGGTGCGGCACTTGATTTGAGTCTCATGAATAAGAGAACTTAACAATACGAGTGACAAAGGTTGCAAATAAGCAGATCTGAATGGGGAAGACCATTTGCAAAAAATTGTGGATCCAAGTTGAAGGTCGATGCATGATGCCCTGTGAACTAGTGTCACGGATTGCCTCCCCTTAGCTATGCAGTAGTGGTCCATCAGTAGCCAAAACGCAAGAGTATCTAAAATGGGTCGTCAAAGGTGTCTACCTTCGCACAAGATAACTCTTGGCAGAGTTGTAGATAAAAGGGAAATGACGCTTCTATCTCAAGGTAGTGTTCACAAGGTACTTTCAGAAGTCAAAAACAATGCTGCATAGTGCAGAGCAATTGTTAACTTATATCTGATCCGTCGCCTTTTGTGAAGAATTAAGCAATGGTTTTAGCCCGTTCAAGCCCCAGTTGATGTAAGTCCAGCGATATTATTTTCTAAGAATTAGCTCTGTATACGTCAATATATGTCTAAATGTACTCGTATATATATTAAAGAGTCTTGCTTATACGTTTGCTTTCATACTGATAATAACTGAATAAACAATTATTGTTTAGTTTTAAAATAACATGTACCATATTTAATAATCAATTAGTTTTAACAGTTTAAAATAGCGACGAAATGATGATGAATTTTAGAAGTAAATCAATATTTGTCTTCACTGAGACTTAGGTGAGAACTCCGCCTAGGCTGGTCCCAAGCCCGGCTGAAAAAGGAGGAGGGCGGCCTGAATGGAGGCCGTAAGGAGGCAGCCCCTCCACCCTGCAAATGCACAACAGCCAATCACCGGTTGCTTTAAATCATGATTACGAAAACTACAAGAGAGAAAACCTGACTGATTCTAAAGGCGACGACCTGGAACGGACCACGACTTGTGGAACTTGGAACGCAAGAAGTATAAATGGGAAAGAAGAGGAGCTGGTGGAAGAAATGAGGAAAGCAAAACAAGAAATCCTGGCTATAACGGAAACAAAGAAAAAAATGACAAGGAGTCATGGATCTCGATGGCAATACGCTGCTCTTCAGTGGTGTACCCACATCTGAAAGAGCTTAAGGGGGCGTGGGTTGCATTATGGTCAAAAACCAAATAGACAGTATCAAGGAATGGAAATTTGTCTCGGAGCGCATTATGGTTGTAAAACTAAAAGAAGGAGAAACCATAGTCAACCTGGTCATAGTGTATGGGCCAAATGAGGCATGAGAGAGCAGAATTCAAGAAGGAATTCTTCGAGCTGCTTCAAAGGACAGTGGATGACTGCCTAGATGAAATTATCATTCTCGGAGATTTAAATGCCAGAGTTGGAAATGACCATGCTAGATGGGGTAGAGTTATCGGTAGTTATGGAGAAGATACTCTCAATGACAATGGAAAGCGACTCCTTAGACTCTGCAGTGAGCAGAATCTGATCATTACAAACACAAAGCGTGAGGTTTTTTATTGTATATAGGATCAGTATAGTACTGACCATTGTCGCACAGAGATTTTTGATCAATAAATTTTCTATATTCTTTTCTTTTTTCTACCCGTGTCCTCTACTTTATTATCGCTCTTTTAACCTTTTTCTGTTTTTCGCATTCTTTCGTTTGCGACAAAATATTACTTTCCCATTCTGACTTTTGCAGTTTCTTTTCTCATACTAGTAACGCATTTTATTGCGTAAGATGTCAGTCCCTGGGTGAGAACGAAATAGTGTGGGAATTCGTTCTCGACAGACACTAGGGCAGACATTTGTCTACATTTTCATCTGACACGAGCTCTTCTTCGGCTAGTTTCTCGGCGTGAGATGTGGAAGGCGCCAACCTGCATCGCTCAGAAATGAGAGTAGTTAACAGAAGGTGTGAAGACGCACTTTTGGCAGTTATGGCCAGCGTCTAAGTTAATGGGAAGTATTAAGAGAGAGAGGGGGGAAGAGACCGGCGCTATTTCGGGTTTTCGTAATAGCGTGGGATCCTTTGTCTGTTTCATATATCTACCCCGTAGTTTAAACTTGATTTCATTAAGTTCTCCCAAATTTGCGGTAGACAGGTCGTTTCGTGCTAAGAGAATAAGCTGTATAGCGAAGTCTTAGTTTGTTATCGACAATTTTGCCGAGCTTCTAGACTACCAATAAATATAAGCGTATAATTCTAAGTTTGTGCGATCGCCTGTAGTTCTGCTTGGAGGTAATATATTATATATTTAGTAGTGTTGAGTGATTTAGTGATAATCGCTTATTTCATTTCACTAGTTAGATTTCTGTGCAGAAGAAATTAAATTTATAAGTCTGTTATATTCTCTAGTTGACGTGTTTCAGTGGATAGCAAAATAAATTATAATTTCTAGCTTAAACTCATGCAGCTATAAATAAATTTAATTAAATTGCTAGTAATTAGTCGAGAATATTTTAAACTAACTTATTACTGCACTGATTCATCATTGAGTATTGACGAAATACGTATGTATTTCTAATTCATGATGATTGATTTTATGAATATAACTTATTTCACGGGAGTTTTAAACGATAAGTCAAGCTCTCCGCTTGCAGTTTATAATGTAAGTTATAAACGAAGTAAATAGTATGTATAAGTATTTTATTTGCTGTTTTTTTCTTTATTCAGTGAAACTGGGGTAGCCCAACTTTACCAACGGTTTTAGTACTGAGAAACATCTGTGAAGAACAAAAACATTTTTTTCTTAAAGACTTGGGTGTATAAAGTCAAACCTGTCTGGCGTTGCGTTGGCATCCAGAACGACAGAGTACACGTTACATGAACTTTAAGATTAAATGAAGTAACGGGCCCATCGAGCCAGATTTAATTCTTCCTGAGAAAAACGTCAAGTACATTTCAGCCCTTGTGGCAAGTAAAATATTACTATCAGTAACATTCCGACGGAGTTCTGACTAGTGGTGATGTGACCAAATAAAGTCCTATACTGAGTGAAGGCACCGACCTGACATTCCTCGTTACTAGAAACAAAATTCATCAAAGGAAAACTAGAAGCCCAGAGGAGAAGCTGGAGGGAAAAAAACATATAAACTAAACCTTGAAAAGGAAGGGAGAAAGTTGTGGAAACTCACTAAACAATTGAATGACGATAACAATTCTCAACGACAAACCATTACACTAGACGATGCAGGGAAACTATATACCGGCAAACAAACGGCAGACATATTTGCAGAATCCTACAGAAATGAAAGTAACATCTCCGTCAATTTACGCAGACAACGAGACATTCGTCAAGAAATAATCCACACTAGAACTAATGAAAACAGTCCGGACGTTATGTCCAAACCATTCAATATGGAAGAGTTAAAAACAGCCTTGCGGAAACTTAAAGACAGGAAATCACCAGGCCCGGATGGTATAACCAACGAAATGCTAAAACACCTAGGATATACAGCAATGAGCAAACTGTTGCAAATATACAACTACAGTTGGATGACAGGCAATGTGCCACAGATATGGAGAGAGGCACTCATTTGTCTCATCATAAAGAAAGGAAAAGACAACAGGAAGGCCACCAGCTACAGACCAATAAGCCTAACAAGCTGTGTATGTAAGACAATGGAGAGGATGATCAACAGAAGATTGAAATGGTACTTGGAATCCGAGAAAATTTTAGTGCCAGAACAAGCAGGGTTTAGAGAGTGCAGAAGACCAAATCACATACCTGTCACAGATCGTTGAAGATGCCTTCCAAGAAAAGAAAAAAGTCTTTACCCTATGGATAGATCTCCAAAAAGCTTTTGACAAAGTATGGAAAGACGGGCTAATAGTAAAACTGCAAAGGAACGGAATCAAGGGTAATATGAGAAAATGGATCCAGTCGTTCCTACACAATCGGAAAGCAAGAGTCACTATAGAAGGCCACAACAGCAAGAAAATCCTCCTAAAACATGGAGTTCCTCAAGGCTCAGTATTGTCTCCCATCCTGTTCCATGTGTTCATCAATGACCTCATCCACGATCTGCCACAAGGTGTGAGAGCTGCCCTATACGCTGATGACTTGGTGGTGTGGTGTGTAGAAGAACATCTAACTATCGCTAATAAGCGAATACAAAGCGCAGCAGACAACATAGCAGCATGGGCAGAGAAATGGATGGTGCAGATCAACGCTGAAAAATCCTCAACAACACTTTTCACGCTCTCCAACAAAGACAAAGCAGGAGAGATACGACTTGGAAATATAAATGTCCGAACAGACGAGGAAGCGGTGTACTTGGGCATTACATTAGATAAGAGAATGACATGGAGGCACCACATCGAGAGAACAGAGGCCAAAGCGAGAAGAAAACTTTCCATACTGAGGAAAATAGCTGGATCAAGTTGGGGAGCTAACGAAACAACACTAAAGAAAGTGTGTACAGGTGCAATAAGACCTATACTAGAGTACGGATCAGCAGCGTGGTCTACAGCAGCCAAATCACACCTACAAGCCTTAGATAAGGTACAAAATCAAGCGCTTCGGTTGATCACGGGTGCCATGAAGACCACACCAATAAATGAAATGCAAAAAATCACAGGCATTCCACCTTTATTATACAGACGAGACACTAAGACCCTGATCCAAGCAGAAAAATACAAGAACATGCCCGCACATCCAATGAAAACTAGATTTGGAGATTTAGCCAGTGGGAGGTTGAAGAGAAGCAGTTTTGTGCATCGGTCCAAAAAACTAATTAGAACATACAATGATGAACTACCAGACATCACTAAGGAAATAACTCCCACACTCCTCCCAACCACATGGGAACAACATCAAAATTTCAGCATTAAGACCTCCATAACTACCACCTGCCCCATGGGAGAGCTAAATACTCTCCAAAGGAAAATAGCAGCATGTGACATGATTGAAGAACTATACCCCAGAGAAGCATGGATCCAAGTATATACTGATGGATCTGCAACCAGAGCAGTGAAGAACGGAGGCGCAGGAGTTTATGTGGTCTATCCAGACAAAGAAAACGAATCCACCTGTTCACCTACTGGAATATTCTGTTCAAACTACGCTGCTGAAGTACAGGCCTTAAGCATTGCTGCAGGAATAATAAATAACACAATAAGCCAATGTCAGCAGGTTGTATTCCTTACCGATGCAATGTCAGTTCTGCAAGCCCTCAACAGTGATAAACTGCCAGAATTAAACAAAGTCCTATGCGAAGTAAATACCAAAAGAAGGGTAGTGTTACAGTGGATATCATCACACTGTGGCATACCAGGAAATGAGAGAGCAGATACGTTAGCAAAAGAGGGAGCAACACAGGAACAAAAAGAACAAACAATCACATTCCAGGAAAAGAAGACCCTTATCAAGGCCATCAGGAAAATTGACCAACAAAAAGACAACTATCACTATCTTGATCGAGCAAAACAGGTGATCCTGTTCCGTATTAGAACAGGACATAACAGACTGAACAGTCACTTATACAGACTGAGATTGGTCCCATCATCCCTATGTACGTGTGGGCAGGCAGCACAGACAGCCGAACACATCCTGCAAGACTGCCACATGCTTAGTCAATTGCGAACTGAACATTGGCCCACAGAGACGCACATCCAAACAAAGCTGTTTGGGAGTCTTGAAGAACTTTCAACCACAGCAACATACATCCAGAGAACCGGACTTCTTGTGTAGACATTTCTAAACAACAGCGAACGAGAAGAAGAAGAAGAAGAAGAAGACTAGAAACCTAAGCTATTGACACTGTGCTCGCTGTTAACGTTCGTGTCTGGACAATTTTAATGTGACTGTTACGTACATTTATTACCTAAGGGGGTAGTCGTCGGTCCTACCAAATGTACGCACCAGTCTTGAGATAGTTATATTATTTGTGCGTTCGATTGATTCACGCACTGACGTGCACAATGCTGTGTGAGTTGCTTTGGACGCACGTGTAACCTAGTTGAATAGTTTGTGACGTCATGTTTTGAAGTGGAAACATGGAACTGGCTTGTGTCCATGATTGTAATTTTATATTGTGTATCCAATGGCATGTTGAAGGAAGCCATTTATTATTGTGATTTGTATTGGTCTTCAGGTCGAAGCCAATCGCAGTAATGTCACGTAAGTTATCGCCCACTTCTTATTTTAATGCTGCATAAAAAGGCCGCTCTACTACTAATCTAGCGGGAATTTTATCATTCCTAGAATGGATCTACAGAGTCGCTTGCCTTTAAGATTTGGATCGTAGACGGAGAATTCCTACGAGTAGAAGAAGTTATATTGTTTACCTTATGCACATGTTTTAAATGCCGTACATGCTTCTATGCCAAAGTCGTGGCATGGATGTAAAGAGAGGTTAGTGTCGTGGAATATTCTAATCCACATATATAAATTATTAGGTAAATATGAAGCCTAACAAATAAAATTAATAAAGAAAAGAGCAATGGTAAAATAACAGTGCTGTCACAAAGAAGGTACTCGAAATCCCCTTGTTTTCTGCTTCGTCTGCAAATTGTAACGCTTTCACGTTGATAGTAAAAGCTTACTGTATTATACCCGCTTTCTTCAATGAAACGTGTGCTGTATTTCTTGGAAAAACATTGAGAGGCAGACTGCGTAATGACCTAAATTAATCCTAACATTAATTATACTGCGTTACCAAAACAAAAGACAGATGGACTAAAGGATAGCGAGAAGGGAGCGGCAGAAAGCCGAACATTAAACACGCGTCTCGCTATTAATGCCACCCCCAACAAGCGTAACGCGATACACAATTACTACTATCACGCGTGTTAGGCTACAAGCACTAACTTTTTCGGACGGACAGTGATAAATTCACTACCCTTCCCAGAGTTAGGTTTTAAAATCATAAAAAACGCTTATTAGGAAAGATAACATTATATGGGTTTACGTTTGAAAACAGTACAGTACCCAGACAGCACATCTTCGAAACAGGAGGTAGAAGGAATTGCATATTTTGAACGCAGCCACGTAGCTCTTTTAAATTTGGATATTTGGGTTCTTTAGGGCTTGCTGACAAAGAATATGTAAAACGTTACGCAAATAGTCCAGGAATTAATAAATTATAACCAAAATAAAATAGTGGGGATGCCTGACAACATGGAATCATTTCTGCTCATAAAATTTTTTTATAACGTGTTTGAAAAAACCTTACGTTACAGAAATAGCCTACCATGTAAACTCCAAATTGATTGGAGCGCAACAAATGAAAGACTAACCACGATTGGTCGGGCTATAAATACTATCTTGGTTGTTAGGGAGACGTAGGAAGGTAACATTTTTTTCAAACACTTGTCGAAACGTGGCTCGATTGGCCAGACTCGCTGATATAATCACTTAGGAGCGTTAGTTCGAAACCACTTGTTTAAATAAGCTTGATAAAGCAACAGTGCGTTGAAGCCAGCTCATATTTTGATAAATAAAAGCCTGGAACATAAGCAGATGGGAATTTGTGCCAGTAAATGTGCCAGAATTCATTGCTAATCAACGTATCTGTGTTTATTCTATGAATTGTGGGACCGTGGTCTTGATGGTACTGAGCAGCACCTGGTCAGAGCTTTGCTGAATCCAGAGTCGGACAGCATACTCCTTGGTCTTTTTAGCTATCAGTGAGGTGTCTCCAGAGCCCAGGGGAGAATTCGAGCAGAGGAGTCCTTTCCTGCCGCCATCACGCAAGATAAGCTGATTTGGCCAGCTGAGCTCAACATTATGTCCCCTCATCTTGAAATGACTTTGTAAAAATAACATTCAGAGGGGAATTTAATTGTCTTAATATCAGGAACTGAGAACATCTCCAATACTAGTCCCAAAAGACAAACTATTGAAGTCATGATGACAAATACCAACAGAGCTTGAACAAAACAAAACCAGTATTACCTCATATTACCACTACACAACTGACACACATAGGATATTTTTAATAATATATGTCACTACAATATTCATATTGATAAAGTCTGTTCATATACTTGTAATTAAAATTGATTGTGATTCCTGGTTCCTTTGTATTTGAATCAGGACACATATACCTTTATGATAACAATGAATACATATTGTTATTTGAAAAGTTATCAGTGACTCCTTAAGATATTCTCATAGAGTGTTATATGTATGTGAGTGTCACAGTGTTGTCAAGAGTAGTGGATTAAATTAAATTGTTTATCTGTCTGTTGTTGTGACTTACACTTCATCATACACATACCCTAGACACATAACGTAGTCATCACACTATTCCAGAATAATTCTGACTGAGATATATAGATATGTGGTAGCAAGTAAGGTTATCTATAATACACTACTCTTAATAGATATAGATACCTTCACAGCTGATCTCAGTCAGAACACTAAGTCCCCTATAAATATTTATAACATCCCACTTCACCACATATATTGGGGTCTCGCTCTTGGGATTTTGAATCTTTCCCTATTAAAAAATATTGGGGGTAATTCACTTCAGGGAATATAAGAATTAAAAGGTATCCTTGGGTGGAATTAAATAAGGTTGAGCTCACGGTGCCTGTGTTGTCCATTAGATATATTTAGAGATTAAATTGTTGGGTAGACATTGTAGAAATTTACCTGATAGACAATGGCGGACCTGGCCAAGTTTCGATCTGCTGCTGTACAGACTGCAAAAGAGTTAGGATTAGATGGGCAAGTTATGGTTGCCTATGTCACTACGGAATGTGACAAATTTATTGAACGCGAAGAAAGAAGATTAGAAAAAGATGCCGAAAGAAAGTTAGAGGCTGAGACTAAGAGGTTGCAAGCTGAGGCTGAGACTAAGAGGTTGCAGATTGAGGCTGACAAAGAGGCTAAGAAATTGGAAGCAGAAAGAGAAGACAAAAGATTAGCTGCAGAAAGGGAAGCCGAGGAAAGAAGACAGGCTGCAGAAAGGGAAGAGAAGAAATTAGCTGCAGAAGAGAAGAGATTAGCTGCAGAGAGGGGAGCAGAAAAGGAGGAGAAAAGATTACAAAGGGAACATGAATTACGACTAAGGGAGTTTGAGTTTCAGGGCCATGCTCCTGAAAATGGTGCCAGTCCCTTTGCCTCTGATGCCACTGCTAGCCAAGGAGCCTCAACCTCAGCTATGAATTTTCATTTAGATCATTTTGTTGAGAAAGACGATGATATAGAGAGCTACCTAAATAGGTATGAACTATTAGCTACCACGTATGGGTTAGAGAGAGAAAGGTGGAGCTTAAAGTTATCTCAGGGACTTCGTGGGGCAGCTTATGAAGTTTTTGCAAAAATGAGCAGAGGTGATCAGGAAAATTATGACATGCTAAAGCAGGCTCTTTTGTTAAGATATGAAAAGAATGCTGAATTTTATAGGAAAAAATTTAGGAATGCTAAACTACTGTCAGGTGAAACCTATCACCAGTTCTCTGCACGAATAGAGACATACTTGGAGAAATGGACTTCTCTGGGGAAAACCCAAGATCTTAAGGAAATGGTCCTTATAGAGCAATTAAGAGAGTCCATGGCTCCAGACCTGAGAAAGTTTCTCATGGAACAAGGTGCAGAGAGGCTGGATGAGTTGCTAAATGTTGCTGAAAGGTATCAAGCAGCTCAAGCAGAGGTAACAGGTAATAAAAAGAAACAAGTGGATAACTTTAGGGCACCACAGAACTTTAATAAATTTGATCCTAGGGATCAACACAAAGGTAAGCACCAGTCTGATAGGCCACGGTATGAAAATAAAAATAAATTCCCACAATTCGATGAAAGGAAATATGATGAAAGAAAATCTTTCAACCAAGGAAAAAGGTGGTGTAAGAATTGTCAGATGGACAATCATGACACTGACCGTTGCAGAAGGAAACCTGTGTATATGGCAACCCTTCAGGTCAGGTCGACCTCAAGACAGGAGGAGGATATTATGTTGGATACCACTCCAGAAGAGATGAGGAAGGCACAGGCTGGGGATAAAACACTCAAGCCTTGTTTCAGAAAATTGTCAACTTGTCATACAACTCCAGGCAAGGGAGAATTTTACATGAAAAACAAGTTGATGTATAGGAAGACTGGAGCTAGATCCAAAGGTCAAGGACAGCTGGTACTTCCTAAAAGATATAGGGCAGACTTAATAAGGAGCCTACATGTGAAACCAGATGGGGACCATGAGAAGATAGGTACCATCATTCAAAAGGTGGCTCACAATTATTATTGGCCCAAAGCAAGATGGGACATTGAGAATTTTGTAGAAAGGTGTAGCATAGCACATGAGGGAACACCCACAAGTGGGAACATGGATCAGGACCTGGACACGCCACGGGGCAAAATTAGGCCTGATAATAAAAAGAGATATAAATTTGGAAAAGTGGACCAAATGGAATGGGAAGCCCCTTTTCACGGACAAGCTTCACTTAACTGTTTTACAATGGCCACTATGCGGAGAGTGCAAAAAGATGTCTTACCCCAGGATAAGCCGACAATCCCTCAATCGGACTTAAACCAACTGGAGGAAGAGGATGTAGAGAGGAAATCTCTCATCAAGAATTTTAAGTGGGGAGAAAGCCTCAAAAGAAAAATTGGTAGCGGTCGTTTTGTGAATGATAATTCTGGGAGGAAAAATCATCACTATAAAGCTTCGAGTGGAAGAGACCATACCGGTGCATGGACAAATAGGTCCACACAATTAAAGGTCCATATGTAGCTATGTTAAGAACGTGGACTGATGAAAAGGCAGAGGAAAACATTACATCTTCATACCAATATGTGAATGAGCTGACCACTCGGTTAAAAACTGGCTGGAAACTTGCCAATGAAAATTTGAAACAAGCCAGGAAGAAACATGCTGCCTATTATAACAGGAAGGCGAAAGACAGAGATTTGGCTGTGGGAGAGAAGGTACTGCTTCTTTTGCCCGGGAGTCAGAATAAGTTACAAATTGGATGGCAGGGTCCATATACAGTTTTAGAGAAGGTGTCTAGAACAAATTATAAGATAGATAAGAAGGGGAAAGAAAAAATCTATCATGTGAATCTCCTGAAGAAATATTTGGAAAGAGAACATCAGGAAGAGACACACTTGTTGACCTTGTCCATCGCCATGGAGATGAAAAAGGAACCACTTTCATCATTTGAATATCCATTACACCCCTGTGAGACAGCAGCACAGGTGAGAATCAGTACACATTTAACGAAAACTCAGAAAGAGAGAGCGCAACAGGTTCTAAATAATCATGCAGAGGTGTTAACAGACCGACCAGGGCATACAAACCTATTGGAATATGATATGAAACTGATGGACCCCACACCTGTCTGTATGAAACCATATTCGATTCCGTTTGCTAAGGAAAAAGCTTTGAAGGAAGAGATAGACTATCTATTGAAGGAAGGAATTATTTCGCACAGTGAGTCTTCGTATAGTTCCGGTGTTGTACTCTTAAGGAAGCCCTCTGGAGAACATAGACTCTGTATAGATTACAGGAGACTGAATGCTATTACAGAAGGACAGGTGGATCCATTGCCGGATACAAATCAGCTGTTTGCCAGGCTAAATAAAGCTAAATATTTCTCAAAAGTGGATCTGAGTAAAGGATACTATCAGATTCCAGTAAAGCCTGAGGTTAGACCATACCTAGCTTTAGTACCTCAGAAGGACACTATGAGTTTAATAGATTGCCATTTGGATTGAAGAATGCGCCTAGTGTCTTCTCTAGAATGATGAGAAAATTATTGGATCCTCTGAATAATCCCTGTATAACAAATTTTATGGATGATATCCTTATAGCAACAGAAACATTGAGGAACACATTGACTCTCTGAACATGCTGTTTGATCGACTTAGGGAGGCAAATTTAACAGCCCGACCAACCAAATGTTGCGTTGGATGTAAAGAATTGGAATTTTTGGGACACACAGTTTATCAGGGAAACATGACCCCTGACCCAAAGAATTTAGAGAAACTACAGAAAGCCCCGAGACCACAAACCAAGAAGGACGTGAGATCCTTTGTCTCATTATGTGGTTTCTACCAGAAGTATATCAAAAACTTTAATTCCATATGTGCACCGTTAACTGAATTGACACGTAAAGGACATCCAGATCGCATTACATGGACACCACAATGTGAAATGACTTACCAAGAATTGAAGGAAAAGCTCACAAGTAAACCCATTTTGAAATTACCTGACTTAAGTCAAGAATTCATAGTAAGGACGGATGCAAGTAATATTGGGTTAGGTGCAACTCTACTACAGAAATCAGATGCATTGGATGGGGAATTAAGCCCAGTGGCATATGCTAGCAGAAAGTTGAATAAAGCTGAAATCAACTACTCAACTAGCGAAAAAGAATGTCTTGCAGTAATATGGGCGATAAAGAAATTCAATATTTATCTATATGGGAAGGCATTTAAGTTGCAAACAGACCACAAACCTTTATCGTTTCTAGCACAGGCTAGGCATGAGAACTCCAGGTTACTCCGATGGTCTTTACTTTTGGCTCCCTATAATTTTAGCATTGAGTATATATCTGGAAAAACAAATTTGGGAGCGGATTTTTTAAGCCGCCATCCGTGTGATGAGAATCACCGTAAACCCCAGAACTAATAATAAATTTCTCTATGTGTATATAGAATAAAGGACTGACATATAATGTCTGTTTTAAGAGGGGAGGTGTCGTGGAATATTCTAATCCACATATATAAATTATTAGGTAAATATGAAGCCTAACAAATAAAATTAATAAAGAAAAGAGCAATGGTAAAATAACAGTGCTGTCACAAAGAAGGTACTCGAAATCCCCTTGTTTTCTGCTTCGTCTGCAAATTGTAACGCTTTCACGTTGATAGTAAAAGCTTACTGTATTATACCCGCTTTCTTCAATGAAACGTGTGCTGTATTTCTTGGAAAAACATTGAGAGGCAGACTGCGTAATGACCTAAATTAATCCTAACATTAATTATACTGCGTTACCAAAACAAAAGACAGATGGACTAAAGGATAGCGAGAAGGGAGAGGCAGAAAGCCGAACATTAAACACGCGTCTCGCTATTAATGCCACCCCCAACAAGCGTAACGCGATACACAATTACTACTATCACGCGTGTTAGGCTACAAGCACTAACTTTTTCGGACGGACAGTGATAAATTCACTACCCTTCCCAGAGTTAGGTTTTAAAATCATAAAAAACGCTTATTAGGAAAGATAACATTATATGGGTTTACGTTTGAAAACAGTACAGTACCCAGACAGCACATCTTCGAAACAGGAGGTAGAAGGAATTGCATATTTTGAACGCAGCCACGTAGCTCTTTTAAATTAGGATATTTGGGTTCTTTAGGGCTTGCTGACAAAGAATATGTAAAACGTTACGCAAATAGTCCAGGAATTAATAAATTATAACCAAAATAAAATAGTGGGGATGCCTGACAACATGGAATCATTTCTGCTCATAAAATTTTTTATAACGTGTTTGAAAAAACCTTACGTTACAGAAATAGCCTACCATGTAAACTCCAAATTGATTGGAGCGCAACAAATGAAAGACTAACCACGATTGGTCGGGCTATAAATACTATCTTGGTTGTTAGGGAGACGTAGGAAGGTAACATTTTTTTCAAACACTTGTCGAAACGTGGCTCGATTGGCCAGACTCGCTGATATAATCACTTAGGAGCGTTAGTTCGAAACCACTTGTTTAAATAAGCTTGATAAAGCAACAGTGCGTTGAAGCCAGCTCATATTTTGATAAATAAAAGCCTGGAACATAAGCAGATGGGAATTTGTGCCAGTAAATGTGCCAGAATTCATTGCTAATCAACGTATCTGTGTTTATTCTATGAATTGTGGGACCGTGGTCTTGATGGTACTGAGCAGCACCTGGTCAGAGCTTTGCTGAATCCAGAGTCGGACAGCATACTCCTTGGTCTTTTTAGCTATCAGTGAGGTGTCTCCAGAGCCCAGGGGAGAATTCGAGCAGAGGAGTCCTTTCCTGCCGCCATCACGCAAGATAAGCTGATTTGGCCAGCTGAGCTCAACATTATGTCCCCTCATCTTGAAATGACTTTGTAAAAATAACATTCAGAGGGGAATTTAATTGTCTTAATATCAGGAACTGAGAACATCTCCAATACTAGTCCCAAAAGACAAACTATTGAAGTCATGATGACAAATACCAACAGAGCTTGAACAAAACAAAACCAGTATTACCTCATATTACCACTACACAACTGACACACATAGGATATTTTTAATAATATATGTCACTACAATATTCATATTGATAAAGTCTGTTCATATACTTGTAATTAAAATTGATTGTGATTCCTGGTTCCTTTGTATTTGAATCAGGACACATATACCTTTATGATAACAATGAATACATATTGTTATTTGAAAAGTTATCAGTGACTCCTTAAGATATTCTCATAGAGTGTTATATGTATGTGAGTGTCACAGTGTTGTCAAGAGTAGTGGATTAAATTAAATTGTTTATCTGTCTGTTGTTGTGACTTACACTTCATCATACACATACCCTAGACACATAACGTAGTCATCACACTATTCCAGAATAATTCTGACTGAGATATATAGATATGTGGTAGCAAGTAAGGTTATCTATAATACACTACTCTTAATAGATATAGATACCTTCACAGCTGATCTCAGTCAGTACACTAAGTCCCCTATAAATATTTATAACATCCCACTTCACCACAGTTAGCCAACTGAAAGCCTTTAACTGATAGGATTATCGTATATGACTTTGTGTGAAATTATATGATGTACAACGCTATGTAGGATGAACGTCTGGGAATTTTAACAAATGTAATATGGAAGATTTCATCCCAGAGTATGAATACGTTACCATGATAGACGTCCTTGAAAGAAGGTCAACGGTCGTGACTGAGAAGGATATTATACGGTAACAGTTTTGTAATCCTTAGTCTATGGACAGAGGTCTTTACTAGAAGAGAATCTTCAGGAACTTTAGCAGCAATAATTAATATGTTGTCGTGTGATCTTTGCGCCTGTGACGATGTCCGTCTTGTCCACTTCGTGTCCTGGTGAATAAAATCTATGTAAAGTTACCAACGACTGGTGTGCTGCCAATACTTGACCAGTTCACCCAATTCAAGATACTTGTTGGTTTTCGTTTGAAAAACATTGTTGACATTTATTCCGTTGTAACCATTCGCGTTTCTATTCATCACTATGAAAACGACACCAACAATAACTGGTAGGCCAGTGCGGTCTGGAAGTAATTTCAGGAACGTACCCATCCAATTGATCGTTTGAAAAGAAGAATTTTTACTTTCAAGGCGACATCATCTCAATTTGGATCCTAGCGGGATATGAATCAAAAATCAACTCAAATGCTCAAAGTCTTCAATCAACCTCCACGTCAAGTTTCACAGTGACTGATTACTTGGAGATCATCTCTTCATCATTATTGCGTGCGAGCTGTAATCTAGATAAGCAGAACGAAGTATTTTATCTGTAGACGTACATCCACGGAGACGAGGCACATTGATTTTTTACCTGCACGCGAGCTAAGTATAACTTGTATCCGTTATACACTTTGTTACAATTAGCTGTGCCTTAAATGTCCATATATATATATTTTCTATGTTATGTGTTATGTTTTGTGTATTCTTCGCGGGAGGTTGGGAGGTAGATCTGACGAACGAGATCCATCTCGAAGTCAATTCGGGCTCTTCGTCAGACGTTCTGTAGGACATTATTTTGCAGACTTCCCGCAGTGGAATGTTCCTACGCGTGAGCGTAGAAGGATTCTAGGTCCACTGTGTCTGGTGGTCTGTGACACCTGTCTGTTTTAGCTGTAGTGTCACGTTTACTTGTTGTTTTTGGTAGCTATTTTTACTTGTACCTTAGTTTCATAATGTATTTTGTATGTGATTATTGTCCATCTCACCTTTCCTGTCGTTCAGTTTTTTACAAAACCTATGTTTTTACACTGTGTTGTCTATTGTCTTGTTAATTATCTGATCGTAGTTATCGTCGTATATTTTTACGATATTCTATTTTAGTTATACATTTCTATTTTTTTGATTTCTACGATTGTGTTCTACCGTCCAGTTTATCATGTCTTGTCGGTTATGTTTCTATTGTCTTTCTCGTTGTTCATTTCATGACATTTGATTACATAAATTTATTGATTAATAACATATTTAATAATTATATGATATCATTATACCGTTCTAAGGACAGGAACGAAGAACACTTGTTATAATAACAAGGTTAACCAATTTATATTGATTAATTATCATTTTTATATCTAGAGTACTGTGACTATTATATAGAATAATGTATTCACTCGATTATTTCATTCTCGATTTATTCATTAAGCAAGCAAAAGCTTTGCAAATACCTGCTGAAGAGGTAAGACAATTCGCTATGTCAGAATATAAAGAGCTCAAAGGTTGGAAGCTCAAAGATGGGATGCTGAAAAGTTAAGATTGGAAAATTTGAAATTTGAGGCAGATCAAAAACGGATTGAGGCTGAGGAGAATGAGAAAAAAATGAGATTAACTGCTGAGGAGGATGAAAAGAAGAGGAAATTTATAGCTGAGGAAGAGGAGAAAAAAATGAGATTAGCCGCTGAATTAGAAGAGAAACGATTTCAGCGAGAAGCAGAACAGAAGCAAAAGGAGTCTGAAGAAAGACTTAGAAAAGAAATGGAAGAAAAAAGATTAATAGCTGAAAAGGAAATGGAACAGAAACAAAAGGAAATGGAAGAGAGAAGATTGATAGCGGAACAAAATGTAAAACGACTTCAGCTTGAGATGGAAGAGAATGAAAAAAAAACGACAGCATGAACTGAAATTAGCAGAGTCAGAATATGAGAGAATTAGGTTAACTCAGGAAGCTAATTCTCAGAGAACTTTTGAAAGCCAAACTTCATCCAGACATGATAATTTTAAGGAAATTCACCTTAAATTACCAAAATTTAATCCCCCGTCTGATGACGTAATATTCTTCCTAGATAGGTTTGAGGCCACTTGTGGGTCTTATAACGTGGATAAAGCGCTATACTGTACATATTTATCCAGATTACTTACAGGGGATGCATTAGCAGTTTATCATACCACCAGCATTGGTGAGAAAAATGACTACAATGCTCTTAGAGCAGCACTTCTGCAAAAATTCCAAATGACAGAAAACGAATATCGTTTGAGATTTCACACATTACTACCTCAATCTGGCAGAAATTTTAGTGATTTTCTGTCACAGATACGACTAACATTAGAAAGATGGATCGAATTATCCAAAATTGAAAAGTCGTATGAAGGTCTCTTTGATTTACTGATGCGCGATAAGGTACTTTCGTCGGTAAACCCTACATTTCTCGCATTTTTACACGAACGGAAACCTTTATCTATGAAAAATTTAGAAGAACATGCAAAAAATTTTTGCACTGCTCACCCAAACATGGATCTAAGTAACGCGCAGATTAAGAGTGAATTGCCTGTTGCTTTTGCAGCACAACAAAACAATTTTTCACGCAATCGTTCTTTTAGTGCTGATAGGTATGTCAATAAGGGAAATAATCATAATTTCAACAATGATAACTTTTACAAAGGGAAGCAATTTCAACAATCTGCTCCATTTAATGTTTCTTGGAACCAAACTCACAGATCGCGAGATTTTGGTAACAATTATTTTAAAAATAATCAAGGACATTATAATAAACAAAACTGGAGATCAAGGTCTCAGGGTCCGCAAAACAGACAATTTTTTGGAAATAAACCATTTAACCAACATCATAACGATCATTCTACAAATTATCGGACTAATCCAAATTTTAACTCTAGCAGAAAACGACAATTATGGCAATTTTAATGACAAAAATCACAATCGATCGCGCCGACGAGATAGATCGTCGAATAATACAGGTAGACATTCTAATGTTGCTTTTAATGATACACAGGCTAACATTGAACAGGGTAAAGTAGCTGAAACTCACAATGCTATGTCTTGTTCTCTAGATTGTTCCCAGGTGAAAGACTGTCCAGAATGCTCGACTCTTTTCCAGCCTAAGGCGATCACGACGCTGCGTTGCGGACATACCTTGCCTAGCCTGCCTGCAGTCTGTACAGCCACTGCTGCGTCAGTACACCAGGGACAGGGCTCTCTTAAGTTTCACAAGGGATTTGTCAATAATATTTCATGCTCTCTCCTATTTGACTCAGGTTGTACAACAATCGGTGTCCGGACTTCGCTGATCAACCCAAGTTGTGCCACGGGCCGGGTTGTCAAATGTGTAACATTTGGTGGCACAATTGAAACATTTCCCACTGCTATTATTGATCTTCATACTCCTTTCTTTACAGGAAAGATCCAAGCATGTCTTCTGCCTAACCCAATTTGTGATGTAATACTGGGTCGCATACATGGTATTAAAGAGTGTACACCTCAGCAAATAGCTGAATGGGAAGAGCGACATATTCAAACTGCAAATGCAGTAGTGACTAGAGCGCAAGCTACTAATATGTCGCATGATACACCTATTGAACCTACTGTTCATACCACTTGTGATGATGATGCTCCTATTTCACGGGAGTTGTTTGCAACATTGCAAAAGAATGATAATTCATTAAAAAAATTCTTTCAGTATGTTAACAAAAAGAATACAAGCAACAAACTTGCAAAATCTAGACATGACTTTATACTTAAAAATGGGATTTTGGTTAGAGTAATACGGGAAAAGGATTTATCCTTATGTTCTCAGATTCTTGTCCCATCCTGTATGAGATCTCGTATATTACGACATGCTCATGACTCGCAATGTGCGGGCCATATGGGTTTTTCGCGTACCAAATCCAGAGTGCTTTCGGCATTCTACTGGCCAGGCGTCCATAGAGATGTTACTCTCTATTGTCGGTCCTGTTTGATATGTCAAGAAGTTAAGGTACGGGGTCCATTTCATGCGGCTCCTATTCAAGCTGCGGACATCCCGATTAGACCATTTGATAAAATGGCCATTGACATTATTGGTCCAATGCTTCCATCTGCTAGAGGGCATACGCATATTCTTACGTGCATTGATATGTGCACTCGTTGGCCTGAGGCCATCCCTCTCAAGAACACTTCATCTGCCAGTGTAGCAGAGGCATTGATGTTAATCTTCTCACGCATTGGTTTTCCACGGAAAATCTTGTCGGATCATGGGGTTCAGTTCATTTCTGAATCCATGTCTCAAGTTATGAAGACATTAGGTATAGACAGATCTCTTAGTTCTATTTATCATCCGATGTCAAATGGGTTAATTGAGCGTCTCAATAGGACACTCAAGCAGTTGTTGGGTAAGATGACTCAAGACCATCCCCAAGACTGGGATCGGGTCCTACCCGCTTGTCTCTTTGCGTATCGCGAGGTACAAAATCAAGCAACGGGGTTTTCTCCGTTCCAGCTTGTTTTTGGCATGCAACCACGCGGTCCGATGTCGTTAATCCACGACTTATTGGTGGATGAGAATATTGAAGAGGAAACTCAATCCTCTTATGAGTATGTGATCTCTCTTAGAAAGAAAATCATAGATGCTTGTAGACTAGCTACTGCATCATCCGAACATGCCAAAGAAAAAGCTCGTCTATCTGCAAACAAATATAGACGTCTTCGCCAGCTCATACCTGGTGATGAAGCTTTTGTATTACTCCCTGCGCATAACAATCGTCTTTTAATTACCTGGAGAGGTCCTTTCAGGATCATCTCAAGAATATCCGATGTCGACTACATCGTTGATGTTAATGGCAAACATAAAACCTTCCACATTAACATGTTGAAGGAGTATTACTCACGTCCTGATTATCTACAATCGGTGTTCCAAGCAACTGACGATCCTACACCACCTATTCAACACTATTCTAGTTTGTCAGTCATCCAAGAAGAGGAATCTTCTTTCGATGATGTACAACTACCAATACCAGTTGTACCACTCCATTCCACTGAGAAATGGAATGATGTTACTATCTCATCTACTCTTACTGATGATCAACGTCAGCAAGTCTCTAAAATTCTACACACGTATGAGGATGTCCTCACTGACATCCCAGGTCATACGTCAGTCATCCAACATGACATTATTCTGACTGACGATACACCGATTCGAGTTCGCCCATATCCTATTCCTTTACACTTTCGTGATAAGGTTGATAAGGAATTGGATGATATGCTCCAATTAAATATAATTGAACCATCTTCATCACCATATTCTTCTTCTATGGTAATCATTAGGAAGAAAGACAACAATATACGTCTTTGCGTAGATTACAGGAAGTTAAACAAAGTTACAAAATTCGATGCGGAACCATTACCTCTTTTAGATGACTTATTGGAGAGATTATCTCATGCTACATTCTTTTCGAAATTTGACCTTTCAAAGGGTTATTGGCAAGTGCCACTCACTACGAAAGCAAAGCCATTCACCGCTTTCTCGACACCACGGGGTCTTTTTCAATGGAATTTTATGCCTTTCGGGTTAATGAATGCGCCAGCTACCTTTGTACGCATGATGCGCCGCATATTGTCTCATCGTCCCGATGTCATTACTTATATAGATGACATCTGTCTTTTTAGTGACTCTTGGGATGAACATATTCAGGGTTTAAAATCTTTACTTTCTACCTTACAGGATTATAACTTAACAGCGAAACCTTCAAAGGCTTTTGTCGGTTTTCATGACATCTCATTTCTTGGTCACCGTATAGGTCGCGGTTTAATGTATACAGAAGACAGTAACGTCTCTAAAATTTTAAACATCTCAGCACCTAAGACAAAAAAACAAGTGAGGTCACTCTTAGGACTAATACAGTTCTATTCTAAATTCATCCCTCATTTGTCTACTATAACTGCACCTCTTTCGTCTTTACTGAAGAAGGGCACACCTAATGTAATAAAGTGGTCGCAGGATCACCAAACGGCGTTAGACTATATAAAACAAATTTTTTCAAATAAGCCTTTTTTAAAGTTGCCTAACAAAGATCTCACCTTTGTTCTTCGCAGTGATGCTTCTTCCTACGCTATTGCGGCAGTTTTGATGCAGGAATACGGAGGCACCTTATTTCCTGTTATGTACGTATCCAGAAAGCTTACAACGAGCGAGATAAATTACTCCGTTCTAGACAAAGAGCTCCTTGCTCTTGTCTGGGCAATCACAAAACTGGATCGTTATCTCCTCGGATCACACTTTGTGGTGGAGTCTGACCAGAAAGCTCTTACCGCATTGAATACAGGGAACGTTAAGTCATCAAAGTCAGCGCGTTACGCTATAGCTCTTCAACCGTTCCATTTTGAGATACGAGCTATTCCTGGAGTGCAGAATGTATTTGCAGACTGTCTTTCAAGATGCCCTAGTGAACTTGGTGAAACTAAACTACTTTTAGATGGAGAAACGTCCTCACCGAAACATGAATAACTTTGTACAGTGTCATTAATTGTACATCTGTGAAGACTATGTATAGTTTTGCAGTATTCGTATAAATATAACTTTCAGAACATACTTACATATGGATTATAACATTATTTCTTGTGAAGTAACGTTTTATTAGAACGGGAACAGTGATATTAAAGGAACATTTTTTTTGTAGTATGGAAACATTGGTAAAAACGACAAACAGACATTCATTATTGTTATGGAACATATTACACTACATATCGTGTTCGTAAACTTATTTCGTGCATGGAACATTGGGAACATATTCTTGTCGATTCTAAATAGTTCTAAAAAAATATTAACAATGAGTGAAATTGAAATCACTTAGAATAAATTAGTAATTAGTTATTTGTTGATAAATTAAGACATATATTAAGTAGAATAATTCAATTTAATCGATTTAATTGATTATGAATCACACATCTACTAACTTTATTAGTGTCTCGCAATACGTGTATTCACGTATTCCACTACATGATATTTTACTTTTAGATAACTAGTCAAACTTACTAGTGCTAGATAACAGTAGGTGCGTTGCTTCTTAAAGTGTTTAATTTTGCATTGCTTCATTTTTGCACATTGTATTTCAAAATTTTCTGTTTCACTGATTCTTTTATCATTGATTATCATCAGTGTTGCTGTTCATTTTCATTTTTGAAATCATATGTTTCAAATTTTGTTGAAAACTTAGTTGAATTTTATTATCATCTTTTTTGTTGATTCTTCATTTTCATTTTTTCAACTTCTTTTTACTTCGAATATTACCACATCGTTCCAAAGTAGGTCGATGGTGGATGTGTGCTTTAATGCATACTATCATTTAGTTATATTGATTTATTTTAAATTTTCTCTTCTTAATATGATAATTTTATGCATTGTATATATTGTTGTAGTTTTGACTCACCTCTCTCGAGTAATTAGTTCGAAAAAAATTAATAGAATTAATTTTTTTAAGGGGAGGTAATAAGGGAGCTGTTACGTACATTTATTACCTAAGGGGGTAGTCGTCGGTCCTACCAAATGTACGCACCAGTCTTGAGATAGTTATATTATTTGTGCGTTCGATTGATTCACGCACTGACGTGCACAATGCTGTGTGAGTTGCTTTGGACGCACGTGTAACCTAGTTGAGTAGTTTGTGACGTCATGTTTTGAAGTGGAAACATGGAACTGGCTTGTGTCCATGATTGTAATTTTATATTGTGTATCCAATGGCATGTTGAAGGAAGCCATTTATTATTGTGATTTGTATTGGTCTTCAGGTCGAAGCCAATCGCAGTAATGTCACGTAAGTTATCGCCCACTTCTTATTTTAATGCTGCATAAAAAGGCCGCTCTACTACTAATCTAGCGGGAATTTTATCATTCCTAGAATGGATCTACAGAGTCGCTTGCCTTTAAGATTTGGATCGTAGACGGAGAATTCCTACGAGTAGAAGAAGTTATATTGTTTACCTTATGCACATGTTTTAAATGCCGTACATGCTTCTATGCCAAAGTCGTGGCATGGATGTAAAGAGAGGTTAGCCAACTGAAAGCCTTTAACTGATAGGATTATCGTATATGACTTTGTGTGAAATTATATGATGTACAACGCTATGTAGGATGAACGTCTGGGAATTTTAACAAATGTAATATGGAAGATTTCATCCCAGAGTATGAATACGTTACCATGATAGACGTCCTTGAAAGAAGGTCAACGGTCGTGACTGAGAAGGATATTATACGGTAACAGTTTTGTAATCCTTAGTCTATGGACAGAGGTCTTTACTAGAAGAGAATCTTCAGGAACTTTAGCAGCAATAATTAATATGTTGTCGTGTGATCTTTGCGCCTGTGACGATGTCCGTCTTGTCCACTTCGTGTCCTGGTGAATAAAATCTATGTAAAGTTACCAACGACTGGTGTGCTGCCAATACTTGACCAGTTCACCCAATTCAAGATACTTGTTGGTTTTCGTTTGAAAAACATTGTTGACATTTATTCCGTTGTAACCATTCGCGTTTCTATTCATCACTATGAAAACGACACCAACAATAATGACATAAACGGATATCAACAAAAATAATAATAACCAAGGAAACGTTCCCTGAAGTAGTGAACTCAACTGACTTTGCGGAACTGGGGTTCCCTTGGCCAAGACTACCACTGGAGATTGTGTATGTGCATGTCCTAAAAAAAATTGTTTTTCCAGAAGTTGCTACCAAAGCTGTAAGTACGAATGCAAGCTAGTGATCACGGCTGACTGAATAGAGTGAATGCAGGACTGAGTGATTCCTTTATTGTTGTATTTTTGTCGTGAAATATTCTAATCCACATATATAAATTATCAGGTAAATATGAAGCCTAACAAATAAATTCTATAAAGAAAAGAGCAATGGTAAAATAACAGTGCTGTCACAAAGAATGTACTCGAAATCCCCTTTATTTTATGCTTCGTCTGCAAATTGTAGCGTTTCCACAACACATTAAAACGGGTATTGCATTTCTAAGAAAAACATTGGGAGGCACACTGCGTAATGACCTAAATTAATCCTAACATTAATTATACTGCGTTACCAAAACGAACGAACAGATGGAATCAAATAGAAAGAGAGAGGGAGGGCTGAAAATCAGGAACGCATGCAACACGCGTCGCGCGATACACAATTACTACTATCACGCGTGTAAGGCCACATGCACTAACCTTTTTTTCAGACGGACAGTGATAATTTCACTACCCTTCCCAGAGTTAGGTTTTAAATCCTGAAAAACTCTTATTAGGAAAGATGACAATAGATGGGTTTACGTTTGAAAACATTACAGTACCCAGACAGCACATCTTCGAAACAGGAGGTAGAAGAAATTGCATATTTTGAACGCAGCCACTTAGCTCTTTTAAATTTGTATATTTGGGTTCCTTAGGGCTTGCTGTCAAAGAATATGTAAAACGTTACGCAAATAGTCTAGGAATTAACAAGTTATAGCCAAAATAAAATGATGGTGCTGTCAGACAACACCCAAAATCAGAATCGCTCAGTGGTAGATTTTTTTAAACCACCATTGTACGGGAAATGGGCCACAAGTTACATTTGAACTGATTGGCTGAAATGATATGTAAGGCTAAACACGATTAGTCGGACTATAAATGCTATCTTTGGTTGTTAGGGGAGACGTAGGAAGGTAAAATTTTTTCAAACACTTGTCGAAACGTGGCTCCATTGGCCAGACTCGCTGATATAATCACTTAGGAGCGTTAGTTCGAGACCACTAGTTCAAATAAGCTTGATAAAGCAACAGTGCGTTGAAGCCAGCTCATATTTTTGATAAATAAAAGCCTGGAACATAAGCAGATGGGAATTTGTGCCAGTATTTGTGCCAGAATTCATTGCTAGTCAACGTATCTGTGTTTATTTCCATGAATTGTGGTAAGCTTGAAACATTCAGTATCTTTTAATGAAAATTGAATGTGAATTGTTAATTTATGCCTGTATATATGTGTAGTTCAGTAGCAAACATGAGGTAAAGCCTATAATGCTCCAGCCTGAACAGAAGGTGTCGGAGGAAAGTAAAACGGCATGGAATGGCCAAACAGTACACTGACACCTAGATGATTGACTAGAAAGAAATAATGCTGGAAGTGCAGAGGCGTAGTAACCATTAAGGAGGTTAATACTGGTATAAAGTATTTCAGATGAAGCTGACGGTTGGCCTAACGCTCTGAACTCAATGTTTGTGATGTATTGTGCTCAGTGTAAAAAGAGAGTATAAATTAGTTATGACGTAGAAGGTACATCCTTCTTGTTTTCAGGGACTGTGGTCTTATGGTATTGAGCAGCACCTGGTCAGAGCTTTGCTGAATCCAGAGTCGGACAGCATACTCCTTGGTCCATTTAGCTATCAGTGAGGTGTCTCCAGAGCCCAGGGGAGAAATCGAGCAGAGGAGTCTCTTCCTGCCGCCATCACGCAAGATAAGCTGATGTGGACAGCTGAGCTCAACATTATGTACCCCCATCTTAAAATGACATTGTAAAAATAACATTAAGAGGGGAATTAAATTGTTTTAATATCAGGAACTGAGAACATCTCCAATACTAGTTCCAATAAAGACAAACTATTGAAGTCATGATGACAAATACCAACAGAGCTTGAACAAAACAAAACCAGTATTACCTCATATTACTACTACACAACTGACACACATAGGATACTTTTAATAATATATGTCACTACAATATTCATATTGATAAATTCTGTACATATAACTTGTAAGTAAAATTGATTGTGATTCCTGGTTCCCTTTGTATTTGAATCAGGACACATATTCATTCATAACAGCAATGAATACATATTGTTATTTGAAAAGTTATCAGTGACTCCTTTAAGATATCCTTTAGAGTGTTATATGTATGTGAGTGTCACAGTGTTGTCAAGTGTGGTGGAATAAATTAATTTGTTTATCTGTCTGTTGTTGTTATGACTTACACTTCATCATACACATACCCTAGACATACAACGTAGTCATCACACTATTCCAGAATAATTCTGACTGAGGTATACATATGTGGCAGCAAGTAAGGTTATATATAATACACTACTCTTATTAGATATATGTACCTTCACAGCTGATCTCAGTCAGTACACTAAGTCCCCTATAAATATTTATAACATCCCACTTCACCACAATTTTTGGCACCAATTTTGCTGTCTTAAATTTTTTTAATGCAAGTTTGTTGCCAATGCTGTTTTCCTCTTAGACTAGATTCAGGTATTAACTCTGTTATTACACTCTAGAGGGTAAACCTTAGACTATAGCGTATATATCTGTGACTCTTTGGGGCTATCACTTTTCTTCTAACGGGATCGTGGGCTCTAAATAGAGGGAAAGGATTACACCTATGGGTCTATTATTCTTTTAGTAACTCATTAACCTATGTGTAATTTTATGTGCTTGATAAGCAAACTTATTTGTTGTGGACAATTTTCCTTATGTTAATAAAATTTACATAAACTTATTCCAGTGTGTCGGTCAGTTCGTTCCCAATTATCTATATTTCCATTGTCATAGTTTCACGTCTGTGTGTCTATTGTAGTCACTTAGGTGTGTGTGTATGTGAGGGATATATATATCTGTGACTCTTTGGGGCTATCACTTTTCTTCTAACGGGATCGTGGGCTCTAAATAGAGGGAAAGGATTACACCTATGGGTCTATTATTCTTTTAGTAACTCATTAACCTATGTGTAATTTTATGTGCTTGATAAGCAAACTTATTTGTTGTGGACAATTTTCCTTATGTTAATAAAATTTACATAAACTTATTCCAGTGTGTCGGTCAGTTCGTTCCCAATTATCTATATTTCCATTGTCATACATAAAATGCAACCGCTGGGTAACTAACTGTGATATTAAAGCAAGGAAACATATTTCACTTAACAATTATAAACTTGACAAGTCGTTCAAATACAATTTCCTTATTTATTAAGTATATACACTATCAACTCTTGAGCTGAAGGGTGGATGTTATGAAGAAGAATTCAATGGATTTGTAAGTTTAAATATGATTTATATATCTATACTACTGGACAAAAGTTAAGGGCCACCAAGAAAAACTCCACTATGGACCAATTAAATGCAACCAGGTGTAAACAATTTATTACAAACTAAAGTTGATTCATCCGTGGAAAAGGTCAGTCAAGTTTTTTTTTTAAATAATGTGTGACTTACTAACAAAAAGAAATTCAACTCACTTTTTCACCGTTTGAACTAGTGCAGCAACAATGGCAATTTTCACGTGCGGGTTAATAATGTGACCCAGTTTTTGGACATTTAAAAAAAAATTAACCTAGTGCACACAGAATACATTTCTGTGTGCACTAGGTTAATTTTTTTTAAATGTCCAAATGCTACAATAAATAAACATATACCTTTCTATTCCCAACACACACTATTCCCATTCACTACTGTTCCACAACACATAAAATTTGCAGACAAGGCCCAACAATCTGATTTCGTCAGTGTATTAATTTAGCAACTGACATCTCGTATTGAATATAACAAACTAATTAACTATTTACTGTAAAACTTTGAATAGAAGCCCCCCGGCGTCTATTAGTGCAAACAGCTTTGACCCCCGGCTTCAACTTTATATTTTAAATCATAACCCTTTCTGTGTTTATTTGTCGATAGGCCTGTTAGTAAGGTATCAAACCGATGTTGTATGACAGGAAGTTATGTTGAACTAATCGGCGAGATAGACAGTTAGTCCTAATTACTATACAAGTACAGATAAACTGTTGTAAAACTTTCCCACTATGGAAAGGAGGGTTGGCCGAGGTGTTATGTAATTTTAAGAGGAAGGTGGGTTTTTGGAACGCACATGTTACAGGGGGGAAGGGGTTGGCTGAAAATGTCAAAAATTGCGTCAGTAATCTGTTAAAGACACCTCAACCCTGCATACATCACTCTTAGAAATGAAAGACAAGACAATAAATGGGGTTATGTAGTATTCTTGGTTCATAACATATACAAAATAAATGACTAGGTGTGACAAAACGTTTGTACATGTACTTTTGAGCCCCTCTCTCACTCCTTCATCCGCTTTTTTGGGGCATATTTTATGCACATTCATTCATTTTTTTGCTTTGACCACTCCCAGACTTGTTTACGTTTCGCCAGGTGAACCGTAATAGTACCCAGATTAGCAGTTAATACGTTTTTCACTTGAGTCGCCTAGCCACCTTTGATAGAGTCGATCTCTATTGACACAATATGGTTAGGCACGATCGATGAAAAGAACGCCATTTTGTTTGTCTGAGGGATCCGTCTGGTGGATGCTCGAGAACACCGGTGATAATGAGATAATCGTTTCCGCTGGTTCATCCAGGTATCAATATTACAGATAATCTGTCTGGGGAGCCAATATCGGAAGGTAGCATCTAGCCAGGAAATAAGTTCACAGATTTGTTGGTGCGTTTGAATAAAGATGCAAGCGAAAGTATTACATCCTTATTAGAAAGAGGTCACGCGTTTGAATTTTAATATGTAATATTTTAAAACACGCGGGGGTATTACGATTTAAACACACGTACCCATACAGTGCAAAAGAGATTAATAATAATAAATTCTTTAAGCGCCAAACACGGCGCATAAGGCAGAAACCAGTGCTCTCCAGGTTGTTCGTTGTGACGCCACTCCTCTTAGCTCTTGCACATTATTTAGGCCCAACGTTCTTCCTTCTCTTATTATTGTTCTTCTGAGTGTTTCTTTTGGTCTTCCTTTTTTCCGCTTACCCTCAGGAACCCAAGTGAGCGCCTGTAGTGGTATTCTGTTGTTTTGCATTCGTAGGACATGACCGATATATGACCATCGTCTTTTCCTTATATAGTCGGAGACATATTTCTGCCTAGAGTCTTCTCTTATTTGTCGATTAGTCTTGAATTCTTTCTAACTGATGTTCATGAGTTTTCTAAGACATTTGTTCTCGAATGTATTCAGCTTGTTCTCCAATGATTTTGTTATTTTCCAACTCTCACAGCCGTATGTTAACACTGAGATAACATTTGAATTAAACAGACGAAGCTTGGATTGGATTGGTTTAAAGTGAGAGCCGGAATACACAATGGTTCTCACTGGCAAATTCGTCAGAAGTACAATCTGGGATTTGAACTGAGAATTGGAAATATAATCTAGCGAAATCGGAGTCCTGCCATCACCGGTGTCAATACCTTGTCGAGGTATGGCGGCTTGCGTACCCTGATTACCCCCAGAGCTATGAGAGCGGATGTTTTACCCCTGGAAGGTTCTACCAAGCTGGACAGGTTTGCGTGGGCAGGGGTCAGACTTAAGCAGACACCCTGGTCCTCCAGGTTGGGGGTTTCAGCATAGGGCTGACACCCCTGTGTATGTAAAAAGAAACAAAGTTACGGAAACGACAACAAATGAACAAACTTTGCTGCGGGACGGACATCCGGAGTCTGAGGCTCGTATGACTGTCAGTGGTAAAAGCCGAAAGGAATCCACTGACATGAAAACGGACGTCCTGACCGCAAAACGTGAAACAAGAATAGGATTTTGGAAAGTCATGACAATGAACGAGACGGGTAAACTAAAATAAGAGACAGCAGAAATGAGAAATTATGGATTACACATTCTAGGGATAAGCGAGAGCAGATGGACAGGGGCAGGAAAAGTTAAAACAGCAACAGGAGAAACAGTACTTTACTCTGGAAGAGAGGATGGACAGCACAATGAAGGTGTAGCCATTATTCTGCAGAAAGGAATAGAAAGGACACTACTGGAATGGAAACCCATCAACAACAGACTGATAGGAATGGGATTGGGAGGGAGATTCACCAACATTGCAATAGTACAATGCTACACACCAACGAATGACAGCGATGAAGAGGTCAAGGATGGATTCTATCAGCAGCTGCAGAGGGAGATGGAGGGCACACCTAGATGTGGTCTTATCGTAGTAATGGGAGGCCTCGGTGCGAATGTTGGAACACACAATGCATATAATGAAAGAGTAATTGGGAAATGTGGTAGCGGAACAGGAAACGAAAATGGGGATAAATTAATAAGTTTCTGTAGCATTAACAACCTGATCATTGGAGGAATACTTTTCCCACACAAAGAAATTCACAAATTAACATGGGAATCACCAAATGGTGGGGACAGAAACCAGATAGACCACATCATGACTAATGGTAGATGTAGACATGCATTACAAGATGGGAAAGTAAGAAGAGGTGCAGATGTGGGAAGTGATCACCATTTAGTAGTAGCAAAACTGAAACTGAAACTCAGGGCAGCTGGACCGGCTGGGGCTACACAGAAAAGGTTTGACAACAGCAAATTGAGGGACCCCCTTACCAGAAAAGCTTTTGCGGCTGATATTCGGTAGAGATGTCACTTTTCCAAGGGTCGCGGGGGGGGGGGGACATTGACTTGTGATATAGACCAGAGGTTCAACACCATTTCGGCAATATATAGGGAAAGCAGCGGGTCATGCTTGGGATTCCAGTAGGGGAGGAGGCAAGACTGGATAACACCAGAGGCATTAAACACCATAGCGATGAGAGAGGAAATGAAAAGAAAGAAATACAAGCGAAGTCCCCCAGGTTAAGTTCGCTATATAGCGAACAATAGAGTCAGCAGGACAAGGAAGTTAAACGCCAAACCCGAGCCAACAGGGGGAATTTCCTGGATGATCTTGCGGGACAGCGGAGGAGGCAGCGCTGGGAGATGAACAGGGCACAGTATACAAAATAACAAAAATCATCAGCGGAAAACGAGGTGCAAACAATATTACATTAGTAAGGGATGGGCAGGGAAGTCTCGTCGCGATAGCAGAGGGGCAGGAAACAAGATTGGCAGAGCATTTCAGAGAAACTGTGAACAAGGAACCACCAGTGACACAATTAAATGTTCCTGAGGCTGAAAACGATTTAGATGTTGGTACGGACATTCCACTTCTTCTTCTTCCATCCTTAGCCATCAACCGGCAAAGCAGTATGTGGCCAGTACGCCTAGTGGCGTCTTAGGGCAACAACAAATTGATCAATCTATCGCTGTTTCCACCACGCCTAGTGGCGTCTTTGTGGAACAAAAACAGACCAAACAATCTATCATTGTTTCCGTAATCAGATTGGTTGGCAAGCAGGTGATCAGCCCACTGTGCGAAGTTTTTACGGGATGGGGTAAACAGCCCCATGCCCATACCCTCCTTAGTCGCTTTTTACGACATGCGTGGTAGGGTGCAGTGTTACTATTCTTTGCTCCCCTTTCGGGCCCCGGTAACACACGGGTGAACATTCCACAGGGAGAGGAAATTATCACAGCAGTCGGGGGGGTTGGGGAATGGAGGAGCTCCTGGCCATGATGACTTAAATGCAGAGCTATTTAAGGCAGACCCTGAGCTAGCAGCAGAACTATTAGAACCACTATTTGCACAGGTCTGGAGAACAGGGACAAAACCAATGGAGTGGAACAAAGGAATAATTGTCAAATTGCCTAAGAAGGGAGATCTTGCGGACTGCAATAATTGGAGATGAATCACTCTTCTCTCGGTTCTCAGCAAAATGCTAGGCAGGATAATTATACAGAGAATTTCAAAAGCAGTGGACCACAGACTGAGGAAAGAACAAGCAGGATTTAGAAAGAACAGAAGATGTGTAGATCATATATTTACCCTCAGGAACATTATAGAGCAGTGCTCGGAGTGGCAAAGACAGCTGTACATTAATTTCGTTGATTTTGAAAAGGCTTTTGACGGTAAACGTGGGGACAGTTTATGGAAAATACTGAGGGCTTGTGGAATTCCAGGTGGCATGGTGTCAATCATAAAAAAAGTCTCTATGCCAGCTTTGCGTGTGGCGTGGGGCAGGGCAACCTAGCCTTTGGGATGGGGACACGAGTTCGACAGGGATGCCTCTTGTCAACCACTCTGTTTTTGGCGGTCATGGACTGGGTGGTGCGCGAGACGTCAGAGGGCGGTCCAAGAGGAATGGGATGGATTGCATTTTCTGCATTTTAAGATCTGGGGTATTCAGATGACATTGCACTGCTGGCACATTCACATCAACACATCCGGGGGGAAACGAATGGACTTAGTGAGTATTGCCAGCAGGTGGGCTTGGACATCAATCTAAAGAACTCAGAGGTCATGACGCTCAATGTGAGAAACCCTGAGCCCATATCGGTAAGGAATCGGTGGCTGGAGCGGACGGACATCTTCGCATACCAGGGGTGCATCGTGGCGCCAGACGGCGGAGCAGGCGATGACATCAACAACAGAATGAATAAGGCAAGAACAGCCTTCTTTAGCCTAAATAACATCTGGAAGTCCTCCCAATACAGCACAAGCACAAAATTAAGATTATACCAGAGTTGCGTGCTTTCTGTGCTTCTCTATGGTGCGGAATGCTGGAGAGTCACAGAGAAGGAAATGTCAAAATTGTCCTCTTTTCACACAACATGCCTAGGAAAAAAATTCACGTAACCTTTTGGCCGAATACCATCACCAACCAAGATCTGCTTACTCGGAGCAGGCAAGAGGACATGCACACCATCATAGCTGGCAGACGCTGGAGCTGGGTTGGCCATGTCCTCAGAAGAGACCCCGATGCCATCACAAGAACAGCTATGCTATGGACCCCTGAAGGAAAATGAAAGAGAGGCCGACCAAAATAAACTTGGCGGAGGACTGTGGATGCTGAGATGCAAAGAATGAGCCAGAGTTGGGGCACTGTACGAAGGATGGCCACCGACCGAGCAAAGTTGAATCAATTTGTTGTTGCCCTACAAGACGCCACCAGGCGTGATGGCCACTGACTGCTTTGACAGTCGACGACAAAGGTTCAAAGAAGAAGAAGAAATCGGAGTCACAAATCAGACTGCATCGCAACGTCAAGCTAGCAATTCACCAGAGCCAGAGAAGGATCGGACTAAGAATTCCAAAATTATACGTGACAGATCGAAGTATTTGGGCAACTTAAAAAAGTAAACCGGCATTTTTCAAATACAAAGACTGGAAACTTAAAGGACCAGGATCGAAGTATTCGGGCAACTTTAAAACTTAAAAAGTAAACCTACATTTTTAAATACAAAGGCTGGAGACCTAAGGAATCAGATCACCCGTCATAAGAGGAAGACTAAAATTTCCAGACAAAGTGTTTCGAAAGCATCCTAAGTGCTGTGTCCATTCTAAACTGTGCCAGGAGATTGTGTTTCCAAAAGTTACTTTGGGGTAAGTGTAAACATTTATTTTACAAATGTGAATTTGACATGTTTTCCTTGCTAAGAGGTTATATAAGAGGCTGGTACCTCAACATATGAAAACAGTATATTCATAAACCACTACAGCAAGCGCTGGTGTTTGTTTTATGCTAATTCGCGCAGAAAAGCGAAAGCAGCAGCAACCCAGACTCCGAGCAGTGATGATTACATCACATGTGCATCAAGTTTATAGTATCATTTTGTGAGATATATGTACCTTGTTCATTGTAATTCGGGCAAATCATTGCATGTCGCGCTGTCCAAGCACATATTTTCCCAGTTTAATACCCAGAAGAATATTGGTGATTTCTAATGATCTTCCCTGAGTTACGCAGTGTATACTCAAGAATATAATTATTCAGAGAGGCTAACATTGGTGGGTGGGTAGCGAGACAATGCGCCTGTTAATCTTCCAACCAAGTGTACTTAGCATGAGCATTTGTTCTTTTTACTTTGTCAAAGGTTCGTGGAACGAAGCTATCCATCTGTTCGTGGAACGAAGCTATCAGACTGTGAAGTGTAATCATCACAGAAGAATTGACGAAACCACGCTGCATGACTCACCTAGATCAGTTAAGTTCTGATTACCAGGAAAAAGCAAAAGGACAATATTTTTGTTCTTTAAAATCCTCACCTGTCTCTTACATACTTACTTACTTAGTCGTTTCCTTCTACCGTGAGGTGTAGAGGTTTGGAAGAGAGAGCGCCAGACTATCCTATCGGTTGTCTTTCTCCTGGCCTGGTTCCATTCTAGTCCTCGGTCCTTCAAAGATTGTCTAATGTTGTCCTCCCAGCGGACTCTGGGTCTTCATGGGGGTCTGGATCCCTTGCTCTTAGTTTCCCATGCTTGTCGTGGTAGCCGATCTTCTCCCATTCTGCAGACATGGCCAAACCATCTTAATTGGGACTGTTCTACTTGGGTCTGCAGGGGTGGGATTTAAGGCCTTGACGTATCGTCTGGTTGCGGACCATGTCTCTTCTTGTTACTTCAACCACCTTCCTCAGATACCTCATTTCTGAGGTTTGGATCTGGCTTTTGTGGGTTGTAGTCATTGCCAATGACTCGCATCCATATGTCAAGACTGGGACATAGGTGGAGCGGTATACAGCCATCTTCGTTTTCTTACCAACCTCTCTCTTGCTGAGGAATCCTCGATTTATGGCCTGAAAAAGTCTCCCAGCTGTTGCTAGACCAACTCTTCTTTGATGCCTCCCTTTCGGTCTATAATAGCTCCGAGGTATTTAAAGTGGTCGACCTGCTCCAGGACCTGTTCTCCCAGCTTAATCTGATGTCTTCTTTCTCCTCGTGATATCACCATGGATCTTGTTTTAGAGCTACTTATGACCATCCCTCTCTTCTCCAGCTCTTCCTTCCAGACTTGCAGGTTGGATTGGAGATGCGCCTCTGATTTAGCGATCAGGGCAACACCATCAGCAAATGCCAGCTCTGAAATACAGACCTGTCTAATCTTCCAGTACCCCACTGAATACTGTCTTGTTCTCTCCTTACATGCCTTGATAACATCGTCCATGAGGAGTATGAAAAGATAAGGTGACTGTATATCACCTTATCTTACACCAGTGGTGGTCCTGAACTCTTCTGACTTATGGTTTGCTGTCCTCACATAATTTCTGCAAGACTTGTAGAAGATCCATATAGCATGAATCAGAGGTGCTGGAATGTTCTTCCTTGCCAAACAGTGTCGCGAGAGGGTAGATTGTTATTAAAATTATAAAGTATCCTGGACACAAAGTTGTATCAGGTGATACCAGGATAGCGCCAGATAAGAGTCTGGTCTTATCAGTAGTACCCCCTTCTCTGAAAAGAGTAAGGGTGTATAGACATCAAAGGTAGGATTAAGCTGTATAAGTTCCTAGAGAAGATGGTAATGTATTACTCTAAGTTCCTACTTGCTCCTCTCAAGATCCTCCTCTGTTAATATTAATAGCTCTGCTAGGGGTCTTAATTAAACTATCTACCAACAAGAACTGTAACTTAATTAAATAATTTAAGTAAGTCTGCTGGTAAATATTACAATTTATTTTTACAGGTTTTCTTTTCTGTTTGAAAAGCTTTCAAGGAAATCAAATTTTAATTACACCATTTAAATAAATAAAACATTTGAAAATAGTTCAAAAGTATCAACAGTCACTAAAGCTGTAGAAAGTTCTTCTCTCTTGGTTGAACTCACTCTGTTTGTAGTATATTTATATCTTAATAACACTTTTATTTCACTGTCCTTGAATTTAAAGCTATCACTGGCTATAACTATGCCCAACAAGATGCCATCATTAAATATGTCTTTCTAAGACTAGTGGTTTTACTGAGTACTCTGAACAGTAGCCTTGTTTGGCCACTTATCTGGTAAATTGAAGCCTGTCCCACTCCTGACATGAAAGGAAAAGTCACATGAGATTCCTCCAAGCAGTGGATACTTGGTGGCTGTCCTTATGAACAACAAGGGCGCTCGAACCACTAGTTCCTGCAGTAATGGCTGACTCTTTAAATTTTACTTGAATGACAGGATATAACTTGAAACATATTGGATTAACCACTATATTGTCTATCACTATCCCACTATTACAGATGTAGGGGATGAGAGACAGCTTCAGACGGTGTGCTAGCAGACGCACAGGACATAATATAACAGTAATAACGCAATCCAGTTTACTGTGAATATAATTTTTCTCCAAATCCTTAATTACAGCCATTTGTCCGTGATTCGCCTCCATACATTTATTAGGTTTTGTGTAAAAATACTAAGTAATATATCAATCAATACAGTAAAGTAATTCCTTTCATCCTTTCCTATGTTCCTGGTGTGTGGTCCATTCCTTCAAGAAATAATTCTTTAAATGCTATTCTAAAACTAAGGACACACTTTCGCTACCGTTCTCAAATTATTTGAATATATGTTGGCTTGGGTTTTGCCTCCAGAATTACACAGTAGTTTCACAACACATCTACACACTGCCTAACGCACAATCTAATTAATTTATATATATATATATATATATATATATATATATATATATATATATATATATATATATATATATATATATATCCCCCCCCCCCCATATATATATATATATTCTTTCTTACCCTCAGTACATACAGTTGAGCTGTTAATGGTCACGCAGTCTGCTCTTAGATGCAAAGGGCAAAGAAGTCTCTCTCTGACAGAACTGGCGCTTCTCGCTGTATTTGAAATATTTTTTTATGGCCTGCTTTCTATTTAGTTCACGTCCTATATATAGGCCAAGGCCGAACGACAGAGGGAGCTTACCACTGAAGTGTGTTTGCGTTCCAAAATACAGGCATACATTTGTCCAGCTAAGTAAATATGAAAAACTGGCAATCTACATATCCTCCTTATTCCTGGACCGATTTCCTTCATCTTAGGCTTAAAATAATCTCTGTATTATTCTTTCTCAATTGCGATAATTGTCTTTTATTGTCATACTACCATCTTTTCCTAGGCGTAGCCTAAACAGCAAAATTATGGACTAACCTGATGTCTCGTTGCATTCCACTCGAGATTTCTCCATTCCTATAATACTATTCGTGGAAATCTTTACACCTACCTACAAAGCAACATTCCTATTACCTTGGTGACCTCTTCCAGACTGTACTTTGCTCATAATGCTGTATTTTAATTCCATCCTCCCCTGGTGTCGTAAATTTTCCTGAGAGAATTCTGGTGGATAGTGGTCCCGTTAGAGTGTAGAATGATAGTGAAGGCTCTGTGAGAATAAGGATTTAGGAAAGAAGGATCGTTGATTCCCAAGTGCTGGGAAGAGTAAGGACAGTCTCTTTTACGACAATATTTGTCTGTCAACACTACTCCTACCACTCTTCTGAACAAACAATTGTTTGCCAGTTTCCAGACACTCAGGTGCACACACCAATTTGGTGATTCAAACACACAACGTACGTGAATACGGACTACGATAACGAATATGGGTAAGTTTTGGGTTTGGGCCTGCCAACACAAATGCTAAAAGTTTTATTACTTTTATTTAGCATTAAAAAAATCAAGTCACAAACAATTTTCAATTTACATGCAGAAATCAAAGGTTACAAAACTAACAATGACAAGGTGGGGAGGGTTTTTGAGGAGAATTATTCAATACACCCTTTCCGCTTGTATTTAACAAAGAAAAAAAACCCGGTCCCAAAGGGGGGGGGGGGGGGGTGTGTGTGAGATGATGATCAGAGATAGGCAATTTAACCCAACGGTAAATTTATTACTCTGAGACGAGGGTTTACATTAATTAGTGGGGTAGAAAAAATCCTACGGTTCTCAAATGTTTCCCCTGTATTCAACAGATTTACGGGAGAGGGAAAAACACAGTTAATAAATCCCACTTGGAGAAATCCCATACAATGAATACAGTACAAAATTAATACTAGGTAGAACTAATTAAAATGGTAGAAAGATTAAATCTCCTTTCGTTCAAAAAAATAAAACACGCTTGTGAAGGCCCGCACACAGTCACGCTCACACACTTACCGAATCGTGGATTCCGGCACTTCCTAGAAATTTTACAACAGCAGATAAACACTAGACCAATGGAAAATGTCTTTTTACTTCTGTGTCAAGCCCCAGATTTATCGAGGTTGGCTGGTAGCAAATGGTCTCGAAAATCGCTAGACGATGAAGCGTAAGTGTTACTGTTGGTTCTAGATAAAGTTCCTAATGAATGGCACAGGCACTTGGCTAGGTGTGGGGAATGGTGTGGTCTCTTAGATTCGCACCGCTGGTGGTGAAACTCTTATGGCGTAATGTCACAGACTAAAAAACACTGAGGTAAGTTCTTCTTGGGGGGGGGGGGGGGAAAAATACGATGAAAATACTAGGCAGAAAGTGTTCAGATAAATCTGTGTTCTCTTCCACTAATAAAGCAGTAAATAAAAAGTGGCTACTGGCAAATGTTCGTCTCCAGTTTACTTTAAGGACTATATGAATTAGTATTTTTAAAAAGTGTTTCTTGGGTGGCTTTATTCTCAGTTAAATTCAGAGGAGCGAGACCCGCAACAGGTCGCCACAAGTTTAGCTTTTAAAAAGTTCATATGTCACTGGAGTTATCGAATTGAGTCGGCAGGACTCTGTATATAATTTAATTGCTGGGATGCAAGGTTTGAATGATCATTCTGGATGAAAGATAGAAAAAACATGAAATGCAATACAAATCATATTATAATCTGACGCGCGATAACTTTACAGTTAGCCTATTCTCTGCACTCGCGTCTTCAATTATATAAGTTCAAGAAAAGCTCCTCGCGAGCCTAGTAGTTAAAATCACACATCTATATATACAGACTAAACTGTATTAACTAGTTATAATTCCCTTTAACGGCTGCAAAATTAATTTACGCGTCTATTGTATTTGGAAATTAACTTATAGATGTAACATTTAGTTTGCACTAGAACTTTGAAAATGGGTTTATTTAATAAGTTTAAATTTACACCACAATCCAGTGAAATAAAATGAAATAACTAGACCACTGATCACTCGAAGCTAATGTATAAATTACCGTGTGCACAGAAAAGAATTCACTATAATATATATCCGAAAGATCCAGATGGAATCTAGCAGGATTCTGCTATAGGTAGTGCTTCTTAAAATCTGGCAAAAACGAATGATAAAATGCAGTTTTTCAGAGTCTTTGTTTATACTAACTGGAATGTAACTTAAAGGGGTCGTGTGAAAATTTCACACTTTTCTTCATTTTGAGGAAAAAATGAGATTCTACGCCGCCCGATATGGCCTGTTACTCCATTCCCTGGTCGCTCGGGTTTCTCCCGTTTCTCAGTCTTTCGGGCAAGTCTGCCGGTTGACACAGAGGTGCGAAGTCTGCGAGAAGCTTGCTCCGTCCACTCTGGTTCGCACTGCCGTGTCATCTCAGCAGCAGGAGACTTCAACGTCTGTTCTGAGAAATCCTCAGTGTCTTTGAGGTTAAGCCGCTTCCCCGATAGGCTCTGGCAACACCCATAAGGCAGGTACTAACGAAGGTTGTAGCTAAATGCTTGCATGTAATCGCTCTTAGAAATAGCCGTGGGCGTGGTTTAACCTGCCCTACGACGAAGCGAGATTCCAGGATGCACGCATGAAATCGTCTACATATTTAATGAGCAAACGTGGTGAAGATTCCAGGTTGGCAATAAGATGACAACAATGTTCAGGGGTTCTGATGTTATACGAAGGGGAATACCCTGTCATCCAATAATTCAGGTCAGCTGAGTTGTCCGTCACAATCGTCCCCTCTTTTGAGACATGGAAACTCGTTTTCATGTTTCTTTCGTGACAATGAAGCTGCCCTAATCGGTAGCTTTAGGATGATTGGTATTTACAATTTCGTCCTCTTCCTCCGTAGTCAGTTTCTACTCAGGAAATCAGCCCCAACATTCTATTTCCCTGGAATGTATTCCACCTTGAAGGAGTAAACACTTAAAAGAAGGGCCCAACGCATAATCCTTGCGTTGAATTCCTTATTGGCACCAAGGAAAGCTAATGGAGCGTGGTCGGTTTGTACCGTGAAAGAAGTTCCATACAGAAACTCATGATGGCGCCTGATGCCGTGAATCAGAGCGAGACATTCTCTTTCAACAACGCTATAGTTCCGTTCAGCTTTGTTTAGTTTCCGACTGCCGTAAGCTACTGGGAATAGTATATTCGGGTCACTGTCCTCGGCTTGCAAAAATGTTGACCCGATGCCCTGACCTGACGTGTCGACTTGCAATACGAAAGGTTTGTTAAGGTCAGGTAACCTGAGAATGGGGTATGCGGACAACTGTCCTTTTAACGTGCTGTAGGCGTGTTCGCATTTTTGATCCCAAATGACCTTATCAATATGTTCTTCGTAGGTTTCCGATGCAGTTAAGATGTCATCCATGAAGTTATGGATGTGGAGACTTTGCAAAGGTTCTAAAAGCTTTCTCATCATTCTGGTGGACACTCCTGGTGCGTTATGCAAACCGAACGGCATCACATTAAATGTGTAATGTCCTTCACTAGTGCTGAAAGCTAACAAGGGTTTAATTTCCTCCTTTACTGGTATTTGATAATAGATTTTACTGAGGTCTATCTTGGAGAAAATTCTTGCCTTGCTGAGCTTAGTGAACAATTCAGAAACAGTCTGGAAAGGTTCTTGCTGAAATTCCGTTACCGCCTTTAACAATCGGTAATCTATACACAGCCGAACTTCCTTATTGGGCTTCTGCAACAGCACTACACTCGAACTGTACGGAGATGTAGACTCGCTGATAATTCCTGCCTGACGCAGCTTGTCTATTTCTCCACGAAGTGCATCAGCTTTGGCGTACGGAATGGGGTAAACTCTGGTCCGAACAGGGGTCTCGTTTATTAATTTCATGTCGAATTCGATGAGATTTGTTCGACCAGGTACATCCGTTAAAACTGCACTGTACTGTTTTAGTAGCGCCCTGGTTTCTGTTTGTTGTTCTGGTGAGAGATTGTCGCCGAACTTGACATCTTTAAAGGATTCTGCGGGTTGCAATGGGTACTCCATGCAACCATCATCATTTTCCTCGTCTTCCGTTGCTATGGCGACAGCCAGGAGATGCTCAGAGGATGGCACTGGTCTCTCCAAATATTTCTTAAGGAGATTTACGTGAAAGACCTTCTCCTTTCCTTTAATGGAGATCTTGTAATTGGTGCGTGAGATCTTTTTAAGGACGGTAAACGGTCCTTGCCATCCGATGCGAAGTTTATTGCTTCCGGTTGGAAGTAGCAACAAAACTTTCTCACCTGGTTGTAGTTCTCTCTCTTTTGCAGCTTTGTTGTATCTTTTAGCATGTTTAGCGCGGGCTTTCTTAAGGTTGGTCGTAGCTAGATCCCATCCTAGCTTTAGCCTTTCCTTGAGCTCAGATACATACTTGCTTGCAGAGACGACTGTCTCGTCAGCCTTTTGGTCTGTCAGGGACCGAAGTAAGGCTTCTAGTGGCCCTTAATAGGTCTGCCAAATAAAAGTGTAGCTGGCGCAAAACCAGTAGACGCTTGGGGAACCTCTCTGTAGGCGAATAAGGCAGCAGATATATATAGGTCCCAGTCTTCCGGTTTCTCCTGACCCAGCTAACGTAACATCATGGTGAGGCTGCCGTTAAAACGTTCCACGAGCCCATTTCCGGCCGGATGGTAGGGACTTGTGTGGATATGTTTGGCCCTCAAGATCTTAAAGATCTCCTCCATTAACAGGCTACGGAATTGGGATCCATTATCAGTCAAAACTTGTTGAGGGAATCCCAACCGTGTAAAAATTTGCACGAGGGCTTCTGCGACATGCTTGGAATCCGTGCATTTTAGCTGTATAGCTTCGGCCCACATAGTGCAAGTGTCGACTAAGGTCAGGATGAACCTGTTCCTTCTTTTGGTCCTTTCCAGGGGTCCAATGATGTTGACAGCAACCCGTTCAAATGGAGTCCCTAATATTGGCATTTGCCCCATGGGTACTGGGGGTGTCAAGTGCTTGGGTGCTACCCGTTGGCACTGGGCGCAGGATTTCACATACGTGATAATGTCAGAGTTCATTCCCGGCCACCAATAGTGGGTTTTTATTCGCTGAATAGTGGCGTTTTGTCCCATATGTCCGCTAAAGGGAAGAGAGTGCCCCATTTCTAAGATTTGGCTTCTGTACTGCGTCGTTACTAGGAGCTGGTTATTCCCCGTATCCGGGTCGCCCGTTCTACGATTCAATACGCCATCCTTAGAAAAGATGTCTCCGTGCTGTTTGGGGTCCTTGGCCATGGGCAGTTTTCTAAAGCAGGGCTCCAGAGTAGGGTCCTTTTGTTGCGCCTCCTTCAGTTCATTCGGCAACAAATTTGGCGCAGGCTCCTTCTCCTTCTTAGTTTGCCCTCTTGTGGTTACCGCTGCCACAATCGGCTCCTTTGGTATCCCAATAAAGACATATCTACATCCCAGGATAACTGGGTAGATGGGATCATTAATAATGGCCGCTTTGATAACACCTCTGACAAAATCAGAATGTATTTCTACCAGTGCGATATGAAGCGTCCTGGGTGCATCACTCTTGAAAACTCCACTAAGTTTGACGGTTTCCTCTGTCTCTTGACCGGGTTTGACTAGGTGTCTGGCGACAATACAATCAAAACTTAATCCTGTGTCAAAAAGACAAGTAGTTGAGGTACCATTCAAAATTACAGTTCCTCGCGTTGAGGGTCGGTCCCCCTCAGGTTGAGAATCACTGACATTGACTCTACCATTCGAGGCTGTATGCAAACATCGGATGCGGTTAGGCCCGGTCTGTTTGCCCTGATCAGACGTCCCTGGTGTAAGGGTCTTCCCTTTTCCTTGACCTTGGTGGCCGCGCTGCCACGTAGGCTTGGTGGGTTGATCAGAATTGTTGTTTTGGGGATATCGGGTTTTGTAGAATTTCGATTTTTCCTGGGGAGGTCTCTGGGTATTATTATCTCGTTGGCTATACTGCTGAGAAGAATTAGAGGAATAGGATGACTGCTCTATATTTTGTTTTCGAGATGGCTCATCTGTGGGTTTACGTTTAGTGCTGGGAAGTTCGGCCATTGCATTGCTATAGCGTTCGGTCTTATTGAGGATGTCCTCAAGCCTGACTGCCCCCTGTTCAGCCAAAAATCTACGTGTTTCATTCGACAAAGTGGACTTTATCTGCTCCACAAGAACAAGTTCAAGTAGTCCCTCATATGAAAGAGGTAATTCAGATAATTCTATACACTTTGTCAGATAACCCGTGAGACGTGAAGAGAACTGGGAAAATGTTTCCGTGCTCTCTTTTCGGCTGTTTCTGAACAACTGCAGAAACTTTCGGGCGGTCATCTTAAACCGCTCTAGCAAGGCCTTCTTCAGCATGTCGTAATCATGTTGGTTCGGTTCCAGCTTTGTGTATACGTCATAAGCATTAGCCTTTAGTGACGTTGAGAGTTTAAGTGCCCAGCGGGTACTCTCTAATCCATACAGATTTGCGAGCCTCTCGAATTTTTCTAGGTAGCTGTCAATTTTCTCATTGGGGCTAGGAAAGGATTCTAAAGTAAAAGACATCGCAGTTAATTGGGCAGACTGAGTGCTGGAGAGATCCACTGACTGAGACTGGGGTGAAGACGGCTCTCCATTATAAGAAGCAGAGGCACCCCGACTCTAAAGCCTTAAGCGCCAATTCGTGCTGTCTCTCTCTCTCTCTCTTTCCCTGCGAGCTTCCATCTCCGCCTCAATTTTCTTCTGCTCCAATTGACGCGCTTCCGCTTCTTTCTTTCTAGCTTCTGCCCTCTCTTCTGCTTCCTTCTTCTCTGCTCTATCATGTGCTTCCTTCCTCACTGCTCTCTCTTGTTACGCATCATACCTTTCAAGTTCCGTGTTTACAAACACGTTCGCGGCTTCTCCTTCTAATCCTGAGTCTTTCGCTTCCTGTCTCAAAATGGATCTCATCCTAATTCTTTTTGCCATGATAAAGAACTGAATGCTTCTAAGACTAGAGAATAGGAAGAAGAGACAAGGAGGGAAATAAACTCAAAGCCACTACGAGAAAAAAAAGCACAAAGTATAACTTTACTTGTGTTACCTTCTAATTTGTACTGTGCAAACTTATCGCTGCTATTACTGTCACTTAAGACTCTTAACGCAAGCGACTAAGCCACTTAAAATGGTAAGTTACACTAGGAAACAATCTACTTTTAATAATAGTAGAGAAAAAATTTTATATATAAAAAAATTTAAAGGAAAAAAATTTTTCCCTGAAATTTTAATTATCCACTACAAAACTCTGCCCTCGGAAGTCAGTTATGAGTTAGAGACGATATTAACAGGATCATAAAAATCAGAATAAGCGTCTTTAGCGTAGCTCAGCTCTTGCTAACTTCAAAAACCTATGTGATTTGTTAAAAAATCACGTGATCCCAACAATTATATAACAAAAAATTTCAATTTTTTTTTTCCTCTCTGCCAGAGAATAAAAAGGTAACAAAAATTTTATTATCAGTAACTTCCTGCTCCTGTGGAAAGAAACAGAGCTGTAATAATTGTTGTGTGTGGTCGGCCCAAATATTAAAAGGCTTGGTCTAGGGGAAGTAATTACTCTTTTTTTTAAATTACACCCTACTTCACAAAGACAATCAAACACACTCTCTCTAGATAGATTCAAAATACCAACGAGCGCCTTATTTATTTTCGTACTCGCAGCAGATGAAGCTCAGAATTCCGAACGAGCCAACCATTTATTGTCGTAAATTTTCCTGAGAGAATTCTGGTTGATAGTGATCCCGTTAGAGTGTAGAATGATAGTGAAGGCTCTGTGAGAATAAGGATTTAGGAAAGAAGGATCGTTGATTCACAAGTGCTGGGAAGAGTAAGGACAGTCTCTTTTACGACAATATTTGTCTGTCAACACTACTCCTACCACTCTTCTGAACAAACAATTGTTTGCCAGTTTCCAGACACTCAGGTGCACACACCAATTTGGTGATTCAAACACACAACGTACGTGAATACGGACTACGATAACGAATATGGGTAAGTTTTGGGTTTGGGCCTGCCAACACAAATGCTAAAAGTTTTATTACTTTTATTTAGCATTAAAAAAATCAAGTCACAAACAATTTTCAATTTACATGCAGAAATCAAAGGTTACAAAACTAACAATGACAAGGTGGGGAGGGTTTTTGAGGAGAATTATGCAATACACCCTTTCCGCTTGTATTTAACAAAGAAAAAAAACCCGGTCCCAAAGACGGGGGGGGGGGGGGGGGGTGAGATGATGATCAGAGATAGGCAATTTAACCCAACGGTAAATTTATTACTCTGAGACAAGGGTTTACAGTAATTAGTGGGGTAGAAAAAATCCTACGGTTCTCAAATGTTTCCCCTGTATTCAACAGATTTACGGGAGGGGGGAAAACACAGTTAATCAATCCCACTTGGAGAAATCCCATACAATGAATACAGTACAAAATTAATACTAGGTAGAACTAATTAAAATGGTAGAAAGATTAAATCTCCTTTCGTTTTTCAAAAAAATAAAACACGCTTGTGAAGGCCGCACACAGTCACGCTCAAACACTTACCGAATCGTGGATTCTGGCACTTCCTAGAAATTTTACAACAGCAGATAAACACTAGACCAATGGAAAATGTCTTTTTACTTCTGTGTCAAGCCCCAGATTTATCGAGGTTGGCTGGTAGCAAATGGTCTCGAAAATCGCTAGACGATGAAGCGTAAGTGTTACTGTTGGTTCTAGATAAAGTTCCTAATGAAATGGCACAGGCACTTGGCTAGGTGTGGGGAATGATGTGGTCTCTTAGATTCGCACCGCTGGTGGTGATGAAACTCTTATGGCGTAATGTCACAGACTAAAAAAACACTGAGGTAAGTTCTTCTTGGGGGGGGGGGGGGGGGGGTTATAAAACTACGATGGAAAATACTAGAACAGACAAGTGTTCAGATAAATCTGTGTTCTTCTTCCACTAATAAAGCAGGTAAATAAAAAGTGGCTACTGGCAAATGTTACGTCTCCAGTTTACTTTAAGGGACTATATGAATTAGTAGTTGAAAAGTGTTTCTTGGGGGGCTTTATTCTCAGTTAAATTCAGAGGAGGGGGGAAGACCCGCAAACAGGTCGCCACAAGTTTAGCTTTAAAAATAGTTCATATGTCACTGGAGTTATCGAATTGAGTCGGCAGGACTCTGTATATAATTTTATTGCTGGGATGCAAGGTTTGAATGATCATTCTGGATGAAAGATAGAAAAAAACATGAAATGCAATACAAATTCATTATTATAATCTGGACGCGCGATAACTTTACAGTTAGCCAATTTCTCTGCACTCGCGTTTTCAATTATATAAGTTTAAGAACAGCTCCTCGCAAGCCTAGTAGTTAAAATCTCACTCTCTTATATATACAGGGACTATAAAACTGTATGTAACTAGTTATAATTCCTTTAACGGCCTGCAAAATTAATTTACGCGTCTATTGTATTTGGAAATTAAACTTACAGATGTAACATTTAGTTTGCCACTAGAAACTTTGAAAATGGGTTTATTTAATAAGTTTAAATTGGACACCACAATCCAGTGAATATAAAATGGAAATAACTAGACCCACTGATCACTCGAAGCTAATGTATAAATTACGTCTGCACAAGAAAAGAATTCCACTATAATATATATCCGAAAGATCCAGATGGAATCCAGCAGGATTTCTGATATAGGTAGTGCTTCTTAAAATCTGGCAAAATACGAATGATAAAATGCAGTTTTTCAGAGTCTTTATTTTATACTAACTGGAATGTAATGCTTAAAGGGGTCGTGTGAGAATTTCACACTTTTCTTCATTTTGAGGAAAAAATGAGATTCTACGCCGCCCGACATGGCCTGTTACTCCATTCCCTGGTCGCTCGGGTTTCTCAGTCTTTCGGGCAAGTCTGCCGGTTGACACAGAGGTGCGAAGTCTGCGAGAAGCTTGCTCCGTCCACTCTGGTTCGCACTGCCGTGTCATCTCAGCAGCAGGAGACTTCAACGTCTGTTCTGAGAAATCCTCAGTGTCTTTGAGGTTAAGCCGCTTCCCCGATAGGCTCTGGCAACACCCATAAGGCAGGTACTAACGAACGTTGTAGCTAAATGCTTGCATATTATCGCTCTTAGAAATAGCCGTGGGCGTGGTTTAACCTGCCCTACGACGAAGCGAGATTCCAGGATGCACGCATGAAATCGTCTACATATTTAATGAGCAAACGTGGTGAAGATTCCAGGTCGGCGATAAAATGACAACAATGTTCAGGGGTTCTGATGTTATACGAAGGGGAATACCCTGTCATCCAATAATTCAGGTCAGCTGAGTTGTCCGTCACACCTGGTTTGCACAGATTTGGACTGGCCAATTTGACTGCCTAATGCTTTTTTAAACACTGCATGAGGCGCAATTCCATTGGTTCGTCAAGGATATACTGGCATAAAGTATAGCGCTCTGTTTGGTCAGAATTGCTCAGAATGACGTGTAGTGAATCCGACTTCACGACAAACTTTACCAAAGTTTGCTCCAGGGAACCCTGTCAAACGCCTTTTCCAGATCTATGAAACAAAGATGGATCCCACTCTTATACTCAAGGGCCTTTACACTCAGCTGTCTGAGTGTGAAGATTAGGTCTTGAGTACTTCGGTTTGCTCGGAATCCGCACTGGACCTCATCCAATTGTGGCTCAGCTAGGATTCTAGAGTAGATTTTACCAGGGACACTGAGAAGGGATATGCCTCTATGGTTTCCACATTGTCGATTGTCACCCTTTTTGAAAATTGGTGTTATGATGGCAATCTCCCAATCCTTTGGTATAGTCTTATTGCGCCACGCTGCCTGTAGGACCCTTAAGCATAATAGGTCGCCTGATGCTCCCATGTACTTAACCATTTCTGGTGTTATACCATCATGCCCTGCTGCTTTGCCCATCTTGATTTTCTCCAGTGCTGCCTTAAGTTCTTCCATCTTTATTTCACCTTCACCATCGTTGGTTTTCTCTTCTGTGCTAGTGTTTATCACTTCTGATGCTTGACCTTGCTCACCATCCAGGAGATCTGAGCAATATTTTTTCCATCTTTCCATTACTTCCTTCTGGGCAGTAAGCAATTTGCCTTGCTTGTCCTTTATAAATTTGAGAGGGCATTGTTTTTCCTTCCTCATGTTCTTTAGGGTCTTATAGAACAATTTCTGGTTTTCTTGTGCATCTTGTTCTAGCTTTTCTCCAAATTCTTCCCAGGACTTCTGTTTTGCTGCTAGCACCTTTTCTTTGCTTCCGTTCTGAGTGTCACATATTCTCTATATTTCTCTATTTGTTCTGTTGTGTTTTTAGCTCCTACGTATTGTTTCCATGCCATTTTCTTCTCTCTTATTTTCTCTTTGACTTCTTCTGTTCACCAAGGTGTCCTCTTTCGCTTGTTCCCAAATCGGACCACCAAATGCTTCTGCAGCAGCTGTCTTTATGATGTCCTTGAATTTAAGCCAGAGGGTTTCCAAGTCATCAGGTTGTTCTTCTGTGTTGCTCACCACTGCAGCAATAAGCCCCTGATATCTGGTCTTAATTTCTTGCTCTCTCAGCTTGTAGATCTTAATGCTCATTTCTCCAGTTCGTTTACTTAGTTTCTTGCGTGATGTTGGGCAGTTCCTAGGCTGAGCAACTCTTTTTTTTTTTTTTTTTATTAATGTGTTTGCTACTTTTCTTTGTAGCACGCCCCTTTCAACCATCTACCATGTACATGGAGCTGTTGGTTATATCAGGACGTGTTTCCTTTATTGTAATATGTTTTTGTTTGTATTTATTTTATACTACTCGTATATTATCTCTAGTAGGTATTTTCCTTGTGTAGTTATAGCCTAGTTCAAAATGGCTTTTTTATCCTAAATATGATATTTTCTAAGCTGGTATGTTTTTAATTTTCACTGGACGGTTTATTTTGTTAATCCGTATGTATCTGGGGGGAGTCTTTCACCAGTGTGGACTACTGGCTCGGAGGGCGGCCTGCATGGAGGCCGTAAGGAGGCAGCCCCTCCACCATGCAAAGGCACAACAGGCCAATCACCTGTTTGCTTTAAATCATGATTCCGCGAACTACAAGAGAGAAAACCGGACTGATTCTAAAGGCGACGAACTGGAACGGACTACGGACTACGACTTATGGAACTTGGAACACAAGAAGTATAAATGGGAAGGAAGAGGAGCTGGTGGAAGAGATGAGGAAAGCAAAACTAGAAATCCTGGCTATAACGGAAACGAAGAAAAAAGGACAAGGAGTCATGGATCTCGATGGCACCACGTTGCTCTACAGTGGTGTACCCATATCTGAAAGAGCTAAAGGGGGCGTGGGTTGCATTGTGGCCCAAAATCAAAAAGATAGTATCAAGGGATGGAACTTTGTCTCGGAGCGCATTATGGTTGTAAAACTAAAAGAAGGAGAAACCATAGTCAACCTGGTCATAGTGTATGGGCCAAATGAGGATGAGAGAGCAGAGGTCAAGGAGGAATTCTTCGAGCTGCTTCAAAGGACAGTGGATGACTGCCTAGATGAAGTTATCATGCTCGGAGATTTTAATGCCAGAGTTGGAAATGACCATGCTAGATGGGGTGGAGTTATCGGAAGATATGGAGAAGATACTCTCAATGACAATGGAAAGCGACTCCTTAGATTCTGCAGTGAGCAGAATCTGATCATTACAAACACAAAGTTCCCCCATAAGCGCATACATGCATACACTAGATGTGAACCAACCAAGAATGAGAAGTCAGTGATCGACTATGCCATTGTTCGGAGAAGCTCATTCAGATATGTCCGAGATGCAAGAGTCTGGAGGGGGCCAGAGATTGGAAGTGATCACTACCTGCTAACAATCAAACGAACAACTGAAAGAGTTGCTCAGCCTAGGAACTGCCAACATCACGCAAGAAACCAAGTAAACGAGCAGGAGAAATGAGCATTAGGACCTACAAGCTGAGAGAGCCAGAAATTAAGACCAGATATCAGGGGCTTATTGCTACAGCAGTGAGCAACACAGAAGAACGACCTGATGACTTGGAAACCCTCTGGAATAAATTCAAGGATATCATAAAGACAGCTGCTGCAGAAGCATGCGGTGAAGTCCGACTTGGGAACCAGAGAAAGAGGACACCTTGGTGGACAGAGGAAGTCAAAGAGAAAATAAGAGAGAAGAAAATGGCATTGAAACAATACTTAGGAGCTAAAAACACAACAGGACAAATGGAAAAAATATAGAGAATATGTGACACTCAGAACAGAAGCAAAGAACAAAGTGCTAGCAGCAAAACAGAAGTCCTGGGAAGAATTTGGAGAAAAGCTAGAAAAAGATGCACAAGAAAACCAGAAATTGTTCTATAAGACCCTAAAGAACATGAGGAAAAAAAAACAATGCCCTCTCAAATTTATAAAGGACAAGCAAGGCAAATTGCTTACTGCCCCGAAGGAAGTAATGGAAAGATGGAAAGAATATTTCTCAGAACTCCTGGATGGTGAGCATGGTGAAGCATCAGAAATGATAACCACTAGCACAGAAGAGAAAACCAATGATGGTGAAGATGACATAAAAGATGGAAGAACTGAGGGCAGCACTAGAGAAAATCAAGATGGGCAAAGCAGCAGGGCATGATGGTATAACACAGAAATGGTTAAGTACATGGGAGCATCAGGCGACCTATTACTCTTAAAGGTCCTACAGGCAGCATGGTGCAACAAGACCATACCAAAGGATTGGGAGATTGCCATCATAACACCAATTTTCAAAAAAGGGTGACAATCGACAATGTGGAAACCATAGAGGCATATCCCTTCTCAGTGTCCCTGGTAAAATCTACTCTAGAATCCTAGAGCAGAGACTCCGACGCCTAGCTGAGCCACAATTGGATGAGGTCCAGTGCGGATTCCGAGCAAACCGAAGTACTCAAGACCTAATCTTCACTCAGACAGCTGAGTGAAAAGGCCCTTGAGTATAAGAGTGAGATGCATCTTTGTTTCATAGATCTGGAAAAGGCGTTTGACAGGGTCCCCTGGAGCAAACTTTGGGACTGTTTGGCAAGGAAGAATATTCCAGCACCTCTGATTCATGCTATACAGAGCTTCTACAAGTCTTGCAGAAATTATGTGAGACAGCAAACCATAAGTCAGAAGAGTTCAGGACCACCACTGGTGTAAGACAAGGTGATATCCTATCACCTTACCTCTTCATATCCTTATGGAGCCTGGTAAACTATTTGAATATCGTGCATGGTCAATTACCCAATGTTCTTCAATATGGACAGTTCGTGGCGTCGCCCTGGGATCTTACTGACTAAAAGCGAGTCAGAAGATATCCTTAATCCACTTTGGACACATAGGTGCATACTTGGCATTCCCCAGCCACATATTGCATCATTATTCAGGCTGTAGTAGTAATTAGCCGAAAATCCAACAGGCCTCGTTCTGACGTCGGCTGTGGACTTCTGATAAGCAGGGTACCATCAACCCTGCAGTAATGCTTATGGTAGACATAAAGTCCGCCAATCTGCGGTTCCCACAACATATCTTCGTCACTGGATGTCTGGATGGTATGAAGACTAATAGACTTGGATGGCTCTACCTTGAGCACAAACATATATGTTCTGTTAATGGAGGACCGGTGAGCTGCAGTTCACAGACTTAGGTCAAATCTTTTCCCTAACATGTTCTGCTACCGAAAGCATTAAGTAATGGAAAAAAAAGTCGGTATTTCCCTGTAAACAGTGTCCACATGTTACTTAAACAAGGAACTCTGCTGTCATTCCAACGCACTGAGATTCACTGGGGGGAATAAATCCTGCCAGTGCAGGTCACTTCGAAAGATTCTTCCCGAAAAAACACAATGGACTCTGTCCCCTTCAGAAACCAGGACAACTTTCCCGGCTTCCCGGAAGTATAACTCACTCCCGCTTAATAAAACCTTCCCATGCGCATACGCCTCAACTGTCTACCTTTGACACTAAAGGTCAACCACACTCAGTGAATAAACAAGGGGAAGGACAACCCCTAAATCAACCCCTGACATCGCAGGTAAAGACACAATTATTCTTATGATAAAAACATAAGCAAATAACTTGACAGATGACTCCGTCAAAAAAATGACAGCAACATTTGACTACAACCCCCCTGTAAAACAAAATGAAATTTTTTTTTTTTTAATATGTTCATGAGCAAGATTGCACAAGTATCACTTCTGTGCTCATGAAAAAACTGAACCTAATATCAGGTACAATAGACGCATAAAAACAAAGCGTTCGGAAGAGGATACAAAACTCATCCTCCCAAACATAGGAGAAAATATCTCCTTTAAGCCAAACAAAAACTAAGGGGATTACCATTAAAGAAAAACCTAAGTTGCTGGCAATACCAATCATATATCAAACATTACTAAATAATATAATCATAGCAATATACAAATGTCAATGCTATTTTAGCAACATATCACTGATGGATGGACAAATTGAAATTTGTTAAATTATCTAAACATCATCCAAATACATTTGTATTACAACATATTATGATATTAAGGACAGACCTAAGTCTGAAAGTGTATCAGGAAAAAAAACTAGGACACAAGATTTAACTGGAATCATGTGGGGGCATCTGGACACTCAATATGTCCGCCATCACATTATCCGAACCACGGATAGCTCGCACCGTGAAATGGAAAGGCTGAAGAGCAATAGCATAACGAGTAGATCTCGAGCTCCTCAAATCCTTACTTTGCATAGCCGTAAGAGCTTTTTGGTCGGTTTCCATAAAGAAATGCGCGCCCAGAAGGAACCTTTGTAGCTTAAGAATGGACCAAACCATAGCCAACAATTCACGGTCTAAAACCGAGTAATTCCTTTCTGCCGCATTTAGCTTCCTAGAAATATACATTACAGGATGCAGAGTTCCTGAATATTCCTGCATTAGCGCCGCTCCAATCCCAGTGGAAGAGGCATCACTACGAAGAACAAAAGTCTTATCAATCGTTGGTAGTCTTAAGATAGGATGAGATGAGAACAAATTCTTAACCTGATCCAATGAAGATTGGCATTCCTGGGACCAACGCACCATATTAGGAGAACCTTTTTTCAATAACGATGTAAGTGGTGCCATAATGGAGGACAGATTCTCAATGAATCTTCCATAGAATTGTATCAATCCCAAGAGACTACGCACTTGCTTTTTTGTCTTCGGAACCGAGATATTTAATATCTTCGAAATGTTTTGGTCCTCTGTCTTCAACAGACCATGACCAACTCGATGACCTAGGAAGGAAATTTCACTAAACCCAACAAAAGCTTTAGAGGGTTTTGCAGTCAAACTATGCTCACGTAGAGTAGATAGCAATTCCTTTAGACCCAAATAGTGTTCTTCCCAAGTATTGCTGAAAAGACAGATGTCGTCTAAATATGCGATGACATCTGCACGATCTGATAGAATTCGTCGCATCATGCGCACGAAAGTCGCTGGGGCGTTCATAAGCCCGAAAGGCACAAAATTCCATTGAAACAGACCCCTAGGTGTCGAAAAAGCAGTGAGAGGTTTGGCGTGTTCCGTCAGTGGGACTTGCCAATAACCTTTCGACAAGTCTAGTTTAGTAAAGAATTTAGCTTTAGAAAGTCTAATAAGTAGATCATCTAATAATGGCATAGGTTCAGCATCGAACTTCGTAACTTGATTTAATTTGCGATAGTCAACGCAAAGACGTATGTTATTGTCTTTCTTTCGAACAATAACTATCGACGAAGAATAAGCTGAAGTGGATGGTTCAATTATTTGCAGTTGAATCATTTCATCCAATTCTTTCTCGACTTGTTCTTGAAAATGAATAGGTATTGGGTATGGTCTTACTCTGATCGGATTACGATCAGTAAGTATGATGTCATGTTCTATGACATCTGTGTGTCCAGGAATGTCGGTAAGGACATCCTGATATGATTGTAGCGTAGAGGATACTTGACGTTGCTCCTCAAAAGACAAGTTCGAAGAGATTGTAACGTCCCTCCACGATTCCGTTGAATTCAGTGGAATCGCAGGAAGAGGTAAGTTAACGTCAGAAAAAAATAGTTTCCTCATCCTGTATAACGGACAGGGATGAGATGTGACCATGTTGGACTGGAGAGTCGTCCGTCGCCTGGAAAATAGGCTGCAAATAGTCTGGACGTTCAATAAACTCTGTTAGCATATTTATATGGAAGGTTTTATGCTTTCCATCCACATCGACGATATAGTCGACATCGGAAATTTTGGAGACTATAGTGTATGGACCTTTCCATGAAATGAGAAGTCTATTCTCTCTTGAGGGAAGTAAGACAAACATGGATTTTGTTGTTTGCAAGAAAAACTTTTATCAGGTTGGTAACTTTTATTAAAGTTCCCATGAATATTAGAACCAAAATTCTGAGGACCTTTAAATTGTCTCCAATTACTTGAAGGGAAATTACCACGTGATGAACGCCTTTGGTGTTGTTCATAATCACGATTATCTTTTCTAGCTAAATTGTTGTTTATTTTTTGCCTATGGCAATGTGCTTAAACATCATACTGCCTGAGCTGAGTACGATGGGTACTAACAGTTTTGTTTTCTTTTACGCACTTATCAGGAATCTGGGAATTCGATGCACGGTTTCCCTGAGGAATCTTAACATGACACTTATGAAAGTCCTCACCGTGATCGAAACTTGATTTACCTTTGTTTAGCTGACGCCAACTCCCATTAGAGGCAGTATCGTAATTCCGTGGGAAACTATATTTGCCACGAAAATTGTTGTTCCCATATTGCTTAGTATTACCATGAGCACCAAGTGCATGTGGCTGGCTCTTTGCATTTGTAGAACATTGATCGTTAGCTTTATGTCTAAATCTATTCACCTTGGTAGTAGATAACATTCTATTCTCCAAAACAATATCTAATAAAACATCAATTCTGTTGCGAAGTTTTGCAATTCCCACCTCTGCAACAGCTTTCTCTCTAGAAACAACTTCATGAACACTTTCGTTGACTTTAACATGAAGTCTGTTGCACTCTAACCTTAAGTCATCTAACTGTGAAAGTTTAGAGTGTTCTCTTTAACTATTCTATCTCTAAGATCGTTACTCAACTTTTCCTTTTGAGATGTAGTTTCTAAAACCTTAGCTTTCTCTTGAACAAGTTCAAGTCTGAGTGCTTCCATGGCACTATGATGAGTAGTCAAGAGTTCATCAATTTTCTTATCTTTTTCTTTGTTTGCTGTCAACTGTGTTAACTCCAGTTGCAGTGATTGAATCTCAGTATCCTTCCTATTCTTAAACATCTTCATCTCCTCCAGAGATTTCATACTCTTCTTTATAGCAGTACTTTGCAGAAGATCCACCTCATTACTTAGTTCCAGAATTGTTCTTTTATAAAACTCCTTGTCTTGTCCGGCCTGAGCTTTTACATTCTCATAGTCTATTTTGACTTGCTCTAGCTCACCAATAAGAGCCTGTTCTTTGCAAAGAAGATTGTTCTTCATTAAGCTCAATTCAACTTCTAACTCATTTTTCTCCTTTTCCAGTTGAGATTGTTTAACGGAGAATTCACCAAGTTTCTTATTATCTTCCATTAGTGCCGTCACTTTACACTTCAGTCATATGATTTTCACAATTCATTTCTGTTTAATTATATCAGTAAGAGCTTTATTCTCATGTTGAAGCTTCTCAGTAAGAGCATTATTTTTATCCAGAAGCTCATTTCCAGTCTTCTGTTTTCTCTCCTTAGCTTCCAGTTTCTGTTTTATCTCGTCAGCTTCTCTGTCCAATTTTTTTAATTTCAGCTTCTATCTTTTTCCGCTCAACTTTACTTCGCTGTTTTCTCTCTTCAAATTCTCTTTCTAACCGTTTCTCTTCAGCCTCCGCCTCTTTTTCTTGTTTTCTCATTTCCATCTGGAATTTTCTTTCATCTGATGCATCTGCAATCTTAAATTCTCAGCTTCTGCTTTCTTTTGTTCAGCTTCTGGTTTCAATACTTCTGACCCTAATGCCATGGCGAATTTGAGCTCCAGATGAATATTCTTCAATTCTTTACCAGACTTACCAAGGGTTCACAGCCCTTGCTGGATGAAGAAAATCCAATGTAGACATTTCTGTCTAATGAGATTCAGTAACCTGAAAAAATTCTACAATTACTTATCCCACTTCAATGGGAGACAAGTCTGAAATGCTAGACTTGTATACTCACTTCACTTTATTTCACTCTCTTAGTCTTAGACAAAGACGTCGTTTGGTCCTCTTGTTTATAATGTCGCCAAAAATCACTTCTGTACCCGTGGAAGATAATTCCTTTATATCCCACTCACTATGGGCACAAGTCTTTTTTATAAAGAACTTGAATATGTATTTCACCTTGTCTCAATCTTTGAGGATAACAAGTCTTTTATCAAAGAACTTGTATAAATATCTTATATAATAATATTTTATTAACAATCTCTATATGAAGAGTGTACCTTATCAATAATAATAATAATACATGACCAAGTGTATGTATTTAGACTGTGTACGACAATAATGTAGTACAATCATAAATACAAAGACAAAGATACAGAACAATGACCGAAAACGTTCGCGGAAGTCAAATAAACAATACAGCAAAAAGTAAAAAAAATGTTACACAAATGTGTAATGATGACCGCGAAAAATAAACAAGACAAATGGCAACACTGTTATAAACGAAAAGGTGTAAAGAAATAAACGGAAGGAATGAGAGAAGAACAGATACAAACAAAATTAGTCGAAAATCAAAGAACAGAAAAATAACGAAAACAACACTAACTGATGTCGTCACAGCTAAAAAAAAATAGCAACAAAAGTCGCTAGCAAATTTCAATTAAGAAAATTGCAATCCCTACAGAACGCTTACAGTAACCCTCGATTAAGTGGATGCATATTTACTGTAAGACCCCACAATCCGAAAACCCCGGCGAAAAAACACAAGAAAAATACACAAACACAGTAAGTAGAAGTTAACATAAACATATATATAGCAATTAGTATTTCCCCCATGTGTTGCAAGAACTAAGTTAGCAGTCCACCTGCACTTAGAAACACAAAGCCCCATGTATAAATTTCTTGCTCCTTGCGGTAACTCACAGAAACCAAAATGTCAAGCGGCGCACTGAATTTTGTCAAATCCGACTGTCTGCATAAAGTGGTATTCACGAAACATAAAGTTACTATGACCTTCTCCTGACTTAGGACTTGCCCATAGACAATGTTTACAATTTCCACGTACTGTTTTCTAGTGACCAACACTTGACCTCGAGAACAAACTATAGCTTGTACAATGGCTCGGGCGTAGAAAAGTCTGTTGTTGACTGAAAAACGTGATAAGGCCCGTAAACGATCCCAAGCGTACTGCGTTTACAAAAAGGGACTTCGACTTGCCCTGTTGTGGTCCACCGTCGTACCATATGCCTAGGAATGTTGAGAACTTGTCAGTACTTGTCCTGTGGTGGTTTATGCAGCACTCTTATAATAGCAACATTAAAATGGCTTAGGTTCACTGTTTAGTAAATGGGTCAACATAATTATGACCTATTTCTGTCCTGTGTAGACCAATAACTTGACAGCATACGAGTATGAATCCCCCCCGCCTTTAATTTCTCAAGTTCTCGACTTTGTGCACCTCATGACGGCACCATCCACTCATGAATTGCCCGTAGCATAATGTTAAATCCATTCTGTGACAACACTGGAGGCATAATAAATGTAGTCATAAGTCCCACGGATGCCGCGGTAAGCATAAGTGGTTAGTGCAACTGGCTATTCCTAGCGCAGTGGACCCCGTCTAATGGTTCGATTCCCCAGATGAAAACGGGAATTTTTATAGGCCACACAAACGGCACCTGGGTACGGACCCAGCCGCAAATGGGTGTACCAGAGCAACTCTGGGGCAAGAATGTATAATGGCTGGCCGGCGTGATGCCGACCACATTCACCCTTTGTGTGCACAAGGTCAAGCATAATATGGGCCTAACACCAAATTCCCAATATGGCATCAATGGGCGTTAGTAACTGGAGTTCTTTCCATTTACCTTTTTTTCATAGTAAAGTCCACGGAAACCATGTTTAATTTTCTCGCTCTGACCAGCTTAAACCCACAACATGTAAGGTGTACTCCATGATCCTTCTCACGAAAAATACCAGCTCCCCTCAGACCCTGGTACCCATTTCTGGGACCACTCAACATGTCATCAATACATGTTAATTAGTCTCGCTAGACCTGTCCACCAGAAATGTATCAGAAGACCCCACGTAACTGGTCCACCAAAAAATGTAACCTGGTCCTTTTCTTTAACTTGTTGAGCGTGATCACTGGCCCAAGACAGTTTATACATGTTGTTAGGTGTGTATTAGTGCGAGCGTATGATGAACCCTAAGTGAGTGTGGGTTTGTGCGAATGAAGGCGCGAATGTGTTTTTAGGTGCTCGTAGTATATGTAGACCCTGCAAACCCATACACTCACATGCAGTAGTCAAGGATGCTTGGACGGACTGCAGGCACTGTACAAAACGTTTTCAAAACATTTATTGACGAGAACACAACAAGGTAACTCATCAACAGGAACAGTCATTGTAAACAAGTCACATGCTGACCGGGAATATCGAATAGGTATACATTAGGCATTCAGCAAGCTGGTAAACATTTGAATATCTCGTTGCATGGGTCAAGATACAATTGTTCTTCAATAAGGACAGTCGAGTGGCGTCGCCCTGGGATTACTGACTAAACGCGTCAGGTACATTAATCACTTTGAGACATAGGTGCAACTTGGCATTCGACGACAATTGAACATTATCAGGCTGTAGTATAATAGCCGAAAACACAGGTCCTCGTTATCTTGACGTACGGCTGTGTACTTCTGATAAGCAGGTTACCATCAACCCTGCAGTAATGCTTATTGTAGACATAAATATCCGCCACTCTGCGGCTCCCACAATATATCTTCGTCACTGGATTTCTGGATGGTATGAAGTGCCGGAAGACTAAATAGTCTTGGATGGCTACCTTGAGCACAACATATAATAGTTCTGAAATGGAGGACCGGTGAGCTGCAAGTTCACAGACTAGGCAATCTTCTAACATGTTCTGCTTCACCGAAAAAGCTAGTAAAATGGAAAAAGTACGGTATTACCTGTAACCGAGTCCACAGAACTTAAACAAGGAAAACTCTGCTGTCATCGTCCAACGCACAGAGATTCACTGGGAAAAACTGCCAGTGCAGTCACTTCGAAGATTCTTCCCGAAAAAACACAATGGACTCTCGTCCCTTCAGAAACCAGGACACTTCCCGGCTTGCCTGAATTCTAACTCAACTCCCGCTTACAAAAACAACCTGCCCATGGGCATACGCCCGAACTGGAGTCTACCTTTGACCCTAAAGGTCAAACACAATGAATGAATAACAAGGGAAGACAAACCCTCCTAATCAACTCCTGACATCGCAGGTAATAAAGTACACCAATTATTCTTATGATAAAAAACATAAGCAAATCAACTTGACATATGGGACTCCGTCAAAAAATGATACAGCAACATCTATATTTCGGAGGCTTGGCATTTGCTGATTGAAAATTGCCCAAAATGAGTGACTAAATCAGAGGCACATCTCCAATCCAACCTGCAAGTCTGGAAGGAAGAGCTGGGGGGGTGAGGGATGGTCATAAGCAGTTCTAAAACAAAGTCCATGGTGATATCACTGAGAAGAAAGGAGAAAACATCAGATTAAGCTGGGAGAAGAACAGGTCCTGGAGCAGATCGACCACTTTAATATACTCGGAATTCTATTATAGACCGAAAGGAGGGCATTCAAAGAAGAGTTGGCCACTCGAAAAGCAGCAGGCTGGGAGACTTTTTCAGGCCATAAAATCGAGGATTCCCTCAGCAAAAAAAAAAGAGGAGGTTGGTAAGAAAACGAAGATGGCTGTATACCGCTCCCACCTATGGTTCCCAGTCTTGACATAAACGGTGATGTCCGAGTACATGGGCAATGACTACAACCCAAAAAAAAGCCAGATCCAAACCTCAGAAATGAGGTATCTGAGGAAGGTGGTTGAAGTAACAAGAAGAGACATGGTACGCAACCAGACGATACGTCAAGGCCTTAAATCCTACCCCCTGCAGACCCAAGTAGAACAGTCCCAATTAAGATTGTTTGGCCATGTCTGCAGAATGGGAGAAGATCGGATACCACGACAAGCATGGGAAACAAAGAGACAAGGATCCAGACCCCAGAGGGACGACCCAGGAGTCCGCCAGGGAGTGACAACATTAGACAATCTTTGAAGGAATCGTGGGATCTAGTAATTGGGTTAACGTCAGGCCAGGTTAGGAGAACGGACAGAGCACGTATAGTGAATTATGTCCCTGGTCGGCTGCTCTCTTCACTTAACGTCTACAAACACTCACGCTGGGTTATGAAAGGGGATCCGACTGTACTTTAACGTGAAACGGATAGAGTAACGGTTAACTACAGTATAGTTCATGATAATGTTTTGCCGCTTAGCTTGTTCAATATTATTTTGGCTAGTAGACCACGAAAAGGTGATCCTAATTGTGTTTGGTTCTTGACACTCCTTCACTTGTAGGGTTTTCCTCAATCAGTGAAATTATCTCGTCTAGTTCCGATAGCTTGAGCACTCCAACAAATTTTTTATTAAATTGGTTATATTTAGTTCATCCATCTATATATTTCTGACAGTTTTTCGCTTGTTTATTTGTTTTATTCTTTAAGTATTATTATATGAGTGTCTTTGCCTATTTTTACTTTGGTTCCCATGCTGTTTATCCACGTCTTTAGTATTATTGCTTGAGCAATTAGAGCTCTTAACATTTCATGTTCCTGATGTGTACGCTGGCTGGGATATGGGTATGCGTGACTGTTGTTGGCTAGAGAAAGGTATGGCTCAATGTTCGGCCCGTTGTAATGCCGGGAGTGAGCGATGCTTAACCATCGGTAGCATGGCTGGATAGCGGGGAGTGTTGTGCGTGGAGCTCCGTGCTGGCAGAGAATTGGGATGTGTAAAGTTTTTTTTTTTGAAGTTGAGGTAGTTGTGGATTATTGTTGTAGAACACGAGAGCTGCTTATTTACTGTTTGATATTCGGACATGCTTGATGATTTAGTGCTTCTAGTGATTATTATATGACGCTAGCCGAGAGTAGTAATTAGAGTAAGTATGGGCAGTGGGTGGTAGGCAGGCCATAGATTACACCACTATGGAGTTGTTCTAGTTTGACCTGTCGTGACCGAACACGACGAGATATTATTGTGGCTAGTAAACGTGGCTGTATTGATTGTCATCGACTGTGTGTTAGTGTGAAAAGATTAAATTGTAGGTACTGCTGTAGTGCTCAGCGAGTTATTCTCAATGTGTACATTCTCTGCATGTTACTGTGCCAGTCTGTTTGTGCTTGAAGACATATTTTAGCCTACTGAGCATATGCTCAGGCCTGATATGAAACTCGGGCCATGTCGGTGGTTGTATAACACATCATATAGTATTATACACCATGCGACGTAAGACATATGTCTTGTCTTGATATAGAAGACACCACGTAAACACGATGTTATCAAATTACCTTACGCAGTATCTCGAGCATAGATCTAAAAATATGTTTTTTTATGTACCCGTACGTAACCTGCCAGTTGATTAATGAAAGTGCCATCAATATAAGGTAATACAAAGACTGACAAAAAATCCTGACGTAAGATCTATATCATCTAGAAAGTATCCAATGTAAGCTCAGTAGACTCTAGAGATTTACTTCCCATTGATACATAGAAATCTTCTGTGTTGTGACTTCTGTATTAACTAAAGCTAAATAGAGAAAGCATCAACGCTTCCATGTGCTCATGGAATGTTCTCACCATGTTTTGGTCTCACTGGATTAAACTCAGTTCTTATGTACGGAAGTCACGTAGATAGACTATTGTTAAAGTTGTTGATTCTTACGATTATATCAATTGGGACTTTTTTCCCTGCGATTCTTGGTAAACAAACATTTCAAGAATATCCCGTCCACCCTCTTGTAACAAAGCGTATAACATCTCTGGGCAACCAAGCCCTCCGCCCTTTTTTATTGCGATACGTAATTTGTGAACGGGCCCTTGTTAAATCTGTGGGATTGAGGATGATCGTATTCTCTTCTTACACTAGGCAAAAATTGCTCCGTTCCTGTTTCTTGTTCAAGTGACCCTAAATAACGGAAAGACTGAAGGTTCTTTTTATGCGCAACTGATCGCAAGTCGAATTGTATTATCTTCTGATGGTGTTTTATTGTTTCGTCGATTATTTTCAAATTTTTCCTGAGTTCTAATTTGCGCGAGACTTACAGAGATACTGTGTGTTTTCTTTTGGTTTTGTATGAGGTGTAGTTTTTTTTGTTTAGCTCCTCGAGTGTGCTGATTTTAATAAATTATTGTTTTCATCATTGCGTAGGGTGGTTGCAGGCTTGTGCAATACAGTTTCCCTATGACACATACGTATATCTATATGGCGCTTTCGTATTATCCATAAGAGATTATCTCCTAACATTTTACTTTAACTAAAGCAGCCGCAAACGATGTTTGTTGAACTGGTCTAATGAATCCAAGGAACTTGTCTGAATTCCTCAATGTTTTATAAACGTTACTATCCGTGTTACAATTTTAATTAAGGTCACAAATCCACTATATCAACACAAATATCTCACCAAAACATCATTCACAAACCAAAAAAATATTATTTAATAATAATCACCCTCTCTTCTCTAATTTACCAATCACCAATTCCTATAACTTTTGTACATACTAAACACATATCTACCACATAATCTATATAAAGATAAAACTCCCTTATAACTCCAACAACCCTTCAAATATAACAAATCAACATCAAACTAACTAAACAAAAATAAAACAAAAACAAACAAATCAAAAAAAATAAAAAAAGATACTAAAAAAAATAAACTAAAAACATTATCATCACTAAAAAACCAAAATAAACAAAAAAACCCATAAAACAAAACAAATCCCAAAAGAAACAAGAAACTCCCCCTAAAAAAAATATAAAAAAAAAAAATTTAAAAATTCACACCACACAAAAAAAAAAA